>VDFB02056361.1:0-12805 GCA_007258455.2 Sequoia sempervirens
TGTTCTTGGGGGTGGACGAATAATCTCTGATGTGTTCTGGTGCGTTTCCCTGCTGCCTGTGCCGACTGGTGGTTTCGGGGGTGGCTCCACGCGCATGGGCGTTTGGATTCGGGCGAGCTAGTGGCTCTGTGGCTGGGTATTGAGCGATCCCGTGGTGGCAAGGGGGGTTCGGGGGTTGTAGAAGGCTCCTTTGGTGTTGGTGATCTCCCTTTTTTCTGGTGCGAGTGTGGGAGGGCTGGAGTGGCCGATATTGCAGAGCTCGGGAGGTGGAAGTGACAGGGGTTGCGGCCCTTTGTTTCTTTCTGTGGGTTTTTGAACTGGAGTAGGGCTTGATGGCTTCTTCCAAGGGAGAGGTTTCTGGGGTTATCCCTGATTCGAGTGTTCACGCAACAATTTGCTCGATGTCCCCAAAGAATGGGATGTCAACATATAATAATAATCTATTTACTACGGACTCTGGGACGGATAGTGCAGGATTGTCCTCGGGTACACGGATCACAAAGGTTAATGGCTGTTTAGAGCGGTGCAAGGTGAGACCAAAATTTGTTGTTCCGCCTGATCTGATTGCTGAAGACATTGATTACTACTCAAACCATTCCCTATATTGCAAATTTTTGGGGTTGAGGGTATCACTCCAGTTTTTGGAGACTTGGGCTCAAAGAACGTGGGAGCCGGTGGGAGAAATGGAGATAATGTTGTTGGCTAACAATTACTTCATGGTTACTTTTAACTGCATAGCCGATCGTAACAGGGTGTTTGAGGGAGGCCCTTATTTTTATAATAAGGTGGGGTTGTTTATCAAGCCGTGGCATGCAGGATTTAACCCTGCAGAGGAGCTTCCAAACCGCGTCCCCGTGTGGGTTCGTTTACCTCGCCTCCCAGTGGAATGCTGTCGGGAGGATGTGTTGCTCTTGCTGGCTTCGTTGCTTGGAAAACCAGTTGGAGCTTCGTCACAGACCCTGGGGAAAAAGGTAATGACTTTTGCAAGAATTTGTGTTGAAATTGACCTAAGTAGGCCTCTTCTGGATGCAATAGATATGTGTGCGGGTTCTTACTCTTGGGTGCAGCAATTGGACTACGAGACCCTTCCTTTCCAATGCAGGCTCTGTCGTGAATATGGCCATTTGCTAAGAAAGTGTCCAAGATACAAGTCGGTGGATCCCCCGCCTTCTCAGCCTTCTCGGGAGCCTCCCAGGGCAGATAAGGAGAAGGGTAGCGGTCCGATTGCGGAGGAAGCTAATGATGGTTTTGTTCCTGTCAAGGCTCGAAGTAAGAACAGGGGGCAAAAGAGACCTTTCAGAGAAAGGCAAGAAGAGAGCACTTTTAACAGGTTCGAGGTTTTGGATGACCTGTGTCACCAGGAAGTTAATCCAGGTTTGGTAAACTTGGAGCAGGGGACTGAGGGGTTTGCTCAAGAGGGACCTGCTCTCGGTTCTTCTATGGAACCACAACATGATTATGGTGTACTCACGAATGCCACTATGCCATCAGAGGGCCTAGAGGCTTCGGTGTCTTTGGCTGTTATTCCAGCAGTGGGGGAGGGTTCCTCTCCTCTTGGGTGAAGTGCAGATCTGGAGTCTGCTAAGAAGTCTAAGCCTCCAAAACTGGGTATTTTGCAAAAAGACATTAAGAAGGGTGGAGCAGAGAAATTTGCTAAACCAGGTAGAAAGAAGGAAGTGGAAAAGATCAAATTGACAGGCGAGAACTTGGTTGAGTCAGGGTCAGTAAGGACTCTGGATGCTCACTTTTCGAGCCCCTTGAAATGATTGTTATTTCATGGAATGTAAGGGGCTTGAACAGCGGCCCTCGACAAAAAGCGGTTCATGATTTAGTTCGGAAGCATGGTCCTGATGTGTTCTTTCTTCAGGAGACTAAGCTATCTGTGGAGAGTATGCTTGACTTGGCACCTAGGTTATGGAGGTGTGGCGAGTGTCAGTGTATTGGTGCTCATGGATCTTCTGGGGGTGTGGCCTGTTTTTGGAACCCTCGGAAAATTCGGCCTCTCTGGTGGGTGTCTTCTAAATCAACTTTGTCTATGATGGCTTCTAGCTTTGAGACAGGGGAGGTTATTCTCTTTTCTGATATTTATGCTCCTATTGATTTTCGGGGTAAGCAAGCTCTGTGGTCTCATATTAGGTTAGTCCGATCTATGGCTCCTTTCCACCCATGGATTATGGCTGGGGACTTCAATGCTATTTGCGAGGTGGCTGAGAAGCGGGGTGGTTCTGGGAGGCTGGAGCCCTCTTCTTTGTTGCTTAGGGATAGCATCAACTCTTTAAATCTCGTTGATATCAAGCCCAGTAATGGTCAGTTTACTTGGACCAACCGTCGAGTTGGGGATTATTGCATTGCAGAAAGGCTGGATCGCTTTCTGGTTTCTTGTTACTGGGTGGGGGGGATGTGGTCTTCACGCTCTGAGATCTTGGATTGGAAAGGTTCCGATCATTGGCCTATCAAGCTTGTCATTGATTCACCTTGTGCCCCGCGTACGCCTTCTTTTAGGTTCCAGCTCATGTGGTTGCGTGACCCCTCTCTAAAGGATTATGTGGCTGAATGGTGGAGGAGTGGTAGACCTGTGTATGGGACAACAATGTATGTTTTTTCCAAGCGTCTCCAACATGTGAAGTATCAGCTTAAGTGCTGGAACTCTCAGTGCTTTGGGAATGTCTTCCATGAAAAGGCAGTGGCTCAGGGAGAATTGGATAGTATCACGAGGAGGTTAAGGGAGGTTGGAGTGACACCTGAGCTTCTTCAGGCTGAAGCGCAAGCTGTGAGAACCTTGGAGGAATGGGAGTTGAGGGAAGAGATATATTGGAAACAAAAGGCTCGAATAGTTTGGTTGCAGGAAGGGGATAAAAATACGTCTTTTTTCTTCAATTCGGTGAAAGCACAGAGGCATGGGAATTCTATCTCTAGTCTTGTGAGTGATGGGGGAGAATACTTGGCTTCCTTCCCTAAAATTTCTAATGAGGTACGACAATATTTTGCTTCTCTCTTTAGGGAGGACTCGTAAGGGGGGTCGCCTGAGGAGGATCAAGTTCTCTCTTGTATCCCGAATCTTGTGTCTAGGGAGCTGAACCAACAGCTCATGAACGATATCACATTGGAAGAACTGGAAGGAATTGTTTTCCAGATGTAGAAGGGGAAGGCGCCAGGGCCTGATGGCTTCCCAATCGAGTTTTTTCAAGAATTTTCGGACATTATCAATTTGGACCTCCTGGAGGTTGTGCAAGAATCTCAAAGGAACAAGCAGATGCTAAGAGCCTTAAATTCTACTTTCCTTGCGCTTATTCCCAAGTGTGAGGGGGCTGATAGGTTAAGCCAATTTCGACCCATTTCTCTCTGCAATGTCATTTATAAAATAATCTCTAAGATAATTGCCGACAGGTTGAAAAAGGGGCTTGAGGAGTTGATTTCCGAAGAACAGAGTGGCTTTGTTGCAGGTAGACAGATTCTGGACGGGATTGTTATTGCAACTGAAGTCATCCATTCAATGGCCAGCTCCAAGGAAAAGGCAATGTTTATCAAATTGGATATGGCGAAGGCTTATGACAGAGTTCGATGGTCCTTCTTATGGAAGGTTCTGGATGCTTTTGGGTTTGCGGCGGAGTGGATTCAATGGGTTAGGAGTTGTGTTACCTCTGTCTCTTTCTCTGTGCTTATTAATGGGAATCATTCTGAGCTATTTGGTGCTTCAAGGGGCCTTCGTCAGGGGGACCCTCTCTCTCCATACTTGTTTATCCTCCTTGCTGAAGGATTGGGGAGGTTGCTTAGAAGGAATGTGGAGGTGGGTAGTATCCAGGGTTGGCAGTGGGGAGGCAATCTAACTCCGCAGTCTCATCTACAATTTGTGGATGATACCGCTCTGATGGGTATGGCTACAATGCGAGAGGCTTCTAATTTGCGTAGGGCATTGGATGTCTACTTGGTTGCCTCAGGTCAACAAATAAATGAGGACAAGTCTTCTATTTTCTTCTTCAACACTTCGTACCCCATTCAGAGAAGGATTGCTCAAACTTTGAGATTTCAGATTGGGACACTTCCTCTGACCTATCTTGGCTTCCCTATTTCGGTGGGTAGATTGCCTCGGGCGTCATGGCAGAGCATTTTAGATAAGTTTAGGGCGAAGGTTAATCACTGGACACATCGGTGGCTATCCTTTGCTGGTCGGGTTCAGCTTATCAAGTCTGTGGTTCAGGCTTTGCCCATTTACAGATGCATGCTTCAGGTGGCCCCTTTGGGTTTTGTTAAGGATTTGGATTATGTGACACGACAATTCTTATGGGCGGGTAGCTTGGAGTCTTCCAAATGGAGTTTGGTCAGATGGGAGGTGGTGTGTAGCCCAAAGCAATATGGTGGCCTGGGTCTGCGGCAGATGGCTTTGGTTGGCGTGGCTTTGGCTGCGAAACTGTACTGGAGGTGGTGTAAGGAGCAGGATAAGAGTTGGGCCAAGATTCTCTCTCAGAAGTATCTTCAGGGAATCCCTCAGTTGGAAATGCCTCGTTACCCCCTTCTGGGGAAGGGCTCTGTGATCTGGAGCACTCTTAAGAAAGGGGCTACTCTCATTAAGGATGGTTTATTTTGGATTTGTAAAAAGGGGACCGAGGTTCATTTTTGGTCTAACTCATGGGATGGATATCCCCCCATCATTTCTCAGTTTCCTCACTTGGTAAACCTTTGTCAGAGATTTCGCGAGATTGGGTGGACACGGGTGAGTGACTTTAAGTCTTTTTCCTCTCGAGGTCAGTTGGAGGTGGCGGGATGGAAGTCTCCAGATGAATGGCCTGATGTTGGTTTGCCAGAAGAATGTAGTGAGTTGCATAGTATCCTTTCCAGGAGGCGTTGCAGCTCTCTTCAGTATGATGATGTGCTTGCCTGGTCTCCCAATCCTAATGGGGATTACACTGTTGCTTCTGGTTACCAGGAGCTATTATCCCATAGGGTGGAGGGGGATGAAATCCAGTGGTGGAAGAAGATCTGGAACAAGTCTTCCTGGCCAAAATGTAATTGTTTTGTATGGATGTTGGCTTGGAATAAGTGCTTGACCTGGGATAATATTCAGAAGCGTGGCTTTCAGGGTCCCTCGGCATGTGTTTTGTGTGGGGCTAACGAGGAGGACTCGACTCATCTGTTTTTTCGCTGCCCTTTCTCCCTCCAGATTTGGCACTTCTGGTGGGGGGTTTGGAGTAGTCCCTGTGTTCATGCTTCCTCGTTGATTGAGTTTTGGCAGAGGTTGGGTAGGCCTCCTTCTATGGCTTCCTTTTTACAGGTGGTGTGGTCGGTGGGCCCTATCTTCATATTGTGGCAGATTTGGTTGGAGAGGAATCGGCGAATATTTCGGGGAGAAAAGAAGTTGGTGCAACAAATTTGGCAGAGAATTTTGGGCATGGTTCAGGAGACGGTGGTGGCTAAGTGTGAGTTAGAATTCCCCTTGGGGAAAAGGGATGCTGAAGTGGCGGAGAGATTGGGGATTCAGGGGCCGTCCTCGGCCTCGGCATGTGTTAAGCGTGGTAAGCATTCGAAGCAGAGAGTTCAAAGGTCTGGATTTTGGCAGCCTCCCCCAATTGGGGTTCTAAAAATCAATACTGATGGTTCCTCCAGAGGCAATCCGGGGCCGGCTGGTATTGGGGGGATTGGTAGGGACTATTCGGGTTCGATGGTTTTCCTTTTTTCAGTTTATGAGGGTGTGCATACTGTCAACTACATGGAAGGGTTGGCAATTCTTTGTGCTTTTGAGAAAGCCTATGAGTTGGGATGGAGAAGGGTTGTTTGTGAATCTGATTCCCAGGTGTTGGTCAATTTACTTATTAAGCAGAAAGTGGAGGATGTCAGTTGGCAGCTGGCTGGGGTGGTGCAACAGATTTTGCGGGTTAGTTCTTTAATGGAGATGGTGACTTTCGTCCATATTCCAAGGGAGTGGAATAGGGCTGCTGATTGCTTGGCGAAATGGGCGTCAGAGTACGCTGAGGGATGGAGAATTGAGGAGTGGGAAATGGTTTCTCCGGCACTTCGTCCTGATTTTGAGAGAATTCTTGCTGAGGACAGGGAGGGGAAAAGTGATGGCTGATGGTGTTGATTGTCTTTTCCTGCTTGGTGGTTTGGATTTTCCTGGGGACTTTGGTCTCTTGCCTTCTTTGTAATGATGTTCTTTGAGTTTCAATAAAAATTTTACCCCTTTGTTTTAAAAATATATATTTGTATATATATTTGTGGGTATTTCCATATATCAATATATATGGTTGTATTCACAAATACATATACCCAAATTTTGATTTCATACACAAATTATGAAAATAATCTATCTAAACCTATTTCAAGAATAGAATTTTATTTCAAACAACAAGATGGGTTTTCAAAAACTAGATCTCACATGGAGTTTTCTTTTATTTTCTTTCAATAACTTGGTATAAATTCCATGTTTGGTTTCAATTTCCCAATCAAACTACCATTTAGCAAATTTAAGAGCTCTTCCATGAATTCCATTGAATCTCAAACTATATTTTCAATTCATTCCAAAATGCAAGAAGATGAAAGGAGAAAGTATGATACCTTATGTTTTCTCCAAAATTTGCAAGCCTCCACCATGAAGATTTTCAAACACTCTTTCAACTCCACCATCTTAGCCTCCTCCAAGCCTCTCCACCCAAAATTCAAAACCAAGAATCCATAGAGAGGGATTGAAAGAAAACCCTAAATAAAAATATATCCTTTTTCCAAACTTCCCAAATTCAAATTCAAATTCAACTTCTAATTCCAATTCTAATTCTAATTAAATTCAAATACAAATGCAAACTCACTTTCAAATTCAAACTAAATTCAATTTCAAATTCATATTCAACTCTTCACAAATATCCTTTCCCCAAAATAGTCAACTATTTCAGAAAATATCTTTTCTACCCCAAAGTCTTTGCATAAGAAAACATTTGAATTTTTAATAACTTTAAACAATTTTCTAATTCCAATTTGAATTCAAAATATTTTAGCACTTTACATTCAACAAAAGAATTAAATCTTTTACACTTTTAATTCAAAAGGGATAATTTAGCTAATTCACACAATTAATTTAAATTATCAATAAAATAAATCTAATCCACTATTAGATTATTTTATTAATTTATTTAAATTAATTAATACAATAAATAATTTCCTAGCATTACAACCAAGAGCATTTAATCAGCAGTTAAGCAACATAAGCCATTTTAACTTGAATTTAATTGAAGATCAAGGTGAAAAGGGCACATGAAACAACCAAACTCGACTACAACCCGACGACACTCGGTGACTAGGGTAACGACATGACACATAAAACCTAGCTACTATCTCCCAATTAGTTTTCGTTGGTCAATGGACACGCTCAAACCTGAAAACCAGGTGGAGTCGATGTCATATACCTGCCAACCTGCAACAAAGAGCATGTCGAACGTGCATATATACATAATATGATCAGACACACCGTGAAGAGGAAATCTCAGAATCGTAGGGCACTCGCAAGCGAGTGATACAACCCCGTCCCCTTCACCAATACAATCTCACTAACTGACGCATCTAACATCATTAACATGATCAACAACATAGAACATCGTTAAATCAGATATCTTCTAAGTTAATCCAGAACATGTCGTAAAGATGGCATCAGAATAAAATCACATCAAAATATAGCTTCACATCGTTTAATTATTGCAATCAGAAGTAACCAAGTTCCAAATTCCCATCATAACATAACAAAGCATTACAAGGAGAACACCGACGAACAAAGAGCCAAAATAGAGGGTGTTACACTTGGGGCTTGAAATGACCCTTCAAAAAGTCCACTTGAAATAGTGTGATGAATTTGAGTCGTTGAGAGTTGGGACAAGTGACTTGTCACTCTTCTACCCCACTTCTCAAAATTCATTAATAAACTTGGCAAAAACATCAAAAATTTCACATGTGTGAAGTCACCTTGTAAGGGATGTTGGGTAGAGTGTCATTGTGCATTCCTCATCTTCTCAAAAATTTTGCACATATATGAGAACTTGTTGAGATATGTGTTAGAATATCAAATAAAAGAGTAAACAAGTTTCACTCCATATTTAAATGAATTCAAGTTGAATTCCTTTATAATTGGATGGAAAAAAGGAAATGTGTGATACCCACTTCTCCTTTTGAAGAATTATTTTGAATGAGAAATTTGGTGAAAAAAAGAAGAAAAGTTGGAAGAGAAACAAGTTCTCACATGTGAAGGAGGTGTTTAAGAGGAAAAAATATTGAGATAAGTTATTTTCCTCATTTTTATCAAATTTGTTTGAGTAAGAAATTCTTTATTGTGTTATTTTGTTATAGATTTCAAAACAAGTGGGGAAGAACCCAAGCTTTTTGTGTATGTGAATTTAGAGTTTTTTTGGTGAATGGGTAAATAGAAAATTGTAGATAAGCTATTATTTTAATCTTCCTACCAAGATCATTGGTAGTCTTTTATTTCTTGTTCGGGGGTATGGCTAGAGCCAAAAATGTTTCATGATGATATTATAATCGAGTGAAGAGAAAACCCTAATTACTTGTGTCATTTTTGTATTTCTAAATGTTAGTTACAATATGAAATAGTTAACTTATTATGTTGTAAAATAAAAGAATAAAAAGAACAAGTTGTGTTCATTGGTATACCTCTTTAAAGTCTCATGTTTATATTTTCAAAAAAATAAAAATGAAACAATTTCTTATTCAATAGCGTGATAATTTTTTCAACTATTGTTTTGTAAATGAAAAGGATAATGGAGTCAAACTTTGTAAAGGTCCTCATATTATATAGCATAGATTGTGAAGGGATGTTGAGATCCTAACCTTGTATCTTTTCTCATGATTATGCTGGTAGTAGAAATATCCCTAAGTTGTGACAAATAACAAATAATGATATTATTTTTGTTAGGGAAAATTATATTTAAATGTATATTGTCTCATTTTCTATTCAATGAAAGAACAATTTTTATTTGACATTACAAGAAAAGTTGTATTATTGTGAATTTATTATGTGTGTTGAATATGGTTAATAATACCCATCAACTATTATTAACAATATAAGTTTTAATGAGAGTTTTAGTCTCCTCCATTAATTTATAAATTATTATGAAACATTTAGTTGTGTAAGTCATTGAGTATAAATAAGATTAATAGTATTTGTAACATTTTCAATAATTTTTAAACTACAAATATTTGAGAATTATAGTAGAATATGTGAAACAAGTCTAGTACATATATATTTATTCTCTTAAGAGTAAGAAATATGATTTGACCTTTTAGTTGATGAATATAATATTTCTTACAATAAAACTCTTTCCAAAATTTTTTAAAGATAACTAATATATTGGTATAATATGTTTATTTTGGATAAATCAAAAAATCAATTATTGAGGTTGTAAAAGATTACTTTCTAAAGTTGCATTAAAATGTTACTTTTTAAACTTAAACAACTTTATATCTTTGGGGAAATATAATGTAAATTTCTAAATATATATTAACCAACTAATAATTTTGATAAGAAAACAAAAAGCAACTCATATTACATATTCATGAGTAAGTCTTTCTTAAAAATATTACAAAATTATTTCTTAAATCTAACAATCAAATTTAAGAAAATTTTTTTTTAGATAAATCAGTTTGGATGAAAATGCATAAATATTGTGTGTGTGTGTGTATATATATATATATATATATATATATATATATATATATATATCTTTTCTATAAATATAAAGAATATATATATTCATCAAAATGTATGATTCTGATATTCCGTTTTAATATATTACATTACATAATTCTAAGATGAATGATGTTACAGTAATCATTAAAGTATATTTTAATTGAAGAAAATAAAACAAATAAAATAAAATAAATCTTTTTGCAAAGGTAGGGCAGGGCCGCATGTCATGACTCCTCTTCTTCAACTGCATATTTGGATAGAATTTAATACTGAAGATAAATTCATGAACATGTTTTGATATTCATTATTCCATGTTTCCTAAAATATCTACCAATTGGACCTCACAATTTATTACTGACAGGGGATAAACCTAACAAATATCTTTGAATGGAAAACAAATTGGATTCACCAACTATGGGAGTAAAAGCGTAGACCTATGAATTAAATTTCTACCAGCATAGACCACTGGCAAGGGGGCATTGCGCTGTCCACAGCCGCCCAAAATAGACTTATGATCACCTCACTGCACCCATTTCTACCAGCATAGACCCACTGGCAAGGGGGCATTACGCTGTCCACAGCCACCCAAAATAGACTTATGATCACCTCACCGCACCCATGTTTCTCACGTTGGATTTTTATTCAACTGCCATAATAAATTTTGGAACTAACTCATAGAATATAGTGGAAAAGAATTTAATACAATTTTACCTATAAATCTAAGGGACGAAACTGTGTGGGGAAAGCATTCCAGTCCTATGTTCTTTTTTTTTGTTTTTATCATTTTGCCTTATTTGGAAGTAAAGATAGTCTTCCTCTTCAGTGATCTTCATTCTTGAAAATGATTCTAAAAGCTTGACTGAAGTGTGGAGCATTTTAGAGTCTGAGGAAAAGAATTTGGAGTAACCCAGACATCTTACTCATAGCCCCACCTCTTGGATCTGTATCAAGGATAAGCACCATCAGGTAGGTAACTCACCATTTATTTTGACTGCTGCATATGTGATCTTTCGTTGCCTTCCTGTCATGTGTACATACACAACAACTAGTTACAAAATGTTAAGCTCTCCATGTAAATCTACGCAAGCCATATTAGATGGAGAATATACAACTCAACTAGGATAAGTAAAATAATACAGATATGCAAGACGAACACTGCATTTAAGAACAGTTTCCAATTTAGCTAGTAATTTTATGGTTATTGCCTGTCACCTTGCTAAAAAGAACAAAGGATATTCTACCACTTGCTATGATTGTTCTTATTTAGAAATTGAGAGCATGGGTATCGACTGCACACTCAGTGTTACAAACTCCAAAGATCACAAGGAGAGCCTAGTTTAGGCACCCAATTTTATTTTGGTTAACTAAGAACGTTATAGCTCTCTTTACTATTTCATTCATTTCCTTGCTTATTTAGATAAGCTTGTTATATTCTAGATATCGGTGGAGAATGTATTAAATGCTACAGGTATATATATTATAAATATAGTGGTTGTTCATGCGCAAATTGTGAGAATGCAGGACGAAATAAGAGCAGTTAATGTTTATGTAGAAGAACAATTCCTAAATAGGAAAATTATTTATTATCGGAGTTATGAGATTTGAAAGATTATCTTTGATGTAATTATAATTTTTTTTCTTTGTTTTTCACATTCAATACTTGTCACCAAATTGATATTCTAAGGAAAAAGAAATTTACTCTGATGCATTTGCCTTATTTTGCAACACATACAACCATTACTTATTTTTAACTTAAGAGTAAATCGATTAAATGATATTGCCCTTCACTTCTCCTATTAGGTATGTTGGTAGGGGTATATCCTTATATAAATATTTCATATCCGATGGAATGGGCATCCCATTAGAATCATGAGCAAAGAAACTTCAAGTTAAAATCATCTCCCCATGATTTCCTAAACTTTAGGCTAATGAAATGCATATTCTTCTTTAAAGCCTAAATACTAGTGAAGAGAGTAACCTTTAACGAAATCTTCCTTTAAAAAGAGGGAAAAATAGTAGGTGTTAATATCCTAAAAAAAAGAAGGATTAGTTAATTCTTTTAACTATTTTTATGAACTTTTTTTTCAAATATTCTATTTAGATGAATAGCACATGTTAATATCTTTAAAGAAAAGATTAGTTAATATTTTAAGTTTTTAAGATGCATTTTTTTCAAATACTTCTTTTAAGGGAATATTTATAGGAAGATAGTTTCCTTTAGTATAATATTTATTTTTAGAAAAAAATGTAATTGTTATCTAGTATGGTTAGGCTTGGAAATTTTCAATATATTCAATTTAAAGATAGCATTAATCCAAAACCATGTAATAATATCTATAAACTTCTTGACATAGATAGTTAAAACAAACACTTGAACTTATAAAATAAAATGAGTTAAATAAATGAATAAATATAAGTTTCCTAGATATTTATTAATATTGCTCTTTGATTGACTATAGTGAAGCATACAAGTTCTTTTTTTTTAATTCCGGTAAACCTTCTATTAACACATATTGGGTCTAGACTTCAATTTCAAATATAGATGAAATGAAACCTATTCTTACCTAGAAGTAACCTTCTATAAGAAATAGACAACATAAAAACTTCATCAAACAACCCTAGTTAATGGATAGTTTATTACTTTTCATAATTTAGTCATGAAAATGTTGATTTCCTAGTACTACATAAACTATCTAGAAGTGTTATATGTTTAAAAGATAGGACAATAAACCTTGCAACAAATATTGATGATATTAAAAGGTGATTTCTTTTAAATTGCTAAGGGAAGTAGGGAATAATATATGTTATTAAATTTTCTGAATTAATGCATGCATTCAATTTAAGTACTTGCTTAATTTGTAGCATGCCGTTACCATTGAGAGAACACACACAAAGAAAATATATATATTTTTTTTTATAATTAAATTAAACATGTAATAATATTTAACCATAATCACATAACACATTACATAACATACACACACTTAGTTCCCTGGGGCACGAGAGGTTACATCGCAACAACTAAACATAAGTAAAGATAAGGATTACAACATAACCATTAATTTTATAATAACCATAAACAATGATACATCTAATAACCGTGATGCAAGAACAATAAACATCACA
>VDFB02056362.1:0-15234 GCA_007258455.2 Sequoia sempervirens
ATATGGGGTTGCAGGTAAAGAATCCTAAACATTGTTACAATTTTGTAGATGATTTTGTTACCTTTTGTCCTGATCACACTTGGTCGATTATCGAGCACTATTTTTTCTAGGAAACTTGATCAATTGATCTATATCGATTAAAAGAAAAATTAATTAACATATTTAGGGTACATCAAGAGTGAATATCTGCATTATGATACTTCTGCTTTGCAGTTTTCTCTAATTCAATCATCATAGATTCATGCACATTTTAGAGCTAGCAAGACCATTCAGTGCATTTTCAATACAACTGCCCATTGGTCTATTAAAAATGACAGACCATCAGTGTGTTCAATACAGCTGGCCCATTGGTCTATTGAAACTTTCTTTCATGTTGTTGCTTTGAACATGACAGGAACCAAATTGACCCACCACCTTCTTCCAAACATATGGGTAGAATGAGTATTTACAGTACTTAGTGAAAGCAGTTGGAAAGGAGTGTATTGCAAGATTATCTTGTGTCTAATAAAAGCATTGGAGCATACACAACTATGAGAAGGACGTTAATTTGGATTTGTGGAAGGTGAGGACCTGATTTATTTTAGTAGTTTAGTTGTTTTGTTTCAAACCATCTTTGTCATCATAATTTCTCTTTCTACTTTTTGGTTATGTGCCCTTGTCTATGTAAAAAGTCTATAATGTATTTGAAGTTAAAATCCCTGTATGAAGGCACATTAGATTTTAGAATTATTTGTAATAGTAGGCTATGTAATGAAAATGTGGTGCCATTTAGATGACCTGCCATCATTCATGGTACTAAGACCCTTGATAGGCTACTACTACTGCCACTCACACTCTTCCATCACTTGTTCAGTTGTTTAGTTAGTTGGTTCAGTTATTTGGTTGGTTGGAGTTGGTTACAGTCAGTCAAAACCCTGACTTAGTTAAAGATTAATTCATCTTGATCTACTTGGTGATTGAGGTTAGTGGAAGTGTTGATCATGGGGAAAATGTGTCCAATCAAGTGAGTTATAGGTGTTCAGTTACATGGATTTAGTGTCTGGTCTTTGGATAAGGTGCTTAATAATAAGTCTTGGAAGTTGTGAGAGGCAATCATGATCATTGAGTTATATTTGAGCATTATTGCTGGAATTTATTAGAGAAATTTGTAAGTATTTTGAAGTCCAAGTTGGTATATATTCAAAATGCAAGTAAGAAAATATTCATTAGACTGTGTTGGCAAGAGCTTTCAAGACTTTGAAAGTTCTTGGCACAGGTTATGAGGGCTTTTTTTTTCTTTCTCTTTCCTCCCCTCTCTTTCCACTACCTACTAGTTTACTCACAAGTCTTTCTTCTGACTATTTGAACTTCTGGACTCCCCTATCCACCCATCTCTCCTGCCTTTTCCTCGACTTCTGGTTTTTTCTATCCTCCTCTTCATATCTACCTTAATTTTAAAACAATTTTATTAATAATATATTATTTATTATTATGATAGTATTATATTATTTTTATTATTATGATAGTATTATATATTTTTTATTATCATCATTATTATGATTAATGTTATTAGTATTACTATTATTATCATTACTGTATTATTAGTAAGATAACTATTTTTTTTATTTCTTATTTTTATCATTATTTAGGTTGTAATGTAAGGTCTTTTATTTTAGGTTTATTTTTATTTTTTATTTTTTTGGATTATATTCTTATTTATTATTATTCAACTATTCTTATACTCTTGTTTCTTATGCTATCCATATATGAAAATAAAGGTATAAGATGTTGATATAAAAAGATAATTGTAATTGTGTTTTAATTTTAACAACATCTTATACCTTGATTATGATTATGATTTATTTTATTATTGTAATTGTGTTTTAATTTTTATGTACATGACATTTTGTGTCTTGTTATCATTATAGAACATCTCTTGACATAATTGCATTATCAAGTAATAATATATGAACTTATAAACCTTACAATTTGAATAAACAATATCTTAAATGCCAATCCATATTACACTGTTAATCATAAACTTGTGAATTGCAACAATTTTGCAAGCATCATACCTCTTGCAAATAGTGCAATTAGTAAGATCAATTTATATGATCTTAGATGAATAGTAGAGGAAGAAGAGAATATATACTCATTTGACATACAAAATAGTCATTACCTACAAAATAAATAATTAACAAATTTAATTCCATTTGGACTTAAAGGTACTCCATACCTACAAAACAAACAATTGCCAAAATAAATTAATTCCACTTACAATTATGTCATCTAAATATTTAGTCACTTGAACGCATTCATTTGAGCACCTAATAGGGCAAATGTATTGGAATACATTGGATGGTCAGCTATGCTTAAGCATTGGTATGAATCTAAGATGATTGATTTAAAGAAACTACAACAGGGAACTAATGCATACATGCACTTGATAAACTCTCATTTAACATTGTACATTTAATTAATTTTCCTTTAATCAATAGGTTATTTGGTCAAGTTTGTTAGAAGAAATAATGCTCTACAATATGATAAAGCGCCATCAAGAACAAATTGATAAAATCATATACAAAACTACAACATATATTAGAAAAAATAATGTGAAAATTTTGTACCCACCTTAATTTTGTCACAATTTATCTTTGTTAGTTTGAAATTATGCTTGAAGTTTTTTTTTGTCTACCTATCAAGATTGTGTACCATAATTCAATATTAAGACAAATATAAGTGTTTTCATTTACTCTAGATCATATAAAATACAGGTAAAACAAATGGGATAAGGATTTATACATAATAATATTAACATAAATGTAAAAAAGTTCAACCTCTATTTGGCACATCAACTTCTAATTTTTGTGCTAAGAAGAAAGTTTCATTTTAAGCAAGAGGTTTTTTTTTAGTATATCTTTGTGGAAAAGAACATTGGAAAATACAGAATACGTTATTAACTAGTTAGTTACTATGTTCTTCCTTTTTAAACATAATATGGAAAGTTAAAAATAATACATGGAGAATGTAGAAATAAATAATGTTTTCTCTTTAATTCTATTTGACTCATTTGGCCCTAGAAATATTCTAAAAGGTAGCTTTCAAATAATTGTTATATGATCTTAGTTAGCTTGCAATTGTTTTATGGGATTGTGACCATTTTAGACAATAGCTAAACAATATGTTGCTTATGTGGTGAAAAGTTGTCTCAACCTTACATTCATAATGTTCATTTATATAATATTTGGTTGTAAGGTATGCTAACTACTTAACATGGAAATCTCAAAGAATACACATTTCAATTAAGGATATTGCACAAAATTTCATTTCCACATAAGAATAATGAAGTAATATATATATATATATATATATATATATATATATATATATATATATATATATATATATATATATATATATATATATATATATATATATATATATATATATATAATAAGATTGCTCCAAGGCAATTACAATGTCAAATGTAAAAGTTTATATCAAGTAGTGTTACAACATTTATTTCAATGTTACATATATAAGTACATATCAAAGATTACATCAAGTTCATAAATTACATTACAATTGGCTATGCAAGCCATACAAAGTAATACAAGAAATGTATACATAAATATCCATGTGATGATAAATCCTCAGTGCTCGACTGCCATGACATTGCTTTGTCTTCCGCAAAGCCGAAACCAAGAGTGGGTCCAGGCGCCTTTTCCGCCCAACCATGAAGTATAAATACTTCCCCGGATTTCTTCCTAGCTCGAAGAAGACACCGACCCTGCGTAAGGAGCCTAACAAGCTAGAACGGAGAAGCAGGAGAGAACTCTCAATGCAAGCCTGATGCCTGTATGCAATCTAATCTAGAATGACATAACTCTTGCATGCAGGATGTGGCAGAGACTAATATCAATAATATCTAGGTTTTTAAAATTCCATCTATTTCAATGGTGCATATGCTTGGCCAAGCAACAAAAATAACAAAAGTGATAGTTTCTATATCTTAATCTTCAAATAAGACATCGACTAAAATATATACTAAACTAATTATTTTTATTTCTATGCATTTAATTTACCACTTAATTAATTTTAAATAAACATTGCAAAGTAAAACAATATAAACAATTAATTAAATAACCTTCTAAATGCAATTTTATATGATTACTAAGTGGTGTGTGTGTGCAAGAGAATCCATTCCAACTTAACCCTGCCAGGTGGCTAACCTCCTCTACCTCAACCACACTCTTGGTCTTCGACAAACCTACATTTCATATAAACTTAGACACCTATAATAGATTAGTGTCCAAAATATAAACAAAGAAATACATATCATTCTAATACATCATAATAATCATCACATTTCATTTAATTGAAATAAAATATCATCCATTGCATTTCATCTTTCAAATAAAATAATAATTCACCTAACTCTTATACAAATCTCACAACATTTATTCTACCACACACATTTATTCATGTTACAGTTCCACTTAAAGTAAAATCAAACGGTACCAAAGTTTGAGACGTAACATTTGCATGTATTTAGTGTTTTGTCTTTAATGTTTTTAAAAGCATATGTCCTACTAGAGGTGGTACTATTTTCATCTTTAGTGGATTTGTCCTCATATGAGGAAGTTGGCATTCCTTGGCCATGTGCAACATCTTGTGGAGTTGTAAGGTCATTATGATGGATTCTTATGATACATAAGAGCATGTAAGAGGGAAATTACATTGGAATCTTGACTAGCATTATGACATGTTTGGACACTTGTCATGGAACATCTTTATGGATTGTGAGTAAAGACAAATTAGGGTGCCGTGGTCAAATGTGATATTTATGATGTGATAAGTAAGAATATGCTAAATATAGGTGGGAGAACCAAGACCAAAAAGGGGTATCGAAATATGGGCTTTTGAATTTGGGTGCCTTACCTCTTTTGTAATTGTAAATTGTTTTTCCAAACCATTTATGGTTTTTACTTTATGCTTCACATACTTATTGGTGCATGGGGTAGAATTGTATGTTGGTGATACTCTTGTAAGAGGCACACCCTTGATTGTGTTGTAAATGCAGTTGTTGCTGAACTTTTAAAAGTGGTTCTACTTTTGGGCTATGGGGTTTTTCTCTCAAAAGGGTTTTCCATACATAAACCCTCATGTTATAATATATTATTTATATATTTTATATGCGTTTCTCCTTTATGTAATTGTGTAGATAAAAAATTTGCACATACCCTCCTCTAAGATTAATTTAGGAAGTATTTTTGCATACCTTACTTTCATTCAATTTTTTGGAAAGAAAAATAGACGAGGTTTAAATTGTTAGAGTAAAAGGTATTTTCTAATTAATTATTAGGTCTTTTTTCCTCTAATTACTTAAGTTTATTTAGGTCATGTTCAATTTACATCTCATGTCATAGGATGAGGACACATGTCATGATCTTCTTTTATCCTCACCTAGGATTTTTAGGTTTATACTGCTATAACGATTCTTTATAATATAATCATTAAGATGCACATTAATTGTGATTCATGCTTTTTTGGATCAATAGCTCTTGGCCTCCATAACTTTGTCATTCTTTCTTTTTGTGAAAGGTGTTTGATTGTAGGTGATCTTTGGGAGTTGTGGAGTTAATTTTCCAACCATTAGAGAATATTTTTTGAAATATTTCGCTAACATCAGCATGACATCATGTTGACATTAGCGGTACCGTGTGCCAACAGAGCCCTCTCTAAGCCCTCTTTGGCCTTAAATGAACTATTTTTTCTTTTGGCCATAACTTGGGCATATAATGTCAGATTTTGGTGAGCGAGATATTGTTGAAAAATTGGTTTCACGAAATTTATAGTGGTGTTGGTTTCATCATTTTTTTTACTACTAATACATTCTATAACTTGTTGAAGTTAGAGGTGCTCTTTTCACTCTTTAGCTCATAAATTTTGACCTGTTTCTCCATTTTTCACAATTCCAATGAGGTTGAGACGGTCTCTCAGATCTCTTCACAACAATCCATACACCTTTTCTAGATTTTTCTTCAAGTACATTTTATTCAGTTTTTGGTGTTTTCACACGTGAATTACTTGGACATTTTAGTTCCTAAAAACCTTTTGTTTGTGTGAGATGACTTGTTTTAGGTTTTTTTACATGTATTTCTAGCATCTTGTCCTATTTGGGCATTTTAGTCATGTTTTGTAAGCACATGCTCTTTTGTCGACACACTGAGATAAAGTGCCATTCTGGTGTATATTTTATGGGGATTTTGTACATCTTGTTGTGCCTTTTTTGGAATGCATAAGAAAATTGAGAGGGGGGTGAATCAATTATACATTAAAACATTAAAACTCTCTTTAACATTCAAATTTGCATTAGTCCCTAAACCCTTAACAACCACTTAAACCCTTATCATGCATTAGCAAAATGTAAACATGAGAAACGACAATGCAAACACATCCAAACACACGAGAACACTAGATTTATGTGGAAAACCCAAGAAGAGAAAAACCACAGTGAAGATTAACTCACAATATAAAGTAATTGCAACACAAAATACAATAAGTTTACTACCGAAGGGCTCATTGCCCAGAAGATAGAATGGCTCATTGCCAGATTATAGAAAAGAAGGAAAAAAATGTTACAATGAGAAATCCATCTCAAAGCAACAAAAAGATCCACCACAACATCACCGGTACATTTGTAGTCTCTTTGAAGAATGTAGACACCTTTGCTCACTGCTTTCAGTAGTCTAACACATTAAAGCTTGCACTGCATTTCACACTTTTGCACTTCACAACTCTATACTTTTCATCACACACTTCATACCTCAATTCTCCATCAACTCAACACTTATTCATACCATCCTCAACCTTGAAAACAATCTCCAAGGTTGGCTATGCACCTCAACTGTGCAAATTCAAATTAGGTCAGCACCAAAGCATTCCTGCACTAGAAAGGAATGAAAACAAACCACACCAAACCTTAACTCATACCTAAAATCATACATATACACCATGCCACACTTCCACAAACACCAAAGCATTTTTGCAATTAGTTTAAACACCCAAGGTCGACCAAACCTATGTAAACACCATTGAACATTCAAGTACACTCTTCCTTAGATCCAAAGACGAATTGAGAATAATATACATCACTTCAAAACAATTTGGAATATTCCATAAACACCCTAAAATCCAACAAATTCCTTCTCAACAACTTTCACCTGAAGAACATACTCATCTTGTACACTTAGTTAACTTTCCTCATACTGTAACACATGAATCAAACTTTGTAGAGCACCAAAATTTTAACAAATCGAACTAAAGATAGATATGAGCATTGTGAGAACACCCTTCGATTCACGAGACTAGAAACCACATTGCAGAGAAAAACCATTTCTCCTAGACACCATTGCAATACACAATTCACATACTGGTGAACACAACTTTTTCTACACAATGATCTAGAACCTAAAAATATGGATATAACACCTTTGAATACCTCTAATCAACATATCCAAACCACATAAGCACATCTTCAACACAAAAGAAATGCAAAGAAAAACCAAATCACTACTCTGTTATACTGAACACCTTTCAACCACACTATTTTCTCTTTTCTTCAAATTTTCTTAAAAGCACTTGGAAACCAAGCACCACAAACACATTCTCATAATCTTCAACACTTCCTCATCACCACCAAACCACTATAGAAACTCAATCACAGATAAGAGGTTGAACATCTACCAATAGAGGCTTATCAAAGCAAGACTAGAGGTTGACACTAGTGATACTACTAATGACAATAATGCAACAAATCAAAGCATCATTACAAACTTCCAACAATTTCTCCATAGACCTATTGACATCAATGCAAAAATCTTGAACTATTGACATTAATGACAACACACAAACTACTCAAAATTCCAACAATCTCCCCCTTTTTCATTGATGGCAACACATGATTTGAAAAATCACCAACAACAAAAACAACTCTGATTACGAAAACACATACTGCACATTAGTGCATATTGCTCCCTTACACTTTCTCTTTCTCCCCCTTCATAAGGTTTTTCAGTTAACTCTCTCCCCTTTGACATCAATGGCAAAGGGAAATACACTTGTATATTTCCCCTTTTGACATCTATCAAATACTTTCTCTTCCCCAAAGGCAACACCCATAAGGGACAATAATTTCTCTATAACTACCTTTTCTTTTTACTGCACTTTGTTTTCTTCACACCTTCTCTACACATTCCCCCTTAGGAGTACACACCATACTGCACCAACCAACAACTACTGCACATATCCTTTGACACATATGACAAAGGAAAGATACCTGTCTACCATACAATGACAACACTTACTCCCCCTGACTGTAACAACCAACAATGCCACTACCTATTCCCCTTGAGAGGTAGCCACTAACATTAGTCCAAAACAAGGAATGAATCTTAAGATTTATTGGACTGATGCATATTCTTATGCATCTAGTTCAAATAAGGAGGGGCAATAACCCCTAACTTCTTCTGGAGATACTCAAAAGTATCCTTAGGAAGAGCCTTAGTGAAGATATCTACAACTTGATCCTTTGTAGACACATACTCCAACTTCACCTCATTCTTTGCAATCTTCTCTCTCAAAAAGTGATATTGGATTGAGATATGTTTTGTCTTTGAATGCATTACCAAATTCTTTGAAATGTTGATAGCACTTGTATTATCACAAAAGATAGAAATAGGTTCATCATATACCATTGACAATTTTTACAAAAGAGATGAAACATCAAGGGGAATGTTAAGATATATAGAAACCTAATTTTTTGTAAGTTTCAATAAATTCAAAGAGTTCCATTAATGATATGAAGGGGTTTTCAAATGATTGTAAGTGAAAAACTAGCATTTAGGCAAAATTTTGTAAACACCTAGAAATTAGGGCACAAGTTCTCCTAAAGTTGAACACTCATGATAAAATAAAATAAAATTTAGAAGCAAAATATCATCAAATTATTCAAAATAAAGATGAGGAAAATATTTCTAAAGACTTAGGGTGATTGGTAAGCTAGAAGATATAAATTGGTGAACTAAATTAGTAGTTTAATTTAAATTTTTTCCCATTTTAGACTTTCGAGAATTGACACAATTTACAACTTGGTAGGTGAATAGTCTCTAGGGAATATAAATGGTTTTCAACTTATAAAGTATATCTCAATAAAATTTTGGAAATAAAATAGAATGACCTTGTAAACTTTCCAAGCACTTGCAACTTCAACAAAATCACTTTTGGGCAAACAAATGATGAGAATATAAAACGCAAAATGAAAAAAATCCCAAACCTTATGAAAGCAATAAGCTCCTAACAAAATGCAAGGGTCTCCAAAATTTGAAATTTCAGGGGTATGTTGTAAACCCAAAAAATACATTCCCACCTCCTTATCATGAAAACAAAATACTTTTTTTTAAAAGATCATGAAAAAACTACAAATATTTCTCATTAAATACATAATCATTAGGACCTATGCAACTTTGATCACAAATACACTTTGATTGACACAATTACATATAATCAAACCCTAATAATTATAGGATGGATAAACTATCAAAGAGATACATTTAACATTCCAATGCTTCTAAATTATAGAAAAATATTCATACAAAATTTAGTCTATATATATTCTTGTCGAAGTGTGCATACATGATTGATTACCTTTCTTTGATTTGCATGGTTCAACTTAACATGACTTGGGATATCAAGTCATTATAATATTGATCCTTTATGTAGGAAAAGGTTGTCTTTAGATATGAAAATGCATACAATTAGAAAAAATTCTTACCAATTACTTAGGTATAGCTTTGCTACTACCCATACATCTATAGCCCCAATGGATATGCCTTTGGTACCATTCAAACATAGCTCTATTATAGTGCCTCTCATGTTTTTGATCTTTAGTTATATATTTGGACTTGATTTGTATGCTTATACCTGTATATTTGATTTAGGATTATTCGTAGCATCATTATTTTGTATTGACATCAATTTTGGATGTACCTTTTGTAGACTTTGTCTACTACACCCCTATTTTTGTAAAGGGGTTTTCCTTTATGAGGCATTATTAAAATAATGCCTTGTTTTTATGATTAACATGGTTTTGCACTCAAGGGTTCAAACTTCCGTGCAGGGTAAAGCCACTTGTCAAGCCCACGTAGTTGCAATCAAGTCAGAGGACTGTACTCACGATGCCATGCATTGAGATGCCATGTGGTGGCTTCGTATGCCAACTAAAGGAAATAAAAAATATTTTCATTTCATAAAGTGCTTGCCCTTCTACGAGGCATGTGTCAAAGCGGTGCAACCAAAAGGGACTTTTAAGCATCACAACAATGTCTAATGCGCAGTTGGTTAGAACTCTTGGTAGGTCCACTACTAGAAAAGGGTGAACGCCAATGAGTGGCCAACCTATGTGCATCCTAGGAATGAATTCGCATCAGTGATGCTCAATTATGAAGGCTCACATGCGGTTACTTGTCAGGCCATGGAGGAATAGGTGGCATCATCACTCTCATTGGCGGTTGCTCATGATTGCCTAGTATGGCCATTTCAATGGTGTAAATGGAGGTAAGGCCAATAGATGTGTGAGTGGAGAATCTTTTTGATTGTGATAGTTCCTGTAGACATTAAAAATGTCCTAATCGATGTCATGCATTTGAAACAGATTTATTAATACCATTTCTTCTTTATCCATCCTCTTTTCGCTTAATTTATTTAATTAGCCTAGCTAATTAATTAATTGCATCATTTTCATCTATTGACCTAATTAATTAAATTAAAATTCGTTTCTTTTCGTGCTAACACTTCATCTAATTAGAGTAAATAAATCAAAATATTTAATCTAATCCCTTAAGTCATCTTATTTAATTAAATAACCCTAAGTTGTTTAATTAAATATCATTCAATCCCTCCCCTATTTATCAAATAATCTAAATTTAATAAATATCTTTAATTCTTCTAATCCCTAATTAGATAAATTAAACCTTGTTTAATTAGCAATTAATCTAATTTTCCTCTAATTAAAAGGAATATTCCTATGGAATATTCTTTCATCCTTTTTGCACAATTAAAACTTTGTTTTAATTTGTAAAATATCTTTTCCTCACCTTAATGGAATATTCTAAGGAATATCCCCTTTTCCTCCAATCAAAATATCTTGCTTCCAAAGCAAGCTAACCCTCTTACCCTCTTAGCAAATTACCTTTGACCTATGTCAGTAGGTCAAAAGTGTGTTTGTTGAAGGTAATTGTGGGCCCTTGATCATTCCTTTGATCCGTGTGATCTTGCATTCTCATATGTTGATGAGAATCCTCGATCCATGCCTCCTCCTTTCTTCCATCTTCAACCGTTGATTGAGCTTTTCAATCTCAACTGTTCATTTTTCATTTGCTCTCGTATAAATAGGTCATTATTTGGAGACAAATGGATCCATATTTTACTGCAAACTTATGCTGTTAAATTTGATCACACTCATACTCTCATTTTGCACACATTTAGCTTAATTTCAGTTTATTTTAGTCGCATTTTAGTTTCAAGCTTTCATTAATGGCTTCCATGCATCCATCTTAGTTTAGGGTTTACTATTTTAGCATCATTTTAGCATAATTTAGTTTAGATTAGCATAGAAATTGCATAATTAGATCAATTTTAGCACAAAATCATGGTAACTTGCTTGCATCATGCTCATTTTATCATAATTCAGGTTTTCATACACCAAACATCATGGTTTCATTGATTCTTTTCCATAGAATCGACTGAAATAGGCTCACGACCATGGGATTGGGAAAGGGTCATTGGTCCAGATCAATGTGACACCAATTCCACAACAAGATAAATTTCAATGGATTAGAGTAGATAGTTTCAAAGATTTCATTAATTTAATATGTTAGGTTTCTTGATAAAATGTTTACTTTCAATTTTGATTAACTGATCTTGTTGAGACTGAGGTTTAGTGGCTACATCACACTTCGATTCCTCATGGATCAAGTGTGGTTAAACCCATACTAATATTGTAGGTTGAAATTCTAGTGCTAGAAGGACAAACTGATGATTTAATTGTTTTATGGCTTGAAAATCTTGTTTATGTTGTTTTGCAAGTTACAGAGACACTCAAATTACAAACAGTGACGCTATTTCAATAGTGTCGCCATATAGTGACGCCCAACAAATTTGAGATAACGACACATATTTAATTGGCTAACACTGATTTAAATATGGCGACTCATATTTAAATTTGAACTATTGTGGATCTCAAACGACGACGCTCAAACTCCTTGCGTCGACGCCTTCAAATTTCAAATAGCGACACATTCACTTTCAGTGATGCCCATCCAACTATCGACGTGATTGCACTCACTAGTTTTCATTTAGGTGACACTCTTATCCATTAGATCAATGCTCAAATTTCAAATTGTGACGCTATCATGTGCAATGACACTCAATCGGGATGAGAAACTTTATGTTGGTTTTTTCGACATGTGATTTAATTTTTGTTGTTTATTTGATCACCGACCAATGTCTAACTATGTTTTCATTGTTAGAATAACAAGGTTTTGCAGGTTTAAAAGCATGGAGCGAAATTGAATACTTTCTCTTCTATCTAATATTCTCTAATTGTAACTAGCATTTAACACTTTGGGGCAATTATAACCCAATGTCATGCTTTTACTTTTAGTTTTAGGAAACACACTAGTTTTCCATTGGGTTTAAAATGAATGTTCAAAGTTGGATAAAAAAAATGAACCCTCACATCACATCTTTCAATTGGGCTTAAAACTGAACAAGGCAAACTCATATTTCAATTGGTGCATAAAATGAACTCATTATTGCTTTGAAGGATAAAATTGACAACCGTTTGCTTTGTTTCGTGATTTTTCAAACTTGCTAGTGAATGTGTATGCAATTCTCTTGCACCATTTGGCGATCTTGAGAAACAAAAACATTCTCTAACACTTTGCAAAATCACCTCCATCTTTCATTTGGATTAAAATTGAACCATGCGAGCGTGAGAAAAAGGCATAGTGTGTGTTCTCTCTTTATTCTTGCGAATAAAGATGATCAAACTATGGATGTACTTCCTTTCTATTGTTTATCTTTAGAGGGATTTCCTTGGTGGGGAAAAGTACTCACCCCAAGGGAATGACCCAAGCGGTAATGAGCATAAGCCAGACTCTTTTGAACCGCTATACAAATTTGTGGTTGCAAGGAAATTTTGCAATCAACTCAGTGATGCATGATAGCTCTCCCCCAATATCTTTATTATGTGTAAATCCCTTGTTCTAAGGGTTGGGAGACCTCTTGAGGGAGTTTATCATTATTTCCTCTGAACTGGATGCCCTTATTATGAACCCTTGTGTAGTAGCCAAAAATACCTTGATATTTGTTATTGTCAGGAGGTTGGACCTCTAAAGTCGTCCCATATATTTGTGATTCCTAGCAGAGATGAAAAGTTCATCATGGGAGATTCATGAGAAATGAAGCTTGGCTAACCCGCATAAGTGAGTGTCGTGGAGGGGAGCCAGTGTGGTCAAGATTCTAGTCATTCACTTTGAATACACGCACCTGGATTTATCCAAGTGGGAACACAAAAAATATTGCCATTTCTATCCTAGGGTTGTAATGCTTGTGAGTCAGTTTCATACTTTGCTTGATCTCAAAACGATCCAAAAACAAACACTCACTATCATCCAAATTTCAAACACTTTGGCATGAATATGGAATTCTTGAGTTAGCCTTGATATTACTGCTTGTCCTAAGGATTTATCCTTAGTGATTTCTAAATATCTAGACATTAATCTCAAACCCATATTTTTCAAAGATAGCATAGGCAATTATGGCTTTAATCTCATGATTTTCACGAAATGGACATTGTGAAAATTATGATGTTTTTGACATAAACATCTAGTTTGAAAACATAATAAAAGACAAGTGTTTGTGGTAAAATCAATTCACTTAAGCAAAGATAAATTGACAAATGAACCCCACATGACTATTTGGAGACCGATTGCTCCCATTGAACAACCTGATCTTCCAGGTGCTATAATTCAGTCAAAATTTGACTTCATCAAGGGAGAACAAACATATATTATCAGCAGTTTGAGAAACTTTACTTTTGAAACTAAAGAAACATCAAATTAGTGGAGAATTGTTGCAACCATCTTAGATAAAGAAGAAAGAAGAGTCGACATTATGGCTGGAAGGCTTGTATTACCACCCCCTGCTTTGCAATAAATAATATTTTTGTGATCCTTTTGTTGTCTCCTAGAATTGCACCCTGTGCTGAGTTTACAAGAAACTGAGCATTCTAGAGCAACATGGGATCATTCCAAGGCCGTGGGTCACCTATCGCTGAAATGAACCTTTGGAGAAGGCCAGCTTCCTTTGGGTATCACCTAAACTATTGATTCTTTGAGAGAAAGGAGGAAGAAAGTGCATAAAATGAAAACTAAACTAAGGTGATACATCGAATGATAAGAAATCATGAAATGAACACAAAAAGAACATACACTTGAAAGACCAATTGCTATTCTCAGAACAACATCTTTCAAATTTAATGCTTGTCTTTCTAATAGGTTTGGTCTACATATGCATCTCAGGAAGGAAAGATTGATTTTCACAACTCTAAGATATGAATACAGTATTATGGAAAACACAGTTAGAAACTTGCAAGCTAAAAAAAAAAAGAAAGATACAGAAAATGAGAATCATACAAATATGAAGAAAAAATTCCAAGGTAAATTTTTGTGTTATATTCAAGATTTCAGCTGAGTTATAGAAAACATACATTGACTGAGAAAGGATTTGATTGAAAATCACTAACTCTTCAGAGTGTGCAATCAGAACTACATACAAAAAGGCAAAAAATGCCTTATATACAAATTGATACGTCAACCCCTTAGGGCTTACAAAAATATCCTGATTCGGGATAGAATTTCCTTGATATTTTATCGAATTAATGCTGAAGATCCTACGTGTCCTTTTTGTTGGTGTTGGTGTGAAACATTCTCGAAGAAGTCCTCCTCAAATATTCCTTCAGCTACCACATTTATTCGATCCATCGTGTCTAGTTGAGCTACTTCGGCCGCACCATGAATGCTCTGATCCTGCAACAGATACATGTTGCCCTTCATCCTGTCGATGCTCTTTGGACTGCCACGGTTTACCCTTAGATCTTTCTGATTGGCCGAGTGAAAACCACGCAGCCCT
>VDFB02056365.1:0-25300 GCA_007258455.2 Sequoia sempervirens
CTAAGATCATAAAAAAGGCCTTTTGATTCTCAAGATCGTTGTAAAGCTCAAGAGAAGCGCATATGTCCTTTTCGATGATGTTAGTTTAAGTAAACAATCACAAAAACAAAGTTGTACATGTTAATTTTAACCTTTCAAAGCAAGCGTGAGTTCATTTTAAAAGCACCAAATTAAGTGTGACAATTTGCCTTGTTCAATTTTTTTTATCCCAAAACAAACTTTAGTAGATTTGAGTCCTAATGTTCTTTCTAGACCTTTTTGTAACAAGAATTCAAAAGTTCTTTTTAAAGCCGAAACAAAATCAGTAGATCCTAAGCATAAAAAGATGACAAATTTTCCTTAAGAGGAATAATGAATCCTCAAAAAGTGTTAAACAAGCACTATAGTGTTTAAAAACACTTATTTTTGTGAAATTCCATCATTATGCTTCTCTTCCTTTTCATCTCTGATCGATCCAAACTATAAGAAAAAATTAGTTATATTATGCAAAACAGAGGTCAAAAAGATAAAAAACAGATAGAAGAAGCATAATTTGAAAAAAAACACGTGCTACAAATTAAATTTCACTTCATACTCCCCTCTAGCAGTGCAATCCACAAAGGCATCACAATTTGATTTCCCTAGCAGTGCTATATAGCGCTGCTTTCCAGTCAACATCGCTCTGCAGTCAGGCCAGTGAGCATGAATGCGTCACACTTTTTTCCAGAGGTGCAGTTTGATTTTTTGAAAGATTCTTGCGGGTAAAACAGGTGCAACAACGTAGTTTGGAATTCAATTTTTTGGGCGTGAAGACTAAGGTGTCAGAGTTTGAATTGTCAGTGGTCCTATATAGTGACGCTGGAGAACTAGCGGTGTTGAACATCAACGTTGAGCCTATAAACAAAGAAAAACAATTTTTTTTGATTAAAAATGTGATTAAAATGTGAGATTTCCCTCCTAAGCCAAAATGTTGAACCCCAATCCAAATACCTACAATACACAATGAACAAACACATTAGAAGATAAAATTCAAGCAAGAACAAGGATTCCCCATGAAATCCATTAGCAAGGTTTGAAATAGGAAACAAAGCAAGAATGACACAAAAGAACAAGAGAATAAGCTAGATCCTATTGAAAACAATGCAAACTCTTGATCCCATGGGGGAATTGGTGCCAATTTGATGTGAAAATTGGCCCTTTCCCAACTCCTATGATGCAAGATTGATGTGTGATGAAGAGTGATCCACTTTTTTGATGCTTGATGAGTGCTTCAATAGAAAAATCTGCATAACCTAGCTATGAACTCAATGATAATGGATGAAAATTGAAAATGATTTGAGCATAGTAAGTTTACTCAAATTGTGGATGATAAATGAGGAGATTAGCCTCTTATTTATAGAATGAAAGATGGATGAATGTCTAAAATAGAGCAATGTGGGACTAAGAATTAGCCAATGGAAAGTGCCACTTGTCAACTTATGAGTGGATGGAGGATGTGCAAGTTTTGAGGATTGTGTCAATAAATGCATATATTTGAATTTTGAAATTGTTGAAATGACATGTAAGAGGGAAAGAAGATGCATTGAATGCCACTTGGCTCAAGGAAAAAGGACCTTGTAAGAGGAGTAAATGCCTTGTTGGAAGGACAAAGTCCACTTGGATTTTGAATTCAAATTGAGAGAATATTCCTTAAAAGATGCCTTGTTGAGGAAAATAGAGATTTAATAAATCAAATAAGTCTATTTTCATGTGCAAGTGGTAAAAGATGGAGGATGGGACATGAGGAGAGATTAAATTAATCAAAGTTAAGTAATTTAATGAAGGGATTAAATGATGTGACCTATTTGACTTAAATTTGTGGATTTATTTAAATCAAATATGAGAAGAATGTGATAAAATGATTAATTAAATAAGGACTTTTGATTTATTTAATTAAAAGAGATGATGTTAGATTAAACTAAATAAGGTTTTAATTTATTTAATTTAATAATAGACTTTAGAGATTTAATCAAATAAAATTTAATTATTTAATTAAATAGGATAATTAGATCGGAATGGTCAATTTAATTATCGAGAAAGGATGACTTAATTAGATAACCAATTTATTTAATTAAGAGAGGAATATTGATGAATTTAATTAGATAAAGGTATTTGATTAAATGGTTAGATTGAAGAATGATTTAGGATGAAACGATGTTAGTGGTCAGGGATCGGATGTCTAATGTCAATCGGTACATTTCACGTGTCTACACATGCGAGCCAACTTTAAGGCATGTCATCCACATCCCAAGCTTGCTCTTACATATACATGGAAGGTGGTCAACTAGCCAAAAGAGACAATCAAAAAATGACATACGAAGACAAGGCTACCTAACCCCATTCCCCCACTTAGTGCGAGACAAGGATGAGCCTAGAATGGATGATGGTATGTTGCTCCTTGCAAAAAGGAAATGATTTGTAATTAATGTAAAAAATTGCAATAGTGAGTATCCTATGATCCTACAACTATTGCATTGAAAGGAGCAACAACTATTGTTATTGATTATAATGAGTAGACAAAGTATGGACTTGATGCCTGTCTAATGAAACGTTCCCACATGTAGTATCTATCAGTTCAGGATGCACCAAAGTTAAACTTTCCTTGGAAGAATCTTTTGTAAGGTTGTTGATATTAAGTGAAGGTTTGTTTGATGGTTTAATTTTTATCAAAGGACAATAACCATGACTACGAGTCATTTCTTGTGTGTCAGGCTCTATACAGATATAGATACCTTGTCGTCTAGCACCACATCCTTTTCCACTATACCCAATTTGTTTCAGAAGTTCGTAACCTTTTTCATAAAGATTTTTCATTTGTTTTAGGTTCAGAGGTTTCTCATAATCACCTTTATCAAAGTTTTTCATGTATGTTGTCTTTTCTTGTAGAGTGGTTGAAGTGGATGCCTTTGAATTTTGTATTGAAATTACCACTTTTTCATTTCCCTTTGTAGACTCTTTTGTTATGATCTTGTACTCACCCATGGATGTAGGTATAAAATCAAAGGAACTCCAAGCATCTTCCAATAATTTTGTGGCCTCTTCAATAAGCTTTTCTTTTTCTTTCTCAACATGTAAACAACTTTGGGTTTCAGGATCAGTCTTGATTGTATACACCTTGCTATATATGTGAGCAATGCCATTGTAACTCAGTTGTTGTGAAACATCATCGAGTTGCCTTTTAGGTGGTTCTAAGATGAGCAAAAATTTATTTTGAGCTTGTGGTTATTGTGAGGGTAGATGAATGATAAGTTGAGATTTAGGTGGTTCGATAATTAGAGGACTTGAAGGAGCTCTAATGTTCATAACCTCAACACACTTGTCCTTATTTTCATGATATCTTAGTGAATGTGAGTCTAATGTCACTTTTTCATCTTAGTCTAAGGAATTCACATCACTATTGCTTGAAAGACATGTGTCAATGTTCTCATTTTCTTGTATCATGATATCTTCCCTGGTAGGAGAGTTTTTAGGAGAGCAACAAACTAGATGTTCATGACATTCATTGTTTGGTTCTTCTAAAATGTCTTCATCACAAGGGAGTGATCAATGGTTGGATTTTCTTGCTTATCAATGATGGATTTCTCTTATTCAACAATGTTTTCTCTAGGGGAAGAGAGGTAAAGAGGGCTGTCACAACTCTCATCAATTGGATCTTCTAACACAAAAGTATCTTTGTCATAAATAGGAGAGATATTAGGAGAAGGCCAAATTTGTTTGTTATGATTGCCCATGATTTCATCCTTGTTTTATAAGGTCTCATTCTCTTGTTTCATGATATCTACCCTAGTTGGAGAGCTTTCAAGAAGTTGATCACATCCCATGATTGTATTTTGTAAATTAGCTTCATCACCAATAGGGGAGGCCTCAAGAGAAGAATAACTATGAGTTTCATGATCACCAATTGTTGGAGTTTTTTGTTCAAATAGATCTTCCCAAATGGTAGGGGTATTAGGGAAGGGAGAAGAAAGATTCTCATGACTGTCAATAAGTGTATCTTCTAACACCAAACTATCTTCTTCGTATGTAGAAGAGATATTAGGAGAAGGATAAATTTGATTGTCAAGGTTATCTACAACTACATCCCCATGTCCTATAATGTCTTTCCAAGTAGGATAGGTAGGACTGACATAGCTCTCAATCATTGGATATCTTAACACCAGCATATCCTCATCATAAATGTGAAGTCCATGATCGTTCACGATTGTATCCTCTTTCACTAAAGAATTCTCATAAGTAGGGGAGGTTTTGGGAGATGAATGGAGACTAGGTAAAGTAGTGGAAACTATCTCATCTTCTTGTGTTATAATATCTTCCCAAGGTGGAGGAGGAGAAGGACAAACAAGACTTTCATGATTCTCCATGATTGCATCTTCTTTCACCGAAATACCTTTGTCACTAATAGGAGAGGTATCAGGAGAAAAACAATTATGATTGTCACGATTGTCTATGCTTGTATCCTCTTTTATCACAACATTCCAACAAATAGGAAAGATAGGAGGGGGGTAGAATTAAGGTAAGCATCAACATTTTCACTCTCTTGCACTAAGAGACTCATAACTAGGAAATGTATTGAATGAATGACTAACATGCTTATTGAACTTTTTCTTTGCAAATGTGGAAAAGACAGATACTAACATTTTAGAAAATTAATCTATGACATGCAATGAAATGACTTAGAATGAAATGCAATTTTTAGATGCAATAAACTGAAAATGAAATGTTGTAAATGCAATTTTGAATTTTGACAATGCACTAAAATGAAGCAATTTAAGCTAAATACAATGAAATTGATGAAACAAAAAATCAAGAAACTGAAATTGAAAGATAACAACACCAAATAGAAGCTAAAAACTAAGATTTAATGTCCTGAAAATGCAAAGCAGTAGCTATCAGGGACTCATTCGCCAGTAAGGGTGAATAGGTCTTGGTTAGGTGTTTCTAAGATTTTTCTGTGGATTTCAGAGTGAATTTTGATGCTTTTTCAGTTGCTAGAAGGTTTAGATCGGACCTGAGTAGGGACTTATTCGCCAGTAAAGGCGAATGGGTCCTAATTAGGTATTTTAAAACTATTTTTTAATGATTTGCAAGTTCTTAGTTATATCTTTCAATTCCAGGTTTGAGATAGTGAGCTTCAACTTCAAATTTTCCAGAAATTTAATGTAAAAATGCAAGGCCTAATTTGAAATGCAATTTTGTTTTGATTTTCAAATGCAATTGCATGATATCTAAATGAGATGCAAAATGACTTATTTGTTTTTGTAATTTTTAGATTTAGAAATATGCAAAACAATGCAAATCTAAACCCTATATGATATGCAAGATTTCAATGCAAAACAAGTAACCCTAAATGAGATCTTAATTCAATGAAAATCTAAATGCAAATGAATGCAAGATCTAAGATGCAATAAGAGACTCTAAAAATCATAAAATCACAATTTTTAATTATTTGGGTTCACCAAAGAATGTATAGGGGAAAAATAGGGTAGACCCAAATGCATGAACAAGAGGATCTACCACTGATTTTTCTAAGACCCTAAACACTCAAATTATGTAAAATAAGATGCCAATAACAATTAGAAATGTAACCTAACTGTTATAGCAACTATGTGGGATGTTTTTAGAGCATAAAAAGCTATGTACTTAGCCAAAAAGTTGTTTTTTTTGAGCTACAGAGGACTCATTCGCCTTCAGTGGTGAATGGGTCCTTTTAGGGTTTTGAAAAATTGATTTCAGGGTCCTGTTCTTTGATGTATGCACTCTAAAATTCCCTATTATCAAGTTTTGGAAGTCTGTAGTTGATTCTATAGCTTTGATTCTGTGATGTTACACTTTGAATGACAACTTTTGTAACTTGGCAACTTTAACAAGTTTTCTCCAAATCTTTCTCAACTTGATCTTCAACCTGTAAATCTGCAATCAAACACTCAAGGGTAGGAAAAAATTGTTGTTTGTTAGTGAATGGGGGTTTGCCTCAGTCAAACACCTTGTAGGTAATTAAACCAAATGATGAAATGAAGGAAATGAAGCATGAAACATGAAATATGTAAATGATGTCACCTTGGATGTTGTCTTGTGAAACAAATCTATAAACTAGCATGTAGTGGCCATGAATAATGTAGATCTTGGATCCTTGAAAATGATGCAAAAAATAGTTGTAAGTAGATCTTCAATGCTACACTCACAATCTTAGCTCAACAACATGAATGCAAGCATCAAACCTTTGACATGATGATATGACTTTGAATTGTTGCAATAAACACTTGAAATTTGCCTTGAAATGCCTTATGAATGCCTTTGAAATGCTGCAATGCTTGATCAATTGAATGCTTGAATACTTAGAATGAATATCTAGGATGCTTCATAAACTTGCTAGGTGAAACAATGTGAATTAACCCCTTATTTAAACTAAATTAGGAGATTAACCCCGAAATTCAAAGAATTAAGGCCAACACCAAATCCAGAAAGAAATATTATTAAATTCTTGCTAGAATGAAATTAAAAAAGGGGGGTCTCATTAAGGGAGGACCCATTTGCCACCTTGGGTGAATGGGTCCTGGCTCAGTTTACTAGGACCTAACCTCGAGGGATTGAAAGAGGGCCAAAAACCCATTCCAAATCAACTGAAAAAAGGGGGTCCTGTTAAGGGAGGACCCATTCGCCATTAAGGGCGAGTGGGTCCTGACACACTTTACCAAGATCAAAATTTCCCCAATGAAATATTTTGTTAATTAAATTATGAATGTCAGGATAGATCTTTGGGAGGTGTCAAAATTAAGGATTAAATTTGAATTAAAGGGGGTTAATTACTGCAATTAACCACAATTAATTAAAACCACCTAGATAAATGTGAAAGTGATTTATAACACTTCACAACACTTAAACAAGGTACAAATTTAAATACATTTTATTGAAAAGGGGCCCATAAGGCTTAATTAAGTAGATACATCCTAGAAAAGTATGAAAGTGTGTTGCAACACTTTACAAAACTTTTTCAAAAAATCAATTAAGGAATGTTTTAGTCAAATAAAGGTCCTAGAATAGTGTGAATGTGTACAACACATTACAACACCACTCCAAGACATCATTAGTTCAGTTTATATGACAATTATCAACCAAGTAAGGAAAACGGCTACTTTTTCCGTTACTACATATTGTAACACTTTTTTATTTATTAGAGACAAGTTATGGTCTTGAAATCTCTATACATGTTTTCCATATTCCCTTGGGATTCATCATAATTATTCCCATTTGTAAATTCATCCATGTATTTTTCTATATAGTCATGGGTGAGATCGAAGAATATGCTCAACACAACCCTTTGGAAGGTGGCAGGAGAATTACATAGCTCAAATGGAAGTATTGCATAAGAATATGTGCGTTAAGGATAAATAAATTTTGTTTTGTCTTGGTATTCTAGGGAAATCTTGATCTAGTTATAACCACTAAAAACATCTAAAAAGGAAAAATATTTTTTCTTGCTAAAGCAACCAAAACTTGGTCAATAAAAGGAAGGGGAAAGTGATCCTTGGTGTAGAACTAATCTCTTTGTAATCAATACAAGAATTCCCCTTTCCTCCTTTTTTGGGCACTATCATTAAAGGATAAACCCATTGAATATCTAATATAAGATATATAAAATCTAAATCCAATATTTTCTATAATTTATTCTTTATAATATCCTACACTATAAGGTTCATCCTCCTTTGAGGCTATATTATAGTTTTGCAACCATCCTTAATGTATATTTGATGTGTGTAGAGGTCTAGGTTGAGACCATTCATGCCATGATAATACCTTGCAAAGGTTTTTTTATGGCACTATAGCATGTTAATCAACTCATTCTATTATTGTAGGTTCAACCAATTATTAATATTAAGTTGCTTGTTGGGAGATATCTCAAGTAACTTGGATAATGTTGTTATTGAGGTAGTCTTTGTATATAATATATTAATATCATAGCTATGTGGTAGTAACTAATGAAATGCAAGAATGTTATCTATTTATATTAAGGCCTTTGCTATAGGAAAAAAGGTTATGGAGTGGACATGACACACATCTCAAGCAATTATCCACTTATGAGTCAATATTGTAATTATTTTGTAAAATATTTTAAAGGATGGTATTATCAATTTGAATATCTATCATAGGTATTCCACCTATATTTATTAATGTTTGAATCAAGTATTAGTCATTATCCTCAAGGCCTAGCCACATTGGTTGTTCTTGATCAATACATGGTTGTGTTGGTGGATGTTAAACTAAATTTTAGTCATATATTCCTATTGGAAATGATCATGTTCCTTGAACTAAAACCAATGAATGCATTGGTTGTTTCTATAAATGGTCTTCCAAGACTAGGAGATATCATCATAGGTTGGCCTTTTCTATAGGATTATAAAATTGTCTGGATATTCCCAAGAATCAAGTGTGATAACCAAGTCTTTGATGACTCCTTCTGGTTTGATAGTTGAACAAACTAATAATTGGAGCACTATGGGAGTAGGATGAAGATTAACAAGTTTTAAAGATTTCATTATTTCCTCGGTCATGACATTAATGGAACACCTAGATTAGTTAAAGGATTTTGTATAAGGATGTCATTGAAGTGAATATATACAACCAAAATACTAGGGTCTACATATTTAGGGAAAACAATATTTATAAGCATAATATTTGTAAGTTGTCCAATGACTTGAATAGTTCGTAGGTCCTTACATTTCTATAATGGTTTATTTAGACACAATTCCCTAGTAATTTTAGTGTAGATTGGTACATTCTTAATTTCCTGTAATAAAGGAATTTTTAACATAAACATTTCTTAATTTTCCTACAAAGTTAAACTTAATTTTAGATTCATACTTCTTTGTATTTAACCTCTTTTGGAATGGATGATCATAGCTTATGATTTCAATCTATGATGGGCCTAGCTTAGGGTTTGGTGTCTTCTTGTATTTATATAGGAGTGTTAGTGGTTGGATTATCCATTGAAAGCTCCATAATTATTGGGGTGGTGGGATTGGGGAGAACCTTTCCTAAGTGAAGCTATACATCACCTGCCTCAATTACATAGGTTGGTTATTGAAGTATATCATTAGTGTATGTTGGCTAGATTGAATTATTATTGGGGTTAGGTACATTTTGAGTTCATAACTATGTAGCTCTAGGTGGTGTAGGAGTAGCAATGCTTGACATAATGAATGGTTACTTTTTGTAAAGGTCATGGTTGCTACTAGAAGCCAATATTGGGGTTGGATCATAACTAGTTTTCTCTCCATTATTATTATCACGTGTTATGTGGTGCTTACCATTGTTGATTGTGGACTTGTAATTGTTATGGTTGTTATTTCCATCTTCCTTATTGAAGTGTCCAATTGGGTGGCAATGATTTTTCTAGGTTTGAAAGGGCATGTAACTCAATGGTGTATTATACTAATTGGTAGATTTTGAAAAGTAACTAGGAAATAGAGTACTATAATGAAAATGATCTTAAGACATATGTTGTTGTGGTGACCATGGTCAATATTGTGTCATAAAATAAAGTTGTCCACCATCATCTTCCACTGCCTTGAATTCTTCTCTCTTGTGCCCATCTTTTGTAATGCTAGCTAACCACTTGCATTTATAATCAACTTTCTTTTTCTAATAATGAGGCTAGTATTTTGCTAATATTGCCTCTACTTCATATTTAAATTCCTTGTGTAATATATAAAGTTAAGTTTCCATGTGGTTTATAATATTCTACTTCATGTCCCTAAGGAGGTTACTGAGCAAGCTACTCTATAAAAGTTCACATCAGTCTTTATAGATGATAGATTTTTGTGGTCATGAGTTTTCTTCATATTAGACCTTGAGTAGTTCTTGTAATTTATACACACGTCAAATTAAATTTAAATTAAGAGATATTTTCTACCAATCAAGACTAAAGCATCCATATAGTCTTCATTAACTCCCCTTAAAAATATAATTTTCAATGGTTAGGGGGTAAATTATTTTGTTGACTTCTATAAGTAAAACATAAACCTTTCTACATAATCCTCTAATGGTTCAACATCTTTCTATGTCATTGAAGAATGTTTTATATAGATATATATGGAAACTTATATAGTGGTTCCATATTATTGCTTAGCTAATTTTTTAATGGTTAGAGGAATTGGTGGCCTAATGACCAAATGTGCACTTAGAAGGTGCTAAAAGGTAGGGGAAACCCTTATAACTCCTAGTCCAAGCTAAGTTGCTCCACTCTTGCTCAATAATTTTAAGCAATTCAAACTTTGATTTATTAATACATCACATATTGAGAGTAGACAATTAAATCTTGAACCAAGTAAACTTTGGGCCAAGGTTGCTTAGCTAATTTTATTTAGTAGCCATTGTTCAACTTTTTTAGGAATCATTTTTAAAGTAAATGATGAAATTATAATTTGTTTTTTTTTTAAAATTTATGCTTTATTCAATATTACAAAAAAATATCAAAAAGAGAGAAGAAAATATGTGGAAAAATAAAAATAAAAAATGTTAAAAAGAGAGAAGGAAACATATACAACACATATTATTCATTAAATAGTGGTTGCATATTTTTAACCCCTCTAATTATTTATAACTAAAATTTCAACCTCTAAAGTATAACAATCATTATTATAAAAAATAAAAAATTCAATAACATTTTTTTCATATAAATTTTTAAAAATAAATATATGGAAAGGAAAAAGAAAACATGTTAAAAAGAGAGAAGGAAATATATACAATACATATTTTTCATCAAATATTGGTTGCACAATTTTAACCCCCTATTTATTTATAACTAAAATTTTAACCCCTAAATTATAACAATCATTAGATTGATAAGTAGGAGGCATTTTCCACAGCGTGTCAAATTATGATATTGCTATCAGGATTCAATCGTGTAGTTTTTGAGTCAAACTCATTGACCCATGTTTCATGAGTAGTGGTTCACAAGAACCCATCTCTCATGCTTCTTTAAATAATATGTTAGTTGGTTTAAAGTATTGTTGTTAGAATAATTGGTTTGTCAACATTACTAACATAATTGGTTTAAAGGATGCTCTCTCGGATCACCTCACGGTGGGTTCTCCTCCTTCAGGAGCTTCTTCTGAGGATGTTGACTCCATTGAATCTCCTAGGGAACCTTTGTCTGCTTCTATTCTGGCTAACCCCTTTGTGGAGCCACAATTGGCTCGATCTGCTGACACTGATCTGTCTGAGCCTGCCCGAACTTCGTTGATTACTGTTAATGGTCCTTTGTTTGTTCCTGTATCCTCCCCTGCGCTGCCGCCTCCACTGCTGTGTGGTGGCTCTTTGCCCTTGGTGGCTTCGGTTGATCCTCATCTCTCGCCTCAATTGGTGGACTTGGATTCTGAGTCTTCCTGGTCTGTTGTGCTGAGAAAGAAGAAGGGACTCCCTCGATCTGTCGCAAACTCGCGACCTAGGATTAAGGGAGTCAGATTGGTCCCCTCTGATTCTAGGGGTTGTCTAGGTCCTAGTCTGTGTTCCAATAGCTATCTGTCAGCTGTTTTTGTGTGTGTTTTGTCCTCTTTTCCTAGTTCATTCCCTTTTTGAACTAGCTTCTCTTTTTTTGGGCCTTTGGGCTTTATGTGTAAAGGGTACAACACCCTGTAAATGCTGCTTATCTTATCAAAAACATAATGCAAATTTATTAAATCATTTGACATATTAGAGATTAAATTATTGAACTACTTTCAAAGTTTTGCTTCTATTCAACAAAAAATAGAACTATGTTGCAAAAGCTAATAAAAAGAGTCAACACCAAATAAGAATTAAAGTTCTAAATATGATGCAATTTAATAATTGTATTTGGGTATGAATGCATTTAACTTTAAGATGAAAAATGTTAGAATTTATAAAAAATAATATTTTTTAAGTAGTCTATGAAGCAAATAGAAATAAAATAGATTAAAAAAAATCATTACCTTTTATTAAATATTGCTTTTCTTATTGTTAATTTAAAAATATTTTAAACTAATAGATGTAAATTTTATGTATTTTATTGGTGGTAGATACAGGCGAAGGAATTGATGGCTTGGTAGTGTAGTTTGTCTGGGAGAAGTCCACGATGGACAACAAACGAGGTGGCATTGGGTGAGGATTTCATCTCATACTCTGTAGAGTAATTTCCAATTATGGCGAAGAAAGGTGGCAAGATTGTCATTTGTATGGTGAATTGAAGTGCAAGTTTCAAGGATGTTTAAGGGGTGCAAAATACAACCATCAATGAAAAAGTGACAGCCAAGCACAATTAACAGGCTGACATTCATGAAATTTGTACACAAAAGGTCATTTCAATGTTGCAGGGACAATTGGAAGTTGATTATTAAAGGCTCTCGATGACTATCTATAATTGTCACTAATTTAGGTTTCATTGTTTTGCATTCCTCGTTTTGAGAATGGTAGAGAAGGTGACCGAAAAATCTAGGTTTATTGTTGTCTGCGGATTCCTTGGTGGGCCTTAGCACGGATACACCCATTCATTTGGGTTGTGAGCTTCAACAAGGAGCCTTTCGAAAGATTACAGACCAAAGGCTTTAGCGGATCCTACGCAATATTGACCACCTTCTGGTGGTGGCGATCTAGATGGTGCTGGGTAAAGGTCACTTGGCTTACTACGAAACTCCGTGAGTCAACACACACATTTCCTCTCGATTCTTGGCATCGTTGCTTGACACGCAAATGGCTAAGGAGGAGGCAAAGGCTTTGATGCGTGGCTTGTTCAAGGAGGAGCTGCTCGGGGGGTTGGATGATGTTCTTCAGGCTGCAATCATAGGGACAAGCATCCCTTGACCAAAAGATTTGGCCCTTGTCAAGGTTCCTGGTGAGGTCGTGAAGTATTATCCATTTCTGTTAGAATTGAAAGGTATGCCATTAGTCTACCACAAACAATTGATGGTGACGATGGGTGGTTTCTTGAAGAAAGTCTTGAGGTTGGAAGCGGTGGAGGGTTTCAATTAGGTGCCAAAATTCGAGGCATACACCAAAGCACATGGGTTTGAGTAAGTGGTATTTTGGGTGGTTGTGTTTTGTCTCTCGAAGGTGAGTTTTTTGGGTTCCATGTATTTGCTCATTGGTTGATGTGATTGTATGTATCCATCTTTGGTATGGGTCAATGTCTTCGTTTGCCGTCTGGGTAATGGCATTGTATTGCCACTATGGTCGTCTGGTGTCTCGAAGTATGGGTGGTATGGGTTGGGGTGGTCTGTGAAGGAGTTGGGTGGGGTTTTGGTGATGCCGAATTTGTAGACAAATTGAAAAATTTGTTGCCCATGGGACTGTGATGTAATTTTTTTGATAAATTAATATAAGAAGCTACCTTACATATCGATTTTTTTTATATATATTTTATTATTAAATATTTTAATCACAATCTCTCATATTTTCTCTATTTTAATTTTTCAATAAAATAAAATTGACTCGAATATAATAATAATAAAATTTGCATTCATTGACCCACAGTCTTTTAAATAAAAAATGATGCCATTACTTAAATAGGACAATAAATAGAATAAAAAAGTGACATGAAAATAAATGATTAGACTATTAACTTTTTAATAGTAAAAAAAGTTAAAAATTCCATAACTTACATCATATTAAAGATATTTTTTACAACTATTATCTAATAGATAAATTAATTTTGATATTTTAAAACAAACTTCAAAAATACATTAGAAAAATTCAAAGTGTTTTAATTCTAAGATCTCATTGATACCAGTAATAATCTTGTAAATATTCTGCCGCCCGCATGAACTAAAAGTCTAATTAAAATATGATATTTTTCTTAGATTTTTTCATGGACCAACGTTGGCTAAAAATTATAGACACACCGACACATAGCTAATGCAGATTTTCTAAAAGAAAAGAAAGGACATAAAACCTTCAGGTTGGTAGCCTGCAGTGCACGTCTTTAACGATGTGGAAAGCCGACCCAATATATTCTCAGGCATATACCATCTCGACGTCAATTGATGGCGACGGCACCAAGAAAACGGGCAATTCAAAGCCAATGTCTCTGTACAAGGACTAATATAGAGCAATCCCATAACGAAGAAGTTGATAGGATTGATTTAAGAGAAGCAAAAAAGAAGCGGGCGGCTGTTTATGAACCGAGACCGGAATTGACCTTCTGTTTGTTAATGTGGTCAAAGGCCATATGGGGTCTTCAATTGCTTAAGAATTTGAGACCTCCTCCCCACCTACTTTGTATGTTTAAGAGTTATTGGTGCAGCAGTTGGAATTGGCGAGAGGAGTCGTGTTCAGAATGAAATATTTGTAAAGGAATTGGTAACAGAGGGTGTTTTGCTTGAACTTAGGGATTGAGGTTATGATGATGACGTCTGAATGCAGTTGTTGGTGTTGGACCAGTGTCTTTTGTGGTAAAGATTTGGGGGAGGAAGATTTTGCTGAGTACCCTCACGAGCCATTTCAGCTTCCTGCACCTCTTCCAGATTGGCCTTCGGGTGAGTTCAATGATGTAGTTGTTAATACCTAAGTTTCCTTTAAAAAAATTAAAATAAAGATCATTGGACTGTTTTTGGGTTGTATTTTTTTCCATCTATAAGATGTGACACCACTAACCAGTTTTGATATGTGAGGAATGCATCATCAAGTTGAGGTAATTGTTAGGCTTAAAATTCACTTTGAAGGCCTTGTTTTTGGTTTTACCTTTTTCCTAATTGTGATACGTACTGGCCACATTAGACCTGTATAGGGGATTCACGATCAGCTTAAGTAACTGTTAGTCACAGAAGCCTGATGTAGGGATTGTTTTTTTCAGAGTGTAGGCTGCTTTAACATGGGGAGTATGTCTAGCAGGTTTTGAAATTTGGCCACGTATACAGTATTTATGAGTCTTTTCAGTTCTCCGCTCTTCTTGCTAATTAGGGTCATGTTGAGTTTGAATGTTTGGAGTCTAATTACTCAATTGTTATTCTATTGAGTTGTTTATGGTTTTTCCGTTTTTCTCTTTAAATAGTGATATCCATTTGCCATTTTCAATTGGATTTGCCTCCAGAAGACTTCAATAAATGGATTCATTCCGCTTGCCCATTCCTTTTAAGATCGATTTTAATCTATGTAAATTGTGATACCTTTAGTATTTATATTAAGATAGGAATGCAAAATCAAGCTTAGATGACTGTCAGGCTTAGAAGTCCTTCTGGAGGGATTTAGATTCCGAAGTTAGTCCCAGTGTGGCTGATTTAAAGTGGGTAGCATATCTGCAGGACTTGAATCTGAGCCATCGATGTAATAGTGTAGGTATGACTGGCATTGGAAACGGGAAAATGCCTAATATGTTAGAAGCTTTGAGATAATTTTCTCTTAGTGAAGTAATTTAGCTCCCCGCTCTTTCAGAAGTGTTCAATTGCCGAATGGATTTATGTTGCTTTATAATGTTTTCCTTTTCACTGGATTGATTTTGGGTTTTTGTTTGCTCTGTAAACTGTGATACCTACTTCCCATTTTTATTTGGATTGTAATTGGTCTCATGCTGAGATTGTTGAATGGATTTTTGCTGCTTAAGCATTCCTTTTAATTGGTGATTTTTGGTTTCTTCTTTTCCTTGTAAATTGTGATACCCACTTGCCATGATAACTGCTTTCCATTTGTGATATATGGGGAATGTTCACGTACCATCTGTTGTTCATGGACCATTTGTGATAAATGAAGTTCAAGAAACTGAATAAGGAATTACATGTTAAATATAGAAAAGATACAAACGAGAATAGAAATATACAAATGGATTGGGATAGGGTGAATAACAGAAATGCACTATCAAGCTTAGATAACTGTTAGGCATAGTAGCCTTATTGGAGGTATTTTTATCCTGCAGATTCTGTCATTGTGACTTTATTTGGCATGGGGAGCATGCCTAGCAGGGCTTCGACCTCAATCATCATAATCAAAATATCTCTATTATGCTTTGCCACCAGGCCGTGGCCTGATGGACAAGGATTTTTTTTTAAATAATAGGAATGCATTTTGTGTTACACTAAAAAATGAGAAAACCATCAGTTTAATAACAGGATTACAGGGAAAACATCTCCTATAGAGCTAGAGTTAGTAACATATTGAGTTCCAGGGAAAATATCTCCTACAGAGTTAGAATAAGTTAGCTCCCCGCTCTTTGAGAAGTGTTTAATTGGTGAATGGATTCATGCCACTTTATAATGTTTTCCTTTTCACTGGATTGTTTTTGGGTTTTTGTTATGCTCTGTAAATTGTGATACCTACTTCCCATTTTAATTTGGATTGTAATTGGTCTCATGCTGAGATTGTTGAATGGATTTTTTCTGCTTAAGCATTCCTTTTAATTGGTGATTTTTGGTTTCTTCTTTTCCTTTTTAAATTGTGATACCCACTTGCCATGATAACTGCTTTCCATTTGTGATATATGGGGAATGTTCATGTACCATCTGTTGTTCATGGACCATTTGTGATATATGAAGTTCAAGAAACTGAATAATGAATTACATGTTAAATATGGAAAAGATACAAATGAGAATAGAAATATACAAATGGATTGGGATATGGTGAACAAGAGAAATGCACTATCAAGCTTAGATAACTGTTAGGCATAGTAGCCTTATTGGAGTTATCTATATCCTGCAGATTCTGTCCTTGTGGTTTTCTTTCGCATGCGGAGCATGCCTAGCAGGGCTTCAACCTCAATCATCCTAATCAAAATATCTCTATTATGCTTTGCCGCCAGACCGTGGCCTGATGGACAAGGATTTGTTTTTAAATAATAGGAATGCATCTTGTATTACACTAGGAAACGAAAGAAAACCATCAGTTTAATATCAGGATTACAGGAGAAACCTCTCCTGTAGAGCTAGAGTAGGTAACATATTGAGTTCCAGGGAAAATATCTCCTACAGAGTTAGAATAAGTAAGGTATGCTCTTGTATAGAGTTAACTTCTTATATCCTTACAAAAACATCCACTCTTAACATTGACAATTAAATGTTTGGATTTTCATTAGTATGATTGGTTTTATTGATGAATTGTGCAGTTGGCTATATATTTATGTTTCAAGAACCACCCCCATACCTGAAATTTTGTTTTTAGTGTTTGATTCCTGCATCAGATCTGCCAAAATCCTATTGGCGATGTTGAGGGATTTTTTTCCCCAGCCTCATTTCAGCTTATGCCACTTTAATATGGCAAGCATGTCCAGTAAGGTTTCAATCTGAGTTATCATTGCAATTCTTCTGTTACGGCTTGAATCAGAACAGAGAAGCCTATTGGGTGATAAGCTTATCAGGCTATGACAACTGTTATTAGGCTAAGGAGACATGTTGGAGAATTTGTATTCCCCAGCCTTGTCTCAGTGTGTTCTATTTTCACATGGGCAGTGTTTCTAGTAGGGTTTGAACCTGGTTTATCACAGTTTTAGAGCTTAATAGGTATTAGGCTTTAAACCATGTTTGAGGAATTTTTGTTTTGCATTAGTAGTGTAGCCTGCTTTAACATTGGAAGCATGTCTAATATGTTTTTGTCCTGGGTTGTCATATAAGTAGAGTTTGAATACAAGTTAGGCTTAGAATCCATATTCAAGGGATTTCTCTTCCCAATTGACAGCATGTCTAGTGGGGTTTGGATGTTGATTGCCATCTGGTGATTGTTTCTTATGCCTACTGAGGAACGTGTCTGACTGGACAAGGGTCAGTTCTAGATTGATGAATCACACAATTGTTTTTATGGCTGCAATTCACATGGTTGTGATTCACAAAACTACTACACCTGCAATTTCTCCGTCCAAATGTTTGATTACCAGATCTGTCTGAATGTTTGATTACCAGATCTTGTGAAAACCCCTATTCAGTCACGAGTTCTTTGCAGCGTAGGCTTTTTAACCTGGAGAGCATTTTGTAGCAGGGCTTGTACTTGTATCCTCATTGTGGCAATGCTTTTGGTATGTTTTACCACATAGACCATGACTGGTTGGACAAGGACTAGTTTTGGTTTTATTGAAGAAATAAGAAATGCTTGTAGTTAGGATTGTGAAACTACTGTGAGCCTTGAAGCCTGCAACTTCTGAATGGAGATTTTGATTTCTGCATCAGAGCAAAACAAGCACAGGGGCACATGAATTTTGCTACTTTTCTTATGCCTTGACACTAGACAATGGCTGGATTTTTTTAATCTTTGGCTTTATGGTGAATTGTTTAACTGTCATTATGATCATGATTCATGAGATAGGCCCCATATGTTTAATTTTGTCATCTGGTGTTTGATTTCTGCATCATTTTTTTTTTTCCAATTAGTAATGACAAAAAAATGTTTATGTTCATAGCTCTTAAACCATTCTCATCTACAATTTATGTGAGTATTTGGTATTTTTAGTTTTTTTCTATAAGGGAACGCACCATCAAGCTTAAATTACAGTCAATTTAGAAGCCATGTTGGAGGGATTTGTATTCACCAAACTTGTTTCAGTATAGGGTGCTTTAACAAGGAGAGTATATCTAGCAGGTCTTTAAGTAGCATCTGGGTAATAATCCTGGAAAAATTTCTGTTATGCCTTTCGCACTAGACCACAGCTAAATAGACAAGGATTGCTTTTAGTTTTATTGATGAGAATGGGCAATTGTTTTTACAGTTATGATTTGTGTCCACTTCTAGGCTTGCAGTCTCGTGATTAAGCATTTGATATTTACATCAGAACTGGCAAAGTGCACTGGGTCATGAGTGTTGACAAAATTTTGTATGTTTTTTAATACTTATGATTTGTGAATGGTGAAACCTGCTTCATACAATTTCCTTGTGTGATGTGTATTTCTACATCAGAACTAGTGAAAAACTCATTGGGTCTTGAGTTCTGATAATTGTGCATTTGTTTTCGTGGTAATAACTAATAACTTGTGAAACCACTTTGAGTGGTGTAAGTTGTTGGGACTTGGGAGATTCAATATGCTCTGGACCAAGCTCAAACTTGTGAAGGGCTGGTGGCTCAATGTAAGAGCATAGCAGCATTATCGTTTGGGGGAAAAAATCTAGAAAAAATCGGATTTACAAAAAAAGGCAAAAAATTGAAGAAAACAGTTAGAAACTACTTTAAAAAAAAATTTAATGGCATTTCCATAGCATACAAACATTGAGAGCCAAATAAAATACAGAGTTCAATCCATGAATTATAGAAAATAGATTTTCGTTGGTTATATTCATATCGTTGATTACATTGCACAAAACATACTACAACTGCATAAATATCAGATGGTGACAGTTGTCAAAATGTCTATTACAATATAGTTTGTGACTTTGTACAAAGTCAACCTATAAACTAAGTACAAAGTTCCAAAAAAATCAATTGTAGCAAATGACGTGCTAGAGGGCAGAAGCTCCCGATGATGAAGCTCCTTGTCTATGCTACCACATTTTTCATACATGTCTACCAAAGAATTTTATCAAACAGTTTACTGCCTTGCTGCTATGGCTGAAAGCCTAAAACAGGTGCTTTGGAACAAGCTATGGATGCTTGGAAAAATTCTATCAAAGAATAATTGTAAGCAACGAGCTATGGTCTCATGATTTTTTTTTCGCACGAAAATCAGTGTGATGTTATTTGCGTTTTTTTGCAGGTTTTAAACATGTTTTTTGGCGATTTTGCAGTTTTAAATGGGAAGAAATCATTGACCAAAAGGTCAACGACTTTTTCAAAAAATTGGGGAAAAAATCGTCCAGCCTGCAGATTTTTTAAAAATCGCGATTAATCGGGTTTTTGCAGATTTATGCTTCTATGTGTAAGAGTACCAAAGAGTGCTGCTTGAAGGTCCTAGGTTTGAGTTCTAGCTTATCCATGTCCCACTACATGTTACCAAAACTAGGTAGCTATCTGCCCTCAAATCTGTGTGTGGTTTGACAGAGCAGTGTTCTAGGTTGAATCCATATGCAAACCCAAATCTACCAAGGGCTGGAGGCTTAGTATGGTGGCAGTTCAAGGGGAGGTCCTAGGTTCATGTGCTACTTCGGCCATTGTCATATCTTATTTTTAGAACTAAAGGAACTAATTGAGGACCCAAAGCCTATTCTTTACTTCCTGTAGGTTAAGGGATGAAATAAGGGAAAACAATAATAATATTTTAAGTGGGCCCAATCACTTTATTTTCAAAAGGGCAATTTAAATATTATTAGAGGGCCTATATAATATTTAAAAAGTATATGTAATAAAAAAAGTGTTTTGGTAATTTAAAAATACATTTTAAATACTTGGAGGGAAAAAGTAAATTCAAATAGAGGGCCCCAAGACAACTGTAAAAGAAAAGCATTGCTCAAAGCAAATCATCCAATTTTATCATTTCGCTATTCCTTCCAATTTGGAGTTTGAAGCATTCAAGGATAGAAACCCTTGGTGTGGGAGATTCAAAGGATGAAAACTCCCTTGGTTTCCATATTTGGATTTGAGGAAAAAAAACCGTCTCACCCATTAAAGGTGATTCCAGCCAGGAATCACAGTTGTGTTGAATTATTGAAGATTTGAAGTCATTTTCAATTTGCTACAGTGTCGCCATAGTTATTTATTTGCAGAGTGCAGTTTGTGGAGGATTGGATCAATCATATTTGCCAGCAAATTCAGTTATCACTAAATCAGCTATTGTGGTTGGGGTTTTAAGTTTGTATGCTGCTTCCCCACAATTGAAATTAGTGATTTGTCAGCAGTTATGTAGAGATTTCAGACATTTTTCAGTTCATACCAGCCACTGCCATACTGTCCCAAGGCTGCCATACAGATCCAGCACTATTGTTGACTGTGCTATCATTTTCTATCAGCTTGCATTGCGGCGCTGCCATATTTTATACTTGCAATAATCAAATAAGATTGCTGCAGTTCCATCTATATTTCTGTGTATTCATCATTGTGTGTTTAGCTTTAGCATTTTGTCATTCATATTTCTTTTTTTGCTGACATTGTGTCTATTATATGTTTGCTGTGCCATTATTCATAGTACTATTATTATTCCTCGCCATGCATGTATCGGCCTTGAGCGGCCATACAGATATGCTATACACATTGCATGTTTTTGACTGTACAACATCATATTGATCAGATTGGTAGAGCAGTGAATGTGTGAGTATTATCAGGATATTATATTGTTGTGTTAACAGTCTGTACAGGCCAGAGAAGGCTATTACCAGGGCCATACACATGAGGGTATTTTACTGTATCATTGCTGTCATTTAGTATTATAATCTGCAGTTTACCAGTCTGTACAGAAGGAATTTGTGGACTGTTTCAGTATTTGCAGTTTCCAGTGTTAGGGTACTGTTATCATTTGTCACCAGTCTATGCAGTAGGGTATTGTTATTGCATCAGACCATACAGTGGCTGTTATCAGTTGTTTGTAGCTTTTTATCAGTTAATACAACTCGGTTTGGTTGCCGTTTATGTACAGCAGGTGCAATTGGATTAAAGTTGATTTAATAACATCATTTCAGATCTAAATTTTGGCTGGGTATTAGTGGTATTTGCTCTTTGCATCAGTTGCATAAGTTCAGATTTGGGTGTTGGGTTTTATACTAACCCTCTCATTCATAACAGCATTGGATTCTACCAAAAGTGTATTGGGTCACGAGTTCCCATACACATTTACTTTTATTGTTATTACTTGTGAAATTCCCAGGCCTAATCTCCTCGTGGGATGCTGGATTCTGCATCGAAATTAACAAGAGCATACAGACCATGACTTTTAACAATTGTGCATTTATTTCTATGATTTAAATCATGAAACCACTCTGAATTCTAAGCTCTTATTGTGTGGTGTTTTGATTTCTGCATTAAAACAAGAAAATCAAATAAATATTTGATATTTGAGAATGAGATTGATACATTGTGCATTTTTTTATGGTTACAACTTATAGCTTGTTAAATCATTCTTAGACCTGCTTTCTGTTTGTGAGGTGTTTGATTTCTGCATCAAATGTTAACTAGCAAAAATGTAGTGGGTCTTGAGCAGTGTTTCTCCAAATTTCAGGGATGGCATTTTTTTTATTCCAGATTTTGGGGATGGTGTAGGGATGGCTATAAATAATAGATAAAAAATAATATTTGAATTTTTAGAATACACAAATTGTCAAATAAATTAAAAATACCTAAAAACTTCAACAAATTAAAAGAAGCTGAAATTTTAAAAACTCGAACATTTAAATATAATAATATATCTACTAAAAATGTAAACATGAGCCCATAGTCATACAATGTCAGTCTGAAATGGTTTCCAACTTTCAATTATGATGCCAGCTAATTTAACTTGCTTGGTGTAAGTTTTGTTAGGTCTTGTAGGCAAATTGAAGACATCATTTAACAAAAATTATGTTTAAACAGTTTAATGTATTTCCTCCGGAAAGCATAGGATAAAGATCTCTTCTTGACACTTGCGGGCAGCCTCCCATTCTCTAGTAGTTTTAACACTGATTTGATCTCCATCTAGAACAGGCTCTTAGCTGGCATTTGAATCAACCTTTGACCACCAATAAGATGAGATCACAACTTTGCTTTCTATTTAACAGGTCCCCAACTTTCTTTAATGGCTGTGTGTTTTATAATAACTTTTTCCTTACTTCTAACCAGTGATACCCTCCTGTCTATGGTCTTGCTTTTGTATAGAAAAACATATGGCAAAAAGTTGATTTTTAAAAGTTGTGCTTTTTTCCTTCCAAATTTAGTACTTTGTTTCAAAAGTTTAATTGAAATTGACTATTTTTTATGATGTCCAGGATGTCCTAACATCCCTAGGATCCTGATGGGGCCTGGATGCTAGGTGTGGAAGGGGGATGTTTTGTCTCTGTCTGGCTGCCTCTGGGGCATCCCTCTTATAAGGAATGCCTTAAATACCCCAGGGATGTGTCCTCGGGGTACCCTGGTCTTGAGTTCTGATAAATTGTGCATTTGTGTCTATGGTTACATCTCATTGGAATACTGTTGACCTGCAAAATCCTTATAGTTTTGATTTTCACTTGCAAGAATATCTTAGGCTCATCATTTTCGGTTTTCCTAAATATAGCATGAGTTTAGTGAATGGAATGGATACATTTTTGAAGATAGAGATACTTTCATGTTTCTGCTTCATAATGCCATACATACATATTTGACTTTATTTTCGTTTTAATGAAATCTCATACAACTGCTTGGAATTGAAGGCACAGGATTTGCGACGGGAAGTATCTGTTTGGGGGAAATTCAGGTTGCTCAGGTGTGCACATTTGAAAAGGTGTGGAGTTGCTATGAAGGAGGGGATAGCGATAAGGGAGCCACTTTCTATAAGCCAACCAATTTACCAACAGGCTATTTCAACTTGGGCTATCTTGGCCAGCCTAACTGTACACCTCTGGATGCATGGGTTCTTGTGGCCAAGGAAACCAATGATTCTGCAGATTCATCATGTCAATGTAATCAATCTTGTTGTGTATTGGAGGCCCCTACTATCCCTCTAATATTTACTAAGGACAGCAAAGAGGTTTTTGCTCAAAGAGCATCACGCCCAGCACTTGCTAAGCCACTGAATTATACCTTAGTTTGGAGTAGTGACTCCTGGAGCGGTGATCAAGATGGATATGCGTACTTTTGGTTACCTTATCCTCCAGAGGGTTACAAGGCCTTAGGTTTTGTTGTCACAAGTACAGAAGACAAACCCTCAGTTGAGGAGGTGAGGTGTGTTCGGTCAGATCTAACAGAAGAGTGTGAAATTGATACTCCAATTTGGAGTACAAATCCAACTTTTGACAAATTTCCTTTCAGTGCATGGAATATCAGGCCAAAAGAGCGTGGAATGCAAGCAAGAGGGGTATGTGTAGGGACTTGTTACTGTAGTGATTCTTTAAACTCGGAGGAAATTTTCTCTCTTTCCTGTTTGAAGAATGTAACTTATGATCTAAGTGCAATGCCAAATCTAAACCAGATTCACGCATTAGTCCAACATTATGGCCCCTCTATTTATTTCCATCCAGATGAGGTTTACTTGCCTTCATCAGTAGAGTGGTTCTTTGAGAATGGTGCATTGCTGTATGATAGAGATTCCCAGACCGCTGAGCCAGTTACTACCAACGGCTCAAATCTACCCCAAGGTGGCTCAAATGATGGAAAATACTGGCTGGATTTGCCTAATGATGAAAGAGCAGATAAAGTCAAAAAGGGTAATTTGGAGAGTGCCGAGGTATACGTGCATGTTAAACCCATATTAGGAGGAACATTCACTGATATTGCAATGTGGATTTTTTGCCCTTTCAATGGGCCTATTACTGCAAAAATTGGGGTGTTCAATCTACCACTTGATAGAATTGGAGAGCACGTTTCTGATTGGGAGCATTTCACTCTAAGGATAAGCAATTGCACTGGAAAGTTATCGAAAATCTATTTCTCTCAGCACAGTGGAGGTGAGTGGGTCAGTGCCGGAGATTTGGAATATATTGAAGGTAACAGGGCAACAGTCTATTCTTCAAAAAGTGGACATGCAAGCTTTCCTCATGCAGGTGATTTTCTTCAAGGGGATTCAAAACATGCGTTGGGTATAAGGAATGATGCAGCCCGAAGCAAGTACTCCCTTGATGCAAGCCTCAAATACAAAATAGTTGCAGCAGAGTATATGCACTTGCTTGGAGCAAATGACCTTCCCCTAGAGCCGTCCTGGTTGGGGTACATGAGGGAATGGGGTCCTACAATTGTGTATGATTCACGAGCTGAAATCCGTAAATTAGTTAGATTTCTTCCTGCTAAAATCAGACATGCTGTAGAGGACATTTTTAACATGCTTCCAAATGAGCTTGGAGGCGAGGAAGGACCAACAGGACCCAAAGAAAAGGACAATTGGGAGGGTGATGAGAGATGGTGAATTGGCATTTTTTCAAGAAGTTGAAGAATGCTAGTGATGACAAACGGCAGTAATTAATGTTTTATATCATCCGTTTGCCAATGTTATAGAAATACTGGCTCGCATGTATTATTAGCCAATAAAGTTGGATTTTGTTTGTAAGGATCCATTACGTGATGTACATGTTTGCTTTTCCTGCTACTAGGAATTTTATTTCATAGACTTCTTTCAGGCTCAGATTTGCGGGTTGCTTCGCTGCAGTTATGAGGCTGAGCGCATTGTCTGTAATGAGCTCAACACATCTCACGAGTCACGATAACTGCACTGTAAAGGATTGATATCCTATAGGAAGGACAAAGATAATAGTGATAATACCCATGCAGAAAAGATTGAAAATGTGAAAGAACATTTTAAGGATTTAATGAAGGAATATTTAGATTTCAAAAATT
>VDFB02056366.1:0-33294 GCA_007258455.2 Sequoia sempervirens
CGGTTATCAGGAGACACCTACTCGTGAGTACCAGGGGACACCTACCCGCGAGTACCAGGGGACACTAGCACATAGAGGGCCAGCGCCCAATTCTCCGCAGAGGTCAGATGTGGGCAGCTCACAGTAGAGTAGACAGATGCAGGACATTGGTTATTTTTGGCAGATACAGGATGGGTGGTTTGTTCATGTCGCCAGAGATCAGAGGTGATCCACATCTATAGATTTTGTACCTTATCATATGATATATGATGGAGATGTATTGTATCATGACATTGTATTATTTTGATTATGTGATGGCCTGTATTGACATTATGTAGGATATTTCCTTTATGCCGCTATATGAGATGATTCATGATGTGATGCATATATATATATACACATGTTTATATGGATGATTTATGTTGTTATGCTTTATGTTTTTATGGATGAATGATTTATGATTGATGCAAACATTTCTAGGATTTATGATGTATGGATGCGCATGTTTATATGATTTATGATGTATGATTTATGGATGCACATGTTTATATGATGTATGATGTATGATTTATGGATGAACATGCAGATGGATGATTTATGTATGTTTATATGATTTATGATGTATGATTTATGGATGCACATGTTTATATGATGGATGATGTAATTATATGTCAATAACGATCGTTATGAGGATGGAGGTAGGCGATAGGCGGATGGAAGATTGTATTTTCCAAAAACAACCATGAATATCCTGAGAGGAAGAGGACCGACACGAGGAACAAAGAATGAGAGTACTTGCACAATGGACATCATAAGTGGTGGTTATGACAGAAATGAAGGGTGCATGCAAAGTGGTGGAAATGCAGTGAAAATGAGATTTTGCCATCTTTGGAGCATTGACTTTTATTATAGCGTAGGGTACCAAACACCTTGATATAGAAGACCAAGGCGAGCGAGCACTCTACGCATGAAACAAACACAGCAAACAATAAGGTTATCCCAACACCCCGAGGTCATGATGACCTCGGTCGGGCCTGGTGCTGTAATAACCAAAAACACACAAAGTTGTCCCAGCGTAGCACAAGACCTAGAGATCTCGGGGGGTCTTACGAGGGACAACCGAGAAGACAGTCGATAAAACAAAAGATCAAGGTATGCCCCCATTTCAGCAGGTCAAAGCATGCCTTGGTATGATGGACCAAGGTGACCTTGACAAGTGATAGGAAGGAACCCAAAATGATAAACAAAATTCGAAAGCATCAAAAGATCAAAATCAAGACAATAGGTCCTTTGCCATAGGATCACGGTGATGGATGTGATTGAGGAGGTCTGTTAGGAAGGGTTCATCCTGTTGAGACCAAAGGTGGATGCGAAATAAGGTGACCCAGTTGGCATGGGATATTACCGAGGGACAATATCTTGTAATGCAAAGGAATTTCATTTGTTAAGAACTGGTAGATGTGGGCACAACTCGATAACGAAGCTCAAAAGACTGTCATAACCTACAGACCTAGGGGCTCGGGGGTTGATCATAGATTAGCCTTGCCTACGTGAAAGTGCAGAGCCCTCGTAGTTCCAGGAAAGACCATGGAAAAAATGGAAAGAAGACAAATGGTGACCGATGATGACGGACGAATGCCCCGGGGGTGAATCAAATGATCGACCTTGCCTACGTGACAGCGCAGGGGCAACGTAGTTCGACAAACGGACTCGACAAGATGGGACCTAGGTGAAGACCGACACGATGGATGATTCTACCCAATGACACGAGTGTGAATGACGTAAGCTCAGAGTGCGATACCAAAAAAAAAAGCTCAGAAATGGGGGATAGACTTGATGGGTCATCTAATGCTCAATCAATATTTACCAAACAGTCCGGGATGAGATGGGTGAGGACAATAGTGCGGATGACGGCATAAAATAACTAGGATGTCAGGTAGATAATGATTAAGCCCTTTATGGATGATGCCTATTGCCAGGTTTTCACCATCCATACTTATCCAAGGCACCACCAAGAGGTGGTTTTCACCATAGGATGGATTTATTTTTCTTGACTATTTTTAGATTTTTGGTACATTGCAAAACGTTGCAACGAGCATCCTCTTCGCTGATGAGGTTCTTAAGAGAGATTCTCAATGATGGTATTTCAACCTTGATTGGCAAGAGAGCTTCGGCACCAAACACCAGAGAGTAGGGAGTGGCGCTTGTTGGGGTGCGGATGGATGTGTGATATGCCCAGAGGGCAGGATGAATGTGAAGGTGCCAATCTCGTCCAGTGTGATTGACAACCTTTTTGAGAATACGAATGAGGGTTTTGTTGGTCGCTTCTGCCTGACCATTACCCTGGGGGTAATAAGGTGTTGACCAACGGTGCTGAATATGGAAGGTTTCGCATAGGTGTTTCATGGCTTGGTTCTTGAATGGTTTGCCGTTGTCGGAAATGATGGTGGATGGGATACCATATCTGCAGAGAATATGGTAAAGGATGAATTTGGAGATCTGAATGCCGGTGATTTGTGAGAGGGGCATTGCCTCTACCCACTTGGTAAAATACTCAGTGGTGGTGATTATGAAGGTATGGCCGTCGAATGATGGTGGATGGATCTTGCCAATCAAGTCAAAACCCCATTGAGAAAACGGCCATGGTGCCAAGAGGGGCTAAAGATCTTGTGCTGGAGCATGGATTAAATCTGCGTGTTGCTGGCATGGAAGACACTTTTTCACAAACTCACAAGCATCATGTTCCAACGTAGGCCAATAATATCCAGCCCGTAGGATCCTTTTGGCTAAAGCCATACCATTTGAATGGGCTCCACAAACACCGCCATGTACCTCCGTTAATGTAGTATGGGCTTCGGTCTCATTTAGACATCTAAGGAGGATTCCATCATACCCACGACGATAAAGCGTATCTCCGACGATGACGTATCGAGAAGAGCGATGGATGAAGGATTTGCGTTGGTTACGGGTAAGGTCCGGGGGTATAGTGTTATCACGGAGGTAGGCATAGATGTCTTGGTACCATGGGGAGGTGGGACCCACAATTTCGCACACCATTTCAGTCTCAGGGATATCGTATGCTGGGATTAATAGTTGTTCTACAAGAAACTCGCACTCTGTTCGATCCTTGGGCATGTCCAGGAGGGAGCCGATAGTGGCCATCGCATCAGCTGCTTTGTTTCGTACCCTGGGAATCTGTTCAAATTGTATGGAGGTGAAGTATTTCTTGAAATCATCCACCATGCGCTTGTAGGGTAACAACTTATCATCCTTGGTCAGAAACTCATCATTAACTTGCCTAATGACTAGCAAGGAATCACCGAAGACTTTCAACTGAGTTATGTGCCACTGTTTGGCAATCTTGAGACCGGTGAGGAGAGCTTCGTATTCGGCCATGTTGTTGGTACATGGGAACGCTATCCTAAATGACTTTGGAATATAGTCACCTTGAGGGGTAACTAATAAAATTCTTGCCCCCAATCCATTATGTGTATATGATCCATCAAAATATAGTGTCCACATGGGGGTTTCCTCAACTGAAAAGACTTCCTCATCAGGGAATTCTGTGATCAATGGGTGAGTGTCAACTAGAGGAGCTTCTGCCAACTGATCTATAATTATCTGCCCTTTGATAGCCTTGTGATCCACATATTCTATGTCGAATTCACTGAGGAGCATGACCCACTTAGCCATGCGGCCAGTCAGAGTGGTTCTAGATAACAGGTACTTCAATGGGTTGATCTTGGTGATTAACTTGACTGGGTGACTGAGCATGTAATGGGGGAGCTTCTGTGTACTGAAGACTAGTGTGAGGCATGTTTTTTCCATGGGAGAGTAGTTTAGCTCGTATCCAACCAGTGTCTGACTGATGTAGTAGACTGCCCTTTCTTTTGACGACTCATCATGCTGAGCCAACAATGCCCCCAGTGCGACTGAAGTGGCGGAGATGTAGAGCACGAGGGGCTTGCTGGGAATAGGTGGCATCAATATTGGTGGATGGGCCAAATATTCCTTAATCTTGTCAAATCCCATCTGACACTACGGGTTCCATCGGAAGGTGGAATCCTTTTTTAGAAGATGAGTGAATAGTTGACACTTGTCTACCAGCTGGGCAATGAAGCGATGGATGGACTACATTTTTCCCTGAAGGCTTCTTAACTATTTGAGATTGCGTGGAGGGGGCATGTCTAGGATAGCCTTTAGCTTAGCGGGATCAACTTCAATGCCCCTGTGAGAGACTATGAAACCCAACAACTTTCAAGAAGTGACCCCAAAGACACATTTTTTTGGATTCAGCCGCAACTTATAATGCTCTAACCGCTCGAATATCTTCTTCAGGATGGCAGGATGTTCTGCTCGTGTTCTAGATTTCCCTAATAGGTCATCAACATAGTCTTCCATGATTATATGTATGAGGTCATGGAAGATGACCGTCATTGCCCTCTGATAAGTCGCCCCTGCATTTTTGAGACCGAAGGGCATAACATTATAGCAGAAAGTGCCCCAAGGAGTGGTGAAGGCGGTTTTGTGTTGGTCTTCAGGTGCAATTCGAATCTGGTTGTACCCGGAGAAGCCATCCATAAGGGACAACATCTCATGTCTTGTTGTTAGGTCGACCAACATGTCAATATTGGGTAGGGGGAAGTCATCTTTGGGGCAAGCTTTGTTGAGATCCCTGAAGTCCGTACATATCCGAATGTCACCATTTGGTTTAGCTACTGGCACTATGTTGGAGATCCATTCGGAGTAGTCAATTGGTCTGATAAATCCTGCCTCCAGTAACTTCTCTAATTCCTTCTTGACTAACAATGCAACTTGCGGATGCATCTTGCAGAGTTTTTGCTTGACAGGTTTAGTGTCTGGGCGGATGTCTAGGTGATGAACCACCAAGGCGGGATCTAAGCCTGGCATGTCCGAGTATGACCAAGCAAAGTTAACAACTCCCTCCTGGAGTAGCTGTGCAAAGATCGGAAACTCTTGTTCAGAGAGTGACTTGGCTACATAGGTGATCTGGGGATTTTCAGCAGTTCCCAAATTAATCTCTTGCGTTTCTTCAATCAGAACAGATGATCTGGCAGATAGCTGAGTTCCCATAAGGGGAAGATGAACATCTCCATCTTCTAGCGCCTCTTCGAGGTTTTCGCCATCAGATGCGTCCTTTATTTTTACTTTTTCAAGGTCATGAAGTGCCTCAGGGAGGTTTTCACTAGATGACCGTTTGTTATTTTTCTTATTCTTACTTTTGCGACTGGAGTGTTCATCCTCCCCCAATCCCATAAGGTTAACATAGGTATCCGCAGACATACTGATAGGTGTGCTAGTTCGTAGGTCCCAATCAATGAGCTCAGGATGGCGAAGGGATAGGCTGATGGTGCAGACGGATAGGCATTCGAACATGGAAGATAGGTCGGCATGATCGACGTCATCGTACGCACGTATGATGGATTCCTCCTCGGGTATGTCTTCCAATAAGCCGTTGTCCACAACTACACTATTGGAAGCATTAGACGATGTTTCGGGGCCTTTTTGCTTTCTGTCATACCCAATGCCCACATTTTTTGGTAGCAGAGATGTATCAATGGGTTGTAACCGCCCTTGTTCTTGCTTTCCCAGGCCTCTGCCTTGATAGTTATGCTTTTCCACAAACTTTGTCGGCCAGGGGTACTTTTCTTGGAAGTATTCTTTGAGAGGAGTTTCCGGCTGAGGCTCTTCTCGGTAAACCCATTGGCTTATGTCTTCTTCGGGCGCATCTGTCTTGATACTTGGGGATACAAAAGTGGTAGTAGGGATGTTGTTGCCACGGAAGGTGACAGTCTTGTCCTCTTTTGGGGTAGCATGGGAAGGTTGACCATACTCGTGTGGTGATGGTGGCATGGTCGCTACATTAAGAGCAGTATGCATTTCATACTCGCCACACCCTTTGTCAATGATCTGGACTTTTGTGACGGTAGGATCAGTGGAGGATGGCGTGGTTATGACGGTGGATGGTGGATTAACGGGTGATGGCCGAGATGCCCCCATTTCAACCCCAGGACAATAATGCAAATGGGGAAATGATGTCTCTAGGGCGCGGCAATATTCGAACGGTTGGGGATCGGCATAGATGGTGACCTCTTGTCCGTTGACTGGGAATTTGAGGCACTGATGGTAGGTGGAAGGCACGGCTTGCATAGCATGGAGCCATGGACGGCCGAGGAGGAGATTATATGGTAAGTCCAGATCAAGGACATGGCAGGTGATGTACTGAACTACCGGTCCCACTTGGACAGGAAGATTGATGATCCCTTCTGAATTTCTTTCTGCATTGTCATAAGCCTTGATTGTAATAATTTGGTTACTTAGGTCCACTTGGGTATACCCCACCTGCTTTATGAATTTTAAAGTGCACAAGTTGAGGGAAGAGCCATTATCTACCAAGACCCTTTTTATTTTATGCCGAGCGACTACGACTTCAATATGTAAGGGGCGATTGTGATTAGCATCAATGTTGGGCATATCATCATGGCTGAAGTGTAGTTGGTGAGATGAAGCTAGGTGTCCTACCAAGGCTTGAAACTGTGTAGGATCCATATTATTAGGCACATGGGTTTCCTGTAGGGCTCTATTAAGGATTTCTTGATACACGGGGGAAGACTTGAGTAAATCCAAGATGGAGATATGTGCAGGGGTCTTTCCCAAGTGATCAAGGATATTGTACTGGGAAGTTACAGGAGTCGGTTGGGCAGGTGCAGAGGCTGCAGGAATGGTGATGCGGGCTCGTCGTGTGGTAACAGCACATTGAGAGTCTTTAGCTTTGACATGTATCATGGATACACGAGGTTCTACCTGCTCAATGTAATGAATAATACCCTCATAATTGAGAGGTACATTCTTGTAACTCACGTTATTTGTGCTGTTGTTTTGAGGATTACTGTTGGAAGTGCTCGGGCCTTGGTTATGGTTTGGGAAAGCGTTTTGATAAATTTGCAACTGAGCATTGGACGACGGAGCTTGGTTAGGATCAACCTTGATGTCACCTCGATCGATGAGATCCTGGACATAGTTTTTCAGACCCTGACACTTATTCAAAGAGTGCCCTTTAATTTTGTGGAACTCACAATATTCATTTTCCCTAAACCATGCGGGCTTAGGTTTGGATTCGTCTAGTGGCTTGGTGACGGGGTACGTGATTGGATAGCTGATCTGCAACAGTTTATTGAAGATGACACTCAAGGGTTCTCCTAGTTGAGCATATTGGCGTTTAGGGTTCCCTTGGTTATTTTGATTGGACTGTTGGGGAGGACGGGGTGTCCCTTGCGGTACGGATATGGCATTAGGTACAGATTGCTGTTGTTTCTGGGATGCATTGGCCACTTGGACATGTTTAGTATCAGTGACACCATCATTGACTGCATTCTTGTTCTTGTTCCAAAAACGTGGCTTGTCGTTAAATGTCCTTTCCCTATCTTGGTTATATATTTTGATGTGCCCCTTGGCAACAAGGGCACGCTCAAGGATGGGTCCTTTCTCCACCACCTCCGCAAAAGTGGTGACACAGTGTAATCGGAAGTTGTGAGCCATGTCAGGATGGGAATTCTCCACGAAGAGGGTGACCATGTCCTTTTCTTTCAAAGGAGTTTTCATTCAGCTTGCCAGGGCACGCCACCTCTGGAGGTAGCTAGTAAAAGTTTCCCCTTCACATTGTTTCTCCTTGAGAAGATCTAGGGTATCAGTATCTTTCTCCAAGTTGAAGGAGAAGTAGGAGACAAACCTTTCTGACAAGTCCACAAAAGATTTTATAGACCCCTTGTCGAGGGTCATGAACCACCCTAGCGTGTCACTCCCCAGACTTCGGGGGAACAGACGCAAGAGATAGTTGTCATTGTGGATCACTTCTTGACACTGGGAGTAAAACTCCCGTAGGTGGGCCTTAGGATCTTTGTTCCCCTTATATTTGTCAAATTTTGGCATCTCAAAATGCTTGGGGAAGGGAATCAATGAGATGGAGGGATCATACGGATAGGGACATATATCTTCGAACTTGAACGATTGCTTGCTAGTCCCTGCCTGGAGATCCTTTAGTGCGGCTTTGATTTCTAGTATGTCCGCATTGGCCGATGTGTTAGACGGATATTGATGATAGGACGATTGTGGATTCTGAGAGGATGTTTGGGGATGGGTGTATGGATAATGAGGAGGTGGTACCTCCTGCTGATATGCCAAGGGACCTTGTTGATAAAAAGGTTGTTGTTGTGAGGTGGGATATTGATTGGTTGGGTAGTTGTGGGTGGCGTATTGTTGGGAAGTATGGAGAAAGTGTTGCTGATTAGCTTGCGGATATTGGGGGTGTTGATATGACTATTGTGATGCCCCATAGGAGGGTTGTTGTTGATATTGTTGCTGGTTGTAATAGTTGTAGTGATGAGGTGGTTGTTGATATTGTTGTTGATGCATAGGTGGTGCCTGTGATGGGCGAGATGGGATGCTATGTTGTGGTTGCGCTTGTGGGCGTAAAATGGATGCCAGGAACGAAGATATGGTCGGGGTTGAAGGCCGAGGTTGATTTCCTTGCGGTTGATGTTGTGATGGTTGTGTTGAGAATAGGGGATTGACCAATGATTGTTGTTGAGGTGGAGGTGCGATTAAGATGTTGTGCGAGGGAGGTTGTTGAGCACTAGTGGGGGCGTAGGATTGGGGAGGTTGTTGGGATATGAATGATGATGGTGGAGGGATGTTGGATTGGGGCAGCTGTGGAGGCTGTTGAGGTATAAACGACGATGGTGGAGGAATATTGGATTGGGACGATGTTGGAGGATTAAATGACGCTGAAGGAGGGATGTTGGATTGGGACGATGGCGGAGGGTTGAATGACGATGGAGGAGGAATGTTGGATTGGGGCGGCTGCTGAGATAGGACTGATGATGGTGGAGGATTGAATGACGATGGAGGAGGGATGTTGGATTGGGGCAGCTGTTGAGATAGGATCGACGATGGTGGAGGATTTGTAGCCCCAAGAGGTGGGGGTAAGGCAGTGAAAGGGTTGCCCCCAATGTTAGCAGGAAGCGGGTTCGAGGGGGGTGGTGCCGGTAGCATTAATGGTTGCAGTTGCGGGATGTTTTGTGGCATGCCATAGGCAAAAGGATCATTGGGATCAACAGTTTGGGGGGCTCCCGTGACTGAGATGGTGGGATGTGTGGGATTGCCAATGGGATATAGGACAGCGTTGCCGAACTCAGGTTGATGCCAGCTACTGGGGATGTCATGTGCAACTTGGGGTACATTAGATGTGGAGGTGCCATACTTGGATAGGTCGACACTTGACGGAAACTTGACACCTTTGTCAATCAAGTGAGCCAAGATTCGGTCACCATGTCTTTCGAGAAGGTGCTCCGTCATTTGTGCATTAACTGGGTTGCTAAAGTGCTCCTCGAACGTGAGCTCAGGTTGATCGGCCATGTTTTCTTCCCCAGGTGGTGATGTGTTTTGACCATCCACATTGGATTGCGATGAGGTACCGTTGTGGGGGTCGTGAGGGATATTAGCACCATAGTTCGGGTCTGACGTGATGTTGACTGTGTTGGTGGGATCTTGTGGGTTGTTCAATTGGGCATTCAGGGCTTGTTGGTCGGCCATTTTCTTTGCTTGTGATCGAGTCTGAACGGTCATGCAAGATGATGAAGTAGATCAAGATATTAGAAACACCTTGATGATGAGAGATTGATTTGATTTTGATGAAAGATTAGTTGACGATGATTGATTAGGTCGACGTGGATTGGCTTGATGGAATTGGATTGGATTGATTGGTAGATGTTGGATTAACCTAGATTCTGGGTTTTGATCCGAATAGGTTTGATGATGTGGGGATTAGATCGATATGATGATTAGGATTGATGTGATGATAGATACAATGATGACCGAGATCCACAACCGAGTTTAAGAAGGATCCTTGGTAACACTAGGTATTGATTAAAAGGTGGATGTATGATAACGACACCGAATCCAACTTGAGATAGAAGCGGATTGATTGGGTCGAAAAGGATAACTAACCTAAGACGGATAGCGATCCTAAGCCGGTTATGATGATTGCGATTAGGGATGAATACCTAGGTCAACTTGGATGACGACTCCAACGGGGTTTATATGGAATAACGGAAATCAGAGATGAAAGCGTGTTTAGGACGGATGGGGAGTGTCTCAAGATAGATGAATGGCTCTCGAAACAAGCAAAAGACTATTCAGGACAAATGACCCTTAGAACGAAGCGCTCGGAACGGACGTTCAGATGTTTGTTTTGGACGCTAAATGATCGTTTTGGTGTTCAAAACAGAGGGACAATGGATGCCAAATGATGGTATAGGATGGTTAAAGGGACATGTCTGCCACTGCAAAAGGACAGATCCACCACTGTATTTGGACAGATCCGCCACTGCATTGGGACAAGTTCGCCACTGCACTAGGACAGATCCACCACTAAACTGGGACAAATCCGCCACTGCACTAGGACAGATCCGCCACTGAACTAGGACCAATCCACCACTGCACTAGGACCAATCCGCCACTGCGCTAGGACCAATCCGCCACTGCACTAGGACAGATCCGCCATAGCACTAGGACAGATCCGCCACAGCACGAGGACAGGTTTGCTAAAAGATAAGGTTAAGTCCGCCAAAGGATAAACTTAAGCTTGGTTTTTTTGATGGATGGCAAAGGCAAAGGACCCAAATTGTAGCAATCATAAAAAGACTTGGCCAAATCGATAATCACTGGTTTTTGCACAAGAAAGACAATTCAAGCAGCACAACCCTAAGATTAGTAGAAACGGGTATGGTCAACAAAGTTTTCTACTCTAGGATGCACATGGTTTCTAAGGAGTCCTCGATATACACCCGGTACGTGAGGCCCAAACCGTGAACACCAACCCGTTACAAGGCATTGAGTCGGGGAACCTTAAGCCCGAGATACTAGAATTTCGGACCAACTCTTCCGCGTCATCCCGGCCTTATGCAATTACAAGCGTGGTTGGATTGGTTACAACTTTAAGCTCTCCCCAGCATATGCAGTAGTGCAGCGTGGTTGGAATAGATCCCTTGGGGTGATGAAATCCCCAAGCAGGTCCCGCTAAGAAAGTGAAAAATAGGTGACTCAAAAGGACTTGGAAAGCTACGATTTCTCGTCACCCAGGATCGCCAAATGGCACAAGGGGATTGGATACGTCAAATAGCCTTCCCAAACACGCCAAGCAAGGTTTATTGACACCCCTTTAATTAAACTATGTTCCTATTTTACCAAAAGACAATTCGGGAAAACTGGAAATTTTTTACCTTCTGGAGGATAGGTCTGCCACTCTGTAAGGACAGATCTGCCACTCTGTCAAGACCAATCTGCCACTCTGTCAGGACCAGTCCGCCACTCTGTCAGGACCAGTCCGCCACTGCAGGATAGGTCCGCCACAGCAGGACAGATCTACCACCAGAAGACAAATCCGCCACTCTGTTAGGCCCAGTCCGCCACTCTGGACAGATTTTCCACTCTGTTAGGCCCAGTCTGCCACCTCTGGATAGATCCACCACTTTGTTAGGCCCAGTCTGCCACCCTGCAACCTGGACCTTGAAAAATGCAAAAAATAGCAAACGTGAAGAAAATAGACCCGTTTGTGGGTCCCACCGGGCGTGCCAGAAATGTGATAGGTCGAAATAGGTGTTAGAAAACAAGCAACAAGTTAAAGAGCACAAATAAACAACTAAAACAACCTACACTTCGAGATTAGCCTAAGTTAGAAACAAAACAAGACAAAGCCACGAAATGGAACTTTATACCTTGCATTGAGTCGATCCTTTGGTTGGCCCTTCGATCTTTGACGTGTATGCTCCTTGGATGGCAAGTAGATGCGAGCAAAATGGAGTTGTGAGGATGAGTGCAAGTGGATGAACACAAGAAAATGGCTAAGTAAGAGTTGAGAAACAAAATTGCAAGAGTTTGGCTAGCAAAATGATCTCCCCCAAAATGAGAGAAAAGAGGGGGTATTTATAGGATTTTTGGGAAATCTTAGAAATGGATGGTTGAGATTGATCCACCAAATATCAAGATGTAGGGCTAAAGGTGGGTTGAGAACTCACAAAGCCCTCACATCTTGACATGTAACATAATGAGATAGCCCTAAAGGTGAAGTGGACTGAAGTGGAAGGGAGAAGGACATGACATGGAGGGGGGTACAAAGTACCTTGGGATTGGACAAAATCTCCTCATAAAGGAGGTCCTTGTCCCCATGTGGGTGAGAGGACAAGTGGGGAATTAAAAATTCCTCAAATATCCTTATGGGGATGGGAGAAGGAATAAAGAATGAATAGAGGACATGTGGGGAGAAGTGAAGGAATTAAAAATTCCTTTTAGGTGCCTTGGGGGATTAAAAGGTGAATTAAAAATTCACATGGGGAAGGGGGATGCCTTGTCCAAAAGGAGAAAGCCTTTAATAAGGTTGACTCAAGGACATGTGCCATAAATAGGATGAGGATTAGGTTAGGCTAATCAAATGATTAAGGTTGTGCAAGTACCTAGTTAGATAGGCTAATGACTGATTAGAGGCAAGTGGGAAATTATGGAGGATGTGACCTTAATGATGATTAAGGGTGTGCATATGCTAACCCTGGTTAATTAGAAGAAGATGAAGTAATTAAAATGGATTAAGGACCAACTTGCAAAAGTTGGAGGATGTGACCATGAGAGAGAAAAGATGAATTAAAAAATGAATTTTAATTTAAAAGGGGAATATGACTAAATTAAATAAAAGGGCATATTTATTCAATTTAGGGGAGAAAGAGGGGAAATGTATTAAATTGAATACTTTGTGCAAGATGCAAGGTATTAATTAAACAATTGGCTTAATTAATATTGACGGAGGGGATGAGCAACTGGATGAATAAGGAGACGCTTTTGATCATATGGAAGTGATCAAAATTGTACGTCTACAACATCAATAATACTGCATCAATAAATCAAGGTTGGCTGGTTGACCCCCTTGATGGAGCTGGTCTAAAGGATGATGGCCTATCACTACCCCCTACATCAAGATCCTGTCGCGGCCCTGTTACCACTCTGATGTCTGTCACCATCCACAATTTGCTCCTAGTCCTACTGTGGGACCAAGGGTAAGGCTCTTTGCAATCGGGAGGACACAACACCTCATATCTAATCCGATAATGCTCAACCTCCTTGGCAATCTAGAATCCCTCTGCAATAGCCTCTCACAAAGATGCACTCTCAACGGTGCCCATGAGTCTCTATGCCACACCCTCTGCCTCTATGCCCTCCATCTGAAAGAATCCCTCTCTGCTATCAACTAGGCTACTTGTGGGTCTGGGGCAGGTGGAGGTGCCTATAACTATTCCTATGTCTGTGCAAGCTATGCATGTAACTATACTACCATACTCTTAGTTTGAGTCAACTGGTTCTGCAACTGCGCCTACTGCCCCTGAAGTGTCTATACCTGGGCCTGTAGAGTATCTATATGCACCTGTTGTGTTGTGGAGGAGACCCTGATCACTGTTCTCCATTTGGTACCACTCCTCAGCCTCCACAGGACTTGAGCGCTGCCCAAGATATCCGTCCTCTGCCTCACTAGCCTCTGCTCCTCCCCTCTGCCATCTTTGTCGTCATCCCCATCACCATCATCTGAGCTCTCCTCCTCTCCACTCTCCTCCTCATCTCCACTCTCCTCCTCCTCTCCTCCACCAACTACCTGCTCCCCACCTGTCACATCCTCCTATCTCCTAACCCCTGGTTGTTTTTCCACCAAAATGGGCATCGACTCATCTAGACATGTGAACTGTGAAAATGGGTGTGTGTGATAATAAGCAGTGTACTCATCTAACATCCCTACATCCACAATATCAGGCCTGCCATCCTATAACTCAGGTTGTAAAGTTGTATACTCTGTATATGCAACCTAATACGAAATACATGGCCCCCATCCAAGATCATCCTTGCACCGCCCATAATGCTCAACGCCCTGTGGCATCCCTTATGTATAGCAATACTGTCTTTGCACTCACAATGCCAAAAATATCTCTATAATAAAGGGGGTCCACCCTTTCAGATGTCGGGGCATACATACAAATGGAATCTTTAGATGATCAATATCCCACCCCTCACAATCCATATATGGCCTCCATATCACTACATCAACATCATCCAGAGTCTATCACCAGTACTCCAACTTGCCCAACTTGGGTTGGACAAGTGCAATAGAATATGCATACATATATGGCCTACCTGGTGGCCTTGCTCTGGGACAAAGTGGTCTCGGAACAAAAATATGCTCCCATGCCCAGATCTAGAGCAGGGTGACACCACAAGACAAACTGGATGATCCGTTGTATACTACCTAGTGCAAGTCATGATATAAATGTGCCAACCTACAACTCCCTCAGGAATATCTTTGTTGCTGACCTATCATCAGCTCAATAATCCTCCCCCACCCAATTGATAGTCCCTTTGACCAGCAATCCAGACAAAGCCTCAATAGATGCACCCAACATTGCAGGTAAGGCTGGATATCCCCTAAAATCTGCCCATGGCACCCAGTACCCTATTATCTGTGCATCCCCAAACACCCTCCTAAGTGCATTTGTCCCACCTAGCTCCTTGTGGTCATACACCATAAGAGCACCTACACCGAAATCCCAAATCTTGTATACATCCTTTGGGGTATGGTCATCTCCCGTCGGCAAATGAAGGTGTAATGCCAGAAATGCCACCTCTCACCCAGATGCGGTCAGGAGTCCCTGACGGCTGCCGACAGCATACATCAGCCAGCCAAGGTCCCCACATCCAGCTATCGCTGCCTACGGTGGCGAGATGTTCGTGTCCATCCCGACCTGTAGGAAGCACTCTGTCGGAGGTTTTTGAAAACCTCCTATTTTTTTGGTCATCACAAGGACAATCAATTAGAATCATATCATTGAATCATATCAACGTGATCTATTTAATTCGCATCATACAACTCAATCAGACCCATATTAGTGACTCATATCAAGTGAATCATATCAAGTACTCTATCCCAAGGGACTCATATCCTTAAGAAGTCATGCAAATCTATCTATGAATATCCAAATAAATCTATATCACTCATTTTATATTTGTTTCTTTTTCGGGAAATTTATCAACAATCAAATCATCATCCTTATCATACAATCAAATATAACTGTTTTATTTCATTGTAGGCAAATGTATTCACTCCAATCATTTCTACTCTTTGAAACCGCATTAGCTATCTACTCTTTTGTTTCTGTTTGAAACAAAGTTAACAATTCATCATTTATCAAATTTTCTATCATTTATATCCATATCAACATGATGACAAGACAATTTATCTATCTATTGACTAAAGAAGCAATAATACATCATCATTTTTATCACACAGTGCATTCTGCCTGAATTTCCTATATGCGCTAAAACCCTAAACGCGCTGAAGTTTCTCTCTGATGCGCTAAAACCCTGGATGCACCATTTTCTGCCCTGAAAGTGCTAAATCAATTCCTTTATGCGTTATTTCCCTATATGTGCTACACTCCTAATCGAATGCACCATTTCATCTACCCGATATGTGAAAACCCTAAAAGCACTAATCTGTTTCTTAGATGCGCTAAAGTACCCATTTCCTACCACAATCCTATAAGTGCTACTATGGGTATCAGATGTGCTACACTGATTCTATCATAAATCCCTCTCTTTACACCCTAAATGTGCTACATAAAACATCACAAGCACTACTCTATTTCCTAAATGCTCTAAAATGGACTGCTAAACCCTAAATCCACGCCAAACCGTCTCAAAATTCAACTGAAATAAAAAAAAATCAAAAGCAAAGAGGTTTGAATCAACTCATCGGTGGTCCATATGCGGTTGGTCTCTGGTATTAGAGGGCCCGCTCGAATCTATGTCTGTGATACAGAATCTCCATCTTGCCAAATCACTGTTAGAGCAAAAAAGTTTCTAAAGTCAAAAGGTGAAAATGACTTGCCCTTTTTACCCCTTTTACCTTTTAAAGGTCAACCAAAGTGGGTTTTTTGTGGCATTTTATTTTTATTTTTATCTTTTTATCAAACTCTAACCTTATTTTTCAAACTGGGGCATCTTTTAATCAATTATTGGGAGCTAAATCACTGTGTCCCTCTCATCATCCAAATTTCATCACCAACTCAACATTTTTCTCATCATTAGTGATTTACCTCCTGAGGGGGCATCATCAATATCAAACACGTTTTTTTAATCAATGGCATATCAGTTAAAAAAAATCCGATAAGGGGCAAAATCAAACACAACAAATTTTTAAAGCAACAATATTTTCTTTGAAGCAATGCATTTCACACATCACTTCAAAGAGGGGAAAAATGTATATGAATAAAATTGGTCATGTCTAATTAATCCTAGCACTTAATTAAATATTTATTATTTAATTAATCTCTTTAAAAGTCCTCTACATATGATTAAATTTAATTAATTTAATTATATTGTTCATTCACTTTATTCTTCCGCCATAATTAAATAAATCAACTTTATTTAAGTATTTCACATTCATATGTCTACTTGATTAATTAAATAAATACCCTTTATTTATTTTAATTAATTATCACCTTTTGAATTTAATTAAGTCTTCTGATTTAATTAAATTTAAATATTTCCTTTCTCCTATTCAAACTTTCTTCTAATTAATTAAATATTTCATTTAATTACTTTCATTTATGTCATTTCCTAAAAATTAATTAAATATCTTTATTTAATTAATATCCTTCATATCTTTTCAAATCATAATTAAATATTTTATTTAATTGAAATTTTTTAATATTCTTCAAATCTTAATTAAATATTTTATTTAATTAAGAAAAATCTCCCATGTCACCAATAAATGAATAATTGAATTTATAATTCATTATTTATCTTCAAAATCTTTTCTCAATCTCACAATTTTTTTTTTTTTTATAATTCATCTTTATCATCTCATCTTATCTCTTCTACAAAAAAGGAAACAAATCTTGCTTTCTGGTTTTCTTCTATTTTTCTCTCCAGTCTTATACATCTTCAACCATTCAATCTGCCATGAATTTTCACATCCGTTGATCACATTAGCCAATCAGAATCTTTTGAAAACTCTATAAATACCCCTGGGAATCCAAGCATTGTTTACACATACACCGACATACACGCACGGATTGGTGATTAGTTGTATTCTAGCATTCTATCATCTTAGCATTGTCATTATCATCTTTAGCTTTCATAATTTCGTAATCTTTCATTCTAGCAATCATGTCTAGTTTAAGCATGCATTCATCGTCAAATCCCGTTCTCTAGGAAGACCGTTTGTTGAGCCTAGCACACAATCTAAGAGCAAGCTGGAATTGACAAAACACTAGAGATAGAGGATGATAGGATGGCATCAAGGACAAAAGACTAAGTTTGCATTCCTTTTATTTGATTTTCTGTTTTGATATAATGTTCTATTAGTGTGTTTGATTTGTTTTTAATTTATTTTTATTGCACACTTAAAATTGATCACACAAACACAATGATCATATTTAGATCTCAAAAATATCAAACTCAACACAAAGGTGTAAATTTATGGTACCTTCCTAGGATATTGCATAAGACCATGCAAAGAATTTTAAAACTTGCATACTAGATGTTCTTTACCTTTAACCATGTATTGTTAAGGATGTGACATATATATTTCTTCCTCCAAGTCACCATGAAGAAAAGTTGTTTTCATATCCATATGTTGCACTTTTAAATCATACATTGCTTCTAGTGATAACAAGAATTGAATAGATGTCAGCTTCAGAACAAGAGAGAATATCTTACCATAATCTATTCCCTCCACCTGTGAGTAACCCTTCATGGCCAACCTTGCTTTATGCTTCTTAACACTACCATTAGGACCAACCTTCTTCTTGAACACCCATTTGTAAACAACGAGTTTATGTCCTTCAAGCAAAGGTACTAGATCCCATGTGTTATTTGTTGGAAGTTTGGAAGTCTATCATTATTGATGAGGCTTGGAAACATGAGCATGAAGTGTACATACATCAGTTGATTCGGCTAACCCAGTGTTGTCATTGATGTCAGCATTGTGGGGAAGCATTTTTGGTATCATTTATACAATACCAACTATACCGAAAAGTTGTTCTATTAGAAACTTGGCTAAGTGTTCTTTGTTGACGATGTTGTGGTTTAGTGCGTCAGTTTTTGGGTCCACACTTCATCGCAAGAAGAGGTATAACTCTGTGATTTTTACCATATCTTTATGACTGGCTTATACAACTATATTCAAGATCTCGAGAAGTTTTGTGAAGCATGCTAGAAGATATTGATGACCCTATTCAACTCTGTATATCATTTCCATCTCTTTGTTTGGTGTATCAGTGTGGGATATTTTTCATTTCCTTAAGAATAAGGTTTTGGTGTTGCAGTTCTAGAGTTAGTCTCACAGATGTCGACAAAATGTGAAATTGAAGAAAGATCAAATCTAGAAGTTGCATGTAGTAGGGAGCGTGTGTATGATTAGAAGTTTTTGTGATTAGGTCCAATTCTTGGCCGACCTAATACATGATATGTGATGACAAGATTGAATATACATTACAAATTTTAATTGGATCTATTTTAGATCCATGCCGACCTAAATTAAGTATTGCATAGTTTGCTTGGGTGTGAAGATGATTTTAAAATCATGTGTGGTGCTGACAAAAGCCATTTTAGATTATTTTTGTTTACATCTAATTATGCCGACCTAATTGATGTGTGCAAATGTATTTGGGTATATATATGAGATATTTTGGAGTTGAAGATAGACAAGTGAGTGAACATAAATGACATATCAGGTGCGAGTGGTTTCATATGATGTGAACATGAGAATTCAGTGGTAAAGAGTTCAAAATCATAGCAGAGTTGTTGAGCGACGACTAAGTAGAGCAATACTTCATATTCAGAGCTTCAAAGGAACTAAAATGTATCACAAGGAAGGTGCACTTTGTATCAGCTCATACTTTGGCAATGATCCATTTTTGTATTGTATTTAACTTTGATTGCGAGCCTTATAAGGATAGTGTTTCTTGGCAGTGAGCCCTTGTAATATACTATATCTGAATATAATATATTGTGAGTTGATCCTCACCATGGTTTTTTCCTTTTTTGGTTTTCCACGTAAAAATCTTGGTGTTCATGTGTTTTGTGACTTTGTGGATGATTCATGTTTTCATTCTTTATTTCAATTAATATGTTTTGGTGATTGGATAAGCTATGTTCAAAAGTTTAATAGAATAAGTTGATTCACCCCCCCTCTTAGTATTTTGAATGTTCAGCAATTGGTATCAGAGCTTGGTTCCTTCAGAAAAGCCTAATAGCTTGAGGAATATCTTGGAAGTTTGAACACATGGCAGATAAGAAGTGTCCTATTCCTTCGAGAGTAATTTTTGCAATTGAATATGAAGATGACTGCATGTTTGACAAAGAAGAACTTAAGGCCGCTCTTGAAGATCTTGATAGAACTGAGAACAAATGCTTGAAGGAAATTCTGGGAGAAGCAAATGAGTGCATCAAAAAGTTGAGAGAACAAATCAAGAAGTTCAAAGAAAGACATAGGGAAATCAATGTACAATAAGCAAATGAAGAGATCATTGGACTGAAAGTACAATTGGAAGAAAAAGGAAGGATTAAGGAATGTTTGAATGTATTGGTACAGAGCAAGACTAAAGAATGCTCTAGACTTGAACAAGAAATGGTAAATCTCAAATCTGATCTAGAAAAGGTAAGAATACAAGAGGAAAAATTCAAAATAAGTACCATAATGCTTGAAGAATTAATTGCAATATAGAAACCGTATAAGGACAAAGGTCGTTTGGGACTTGAAGAAGGGAAAAGTTCAAAAGAAAATCAAGTATCTAACAAGGATGAAAATCAAAAGAAGATTAAAGGCAATAGGAGATAATTTAGAAATCAAAGAAGCAATGTTGGAAAACCTTCTATCAGACAACCAAATGCTCAAAGATACCCATCTTTCAATGGTATATGTTTTTCATGCAATAAATTTGGACATAAAGCAATAGAATGTAGAAGTAGAATGAATTAGAATGTTGGATTCTTCTTTGGACAATGTTTTGCATGCACAAAATTTGGACATGGAAGTACTAAGTGTAGAAGTCAAATGATGAATAGATATAATAGTGGGAGAATGTTTCAATCTTTTAATGGCTATTGTTATACATGCAATATATTTGGACATAAGGCTAACCAGTGTAGATCAAGGATGAATGGAAGTCAAAGAAGTGTTGCATGCTACTTTTGCAACATACCCAGAAATATTTCAAGAGTTTGAAAAGCAAAAATAAAAGATAGTCTAATCCAGTAAATAGGAATGAATTTGTAAAGAAAGTTGATCCTACTGAGGTTAAGAAGGAAATGGAAAGGATATGGAGAAAGAAAGAAGAGTCTAAAAACAAAGATGAATCAGGAAATTCAAATGCATTTGTACCTACCTTTGGTATAGATATTTCTTCTGAAAACTAAGCCCATGCTAAGGCTTAGGGGGAGCAATAACAAAAAATTATAATATCCCCCTAGAAATATGAGGTGCCAAGACTTGTCATGAAGATATATCTTGGAAGAGGAATTTTTGAAGTTATAGAAGAAAGTTGTGGAAGGAAATATTGCAATGTAGAAGTTTGCAGAGCATCTGTAAATTAACTGTGGATACAAGGTTTCAAAGTTTGACAACCTTTTTTGAAGCATTTATTGCTAACACATTTATTGATATGGGTCAAACCATGGAGTTAAAAATATATTTGAGAAGACAAATTCAATTGATGTGAAGGAGAAGTAGATTGAAGAAGAGGAAGTGGATTCAAAGAGTCTCTCATAAGCAAAATATCAAAACCCTAATCTTCATTGAAGAAAATTCAAGAGGTATTCTACCTATTCTCTCCAGAATTTTCATTTTAAATGCAATGGAAGGTTCAAAGGTAGTAAATATCTCAGAGAGACCGCAAGTTAAATTGAAGAAGCATTCTTGGAAAGTTCTATCAGAAGACTCAATAGGTGCAATTTTTGAAACACCCTTTGGTGTTTTACCTACTAAGGATATTTGTGCGTACATACATGGGAAAATTGAAGAAATATCTAGTATTGAATTAAGTGTTTTGTGGAAAAACAAATTAGAAAAATATTATGATACCATAAAACTGGAATACAAAACCCTAGTTGAAAATAAATTGGATGTGTGGTGGAAGTTTCCACTAATTAATAAGAGGTACATTAGAATTGTATTGAGCAGGATTCATGATGAATCTATCTAGATTGACGGTGCATACACAATAACTGAAGAAGCAATAGGGGATGTAACTAGTTTGTGGTCCTTTGGACTAGTTCCAAGGTGGAAGTCTATAAATGTCAAGGAATTAATTAAAAAGACTGGCACAACTCTTCAAGGAAAGGAACTCACCTTGAGTACATTTGGAAATTCGGCTATCTGGTATGTTGCAATGCTCATTGGACATAAAATTTGTCTACCTAACGACAACTATATAGTCTCTACTACTATCGCTCACATTGCACTTAACATGATTGAGAGTGTTTCTTATTATGATCTTTATGAGTTACTTTGACAATACTTGATGAAAATTTTGAAGGAAATCAAAAGGAACAAAAAGCATACATTAAGGTACGGTAATTTGATAGTTTGCTTACTCTTCTATTTCATGAAGGAAATATTGGTAATTGGAAAAGTAGAATGGTCAAATACAGAATCGGTAGCACATTAGATAAGAAATTTTATGATGAATCTTGGTGGATCAGATGCTCAAGAGGATTCTCTGCTATGCCCTTAGTATTAGTGTACATTGGGTTATGAATAGTCGGCTTGTGGCTATCTTAACTCTCTATTAAGTCATATTATCATTAGTATATTGTTATTTAGTTGTTTAGGTCGGCCTAAGTCTTATATAGGTGTGTCTAAGTCGGCCTTGGTGATATCCTTGGCATAAATAGGTATATATAGGAGGTTGTGAGTCTTATTTCATCATCAAGTTGTGAAGTGTGTTCTCATTAGAGATATTTGGAGGTTTCCCCCTCGAAGTGGCTTGTTATTCTTAGTTATTATCAATTATTTGCAGCATATTTCATATCATATTCTTCTATTGTGCAAGTTATTTCATAACAAGTGGTATCAGAGCATGATCTTGGCACCATAGAGGCAAGGTTTTTCTCAATTTTGGAGGCGATTTTGGGAAGAGCATATCTTTCAGATTTTGGTGAATTTTTTTTTCTAATTTTTAAAGGGTTTTTGAATAACATATTGAAGAAGCTACAGTCCATATTTTAGAAGAATTGGAGTAGAATTAAGCGAATTATTGCAGAATTAGGGTTTCTACACTATTTTTTTGGAGTCTACATATCACGCACATCTTGTTGAATTGAAGTCTAATTTTTATTGGGTTTTTGAAGACATACCAAAGGAGATTACAGTAAAAATTTCAAAGAATTTAAGTTTCATTTGTGTGATTTATTTCAACATTAGTGGTTTCCATCATGACGGGGGCCTGCAACAAGGGGTAAAAAGAATGTTGTCACTCCGGGAAGACACCTGATAAGGATGGTGAAACAATCAAGGATATTACTCATAATGAGGAAATAAATAAGTTCAAGGAAGACATTTCCTCAATTAAGATGGATATATCGATCATACGAAGCTTGTTAAAGCCTTTATGAATGAACCAAGAAAGGAGGTTTCAAGTAGCCAAGAACTAGAAGAAGAAGAAGAAGAAGAAGAAGAAGAAGAACAAGAACAAGAACAAGAAGAACAAGAAGAAGAAGAAGAAGAAGAAGAAGAGAAGAAGAAGAAGAAGAAGAAGAAGAAGAAGAAGAAGCAGAAGAAGAAGAAAGAAGAAGAAGAAGAAGAGGAAGAAGAAGAAGAAGAAGAAGAGGCATATGAAGAAGTAGAAGAAGCAACAATAGAAGAAGAAGAAGCAGAAGATGAACCTGAAGAAGAAGAAGAAGAAGCACAAGAAGACAAAGAAGAAGAAGATGATGAAGAAAATACAAAGGAAAAAGAAAAATACAATAAAGAAGAAGTTCCTAATCAAGCTATTCAACCAATGCAAGGGAACCATGCATTATTCCTCACCTCTTCCTCTTTGACACATCAAAAGGTTCAAGTAAAGGAAGAACACATTCATCGCCATCAAGAGCTTTATGTAAAGGGAAGACACAACTTGGAGCTGAAGTTAATTTTCCAGACACACATGAAGAAGCAGGTGACATCAACAATTCCAAGTTACCTCATTACAAGGGAATATTTTCTAATTGAAGATGCAACATGGGAGGATGAGGAGTTCATTCAAAAGAATCCAAACTTGATTAGCATTGAGGACAATGCTTCTCTGAAGAAGGGGGGCATGCTACGCCCTTAATATTAGTGTACATTGGGTTATGAATAGTCGGCTTGTGGCTATCTTAACTCTCTATTAAGTCATATTATCATTAGTATATTGTTATTTAGTTGTTTAGGTCGGCCTAAGTCTTATATAGGTGTGTCTAAGTCGGCCTTGGTGATATCCTTGGCATAGATAGGTATATATAGGAGGTTGTGAGTCTTATTTCATCATCAAGTTGTGAAGTGTGTTCTCATTAGAGATATTTGGAGGTTTTCCCCCTCGAAGTGGCTTGTTATTATCAGTTATTATCAAGTATTTTCAGCATATTTCATATCATATTCTTCTATTGTGCAAGTTATTTCATTATTCTCTTGCAACATTCTTTAGAATGTTTTAGATGAGAATGAATCAAAGAATAAGGATACCCAAGAGTGTGGTGGAAAGGTACTCTGGAGACATCAATTTCCTTGTCTCTACTAATTATTTCTACATGGAAGCAATTGATCCTAGACTTGTTTGGATTTCTACGTTGGATTATGAAGTGATTGAGGAGGAAGCTATTCATTATGCAAAAGTGCTTCTAGGTGTAGACACTGAAAAATGTCCTAATTGATGTCATACACTCAAATCAAATTTATTAACATCATTTCCTCTTTATCCATCCTCTTTTTGCTTAATTAATTCAATTAGCCTAGCTAATTAATTAATTTCATCATTTTCATCTAATTGGCCTAATTAATTAAATTGGGTAAATTCACTAACACTTCATCTCATTAAATTAAATACATCAAAATATTTAATTTAATCCCCTAAGTCATCTTATTTAATTAAATAACTCTAAGTCATTTAATTAAATATCATTTCACCCCTCCCTTATTTATAATTAAATCATCTAATTTAATAAATGTCTCTAATCCCTCTAATCCCCTAATTGCATAAATTAAACCTTGTTGAATTAGCAATTAAACTAATTATTCCTCTAATCAAAGGGAATATTCCCATGAAATATTATTTATCCTTTTTGCACAATTAAAACTTTGTTTTAATTTGTAAAATCATCTTTTTCCTCACCCTAATGGAATATTCTAAGGAATATTCCCTCTCCTCCAATCAACTCACTTTGCTTCAAAATCAAGTTAACCCTCTTACCTTTCTAGCAAGTTACCTTTGACCTGTGTGAGCAGGTCAAAAGTGTGTTTCTTTGAGGTAATTGTGAGCCTTTGATTAATCTTCATCTTGCATTCTCATTCGTTGATGAAAATCCATGATCCATGCCTCTCATCTTTTTCATCTTGAACCATTGATTAAGCTTTTTGATCTCAACCACTCATTCCTCATTTGCTCTCCTATAAATAGATCACTATTTGGAGACAAATGGATCCATCTTTTATTGCAAAGTCATGTTGTTGAATTTACTCACATCCACTCTCAATTTGCACACATTTAGCTTATTTTTTAGTTCATTTTAGTTGCATAATAGCTTCAAACTTTCATTAATGGCTTCCATGCATCCATCTTAGTTTGTAAATAAATTAGGGTTTTCATATTTTAGCATCATTTTAGCTTAAATTGGCTTATATTAGCTTAGAAATTGCATAATTAGATCATTTATAGCATAAAATCATGGTAGCTTAGCTTGCATCATGTTCATTTTGTGCATAATTTAGGTTTTTCATACATCAAACATCATGGTTTCACTAATTCTCTTCCATAGAATTGCTAAAACAAGCTCACTATCATGGGATTGGGAAAGGGTCATCGGTCCACATCAACACAACACCAATTCCACAACAAGATAAATTTCAATGGATTAAAATAGATTTTTTCTTTAAAGCTTTCATAAGATTAGCATGTTAGGTTTTTTGATAAAATGTTTACTTTCAATATTGATTGACTGATCTTGTTGAGATTCGAGTATTGGTTGCTTCATTATGCTTTAATTCTTAATGGATCAAGCATGATTTGTCCCATAACTAGTATCCTCACATCGACACTAGGAAGCCCTAAAGACAATAGCAAATTAGGCCTAGAGGACATGTCTATAGCTGAAGCCTCCGACAGTTCAAGGAAGAAAATGAAAAGTATTGTTATCCTTCTGGTTGAGATCAAATAAGAGATTACATAATAAGAAGGAAGATTACAAGCTGTTGTGGCTCAACATGAGCATGAAAGTGAAAGTACACAAGACTTGGATGAAGCAATAAAAGTGTTACAAGAGGAAATCTTCGGTGAAAGCATTAATACATCAGTGTCTAACACATACAATCTTAGAAGTATGGTTGATTTGTTTAAAGCATACATCTCCAGACTAAAAGAAAAAAATGGAAATGAGTCAAAAGCAAGGACTACAAAGGAGAACCTAGAGAATATCAGAAAAAAAATGTGCAGATGCACATCACATGATCTTAAAGGGATTAAAGGATGTTCAAGATTGTGAAGAAGAAGCACATGACTTAATATCATATTATCTGAAGTTGTCTAAACATATACAAAGTACAAAGGATGAAATGATTTGAAGTGAAATTCGAATTGGCACTCAAGCAGGTGTTTATGAATTAGCAAGTGACAGGAGCAATCAAAAGTGGTCTTACATTATGCAATTACAGGAAAAATTCTTTGCTTTACAGAATCGGGGGACAAAGATAATCAAACAATATGTGGCACTAAGGGACTTAGTAAAAGTAAGGCACACTCCTATATCTAGTGCCCTTGCCAGTGCTAATAAACTATTAGAAATAAACCTTAGCCTCAACACATGGAAGAATGAATAGAGTCTCTAACAAGCTTGAACTACTATACATGACTCTTGTAGATGCAAAAAGTTATTGGGAAGAAGGAAAATCTACCTAGCAGGATACTATGAAGAATCTTAAGGGATTTGCATCTTTAGGTTTATGTGTCTTACCTTTATGATCAATTATCTTTTTTCTTAAGAAGATGCATACATAGATATATGCAAGGGAAGTGTATTGGGCCCCTGCATGACCTTCACCATTGATGTCAAAGGGGGAGAGATAATGGGAGAGCTAGTGGGAAGAAAAACATTTTGTTAACACATTTTGGATGATTGGAAAACCTTTTTGAAAAGTCAAGGTTAATTTTGAAAGGGGGAGTTAAGGTTAGAAATAAATAAGTTTTGATTCATGATATGGAAAATGTTTTTGATGTGCATGTTTCCATCAATGACAAAGGGGGAGATTGTTGGAAGTTTAGAAGTTTGTCATTATTGATGTGGCTTGGCAACATGAGCACGAAGTGTACATACATTGGTTGATTTGGCTGACCCAATGTTGTTATTGATGTCAACATTGTGGGGAAGCATTTTTGGTATCATTTGTACAATACTAACTATACTGGAAAGGTGTTCTATTAGGAACTTGGCTAAGTGTTCTCTGTTGACAATGTTGTGGTTTAGTACGATAGTTTTTGGGTCTGTACTTCACCACAAGAAGAGGTATAACTCTGCGTTTTTTACCATATCATTATGACTGGCTTATACAACTATATTCAAGATCTTAAGAAGTTTTGTGAAGTGTACTGGAAGATATCAATGATAGAGTTCAACTCTATATATCACTGCCATCTCTCTATTTGGTGTATCAGTGTGGGAGATTCTGCATTTCCTTAAGAAGAATGGTTTGGTGTTGCGGTTCTAGAGTTAGTCTCACGGATGTTGGAAAAATGTGAAATTGAATAAAGATTGAATTTGAAAGCTGCATGTATTGGGAAGTGTGTGTATGATTGGAAGGTTTTGTGATTAGGTCCAGTTCCTAGCCAACCTAATGCATGATATTTGTTGAGAAGATTGAATATACATTGTGGATGTTAGTTGGATCTATTTTAGATCCATTCTCACCTAAATTAAGTATTGCACAATTTTCTTAGGCGTGAATATGACTTTGAAATCATGTGTGGTATCGACAAAAGCCATTTTGGATGATTTTTATTTACATTTAATTAGGCCAACCTAATTGATGTGTGTGAATATATTTGGGTATATATATGAGATATTTTGGAGTTGAAGATAGACAAGTGAGTGAGCATAAATGACATATTAGGTGCGAGTGGTTTCATATGATGCGAACATGTGAATTCAATGGTAAAGAGTTTAGAATCAAAGCAGAGTTGTTGAGTGACTACTAAGCATAGTAGTACTTCATATTTAGAGCTTCAATGGAGCTTAAATACAACACAAAGGAAGGTGCACTTTGTATTAGTTCATACTTTGGTAGTGAGCCATTTTTGTATTGTATTTAGCTCTACTTGTGAACCTTATAAGGACAATGTATCTTGGTAGTGAGCCCCTGTAATATACTATATCCAGATATAATATAATGTGAGCTAATCCTCACAGTGGTTTTTCCCTTTTTGGGTTTTCCAAGTAAAAATCTTGGTGTTCATGTGTTTTGTGACTTTGTAGATGATTCATGCTTTCATTCTTTATTTCAGTTAATATGTTTTGATGATTGGATAAGTTGTGTTCAAAATTTTAATATAATATTAATTCACCCCCCTCTCAGTATTCTAAATGTTCAAAATTATTTTTATTCAATGCAATCATCTCTTCATCCATGAATCTACATCACTCATACCCATTATCTCTTGCATAATCCTTGGCTCATATCAATGTTAGAAATCAAAGAATAAATATAATTAGAATCTAAAAGTGAATAACCAAACTAGGTTATCATTTGATATGAGTGGACCTCCTCAAAGGCTAAGGTTGAGGTTCTTCTTTTAAAATTTTGGAGCTACTATAGCTCTCCTCATCACTAGGTCCATTTTGGAATTCTAGTTCAACTTTCTTAGGGTCAAGAGGAAGTTGAACCACATCTTCCTTTTTTTTTCTTTTGTAGGTTGCAAAATAGTGGAAGAAGATTTCATCTCTCTAAAGATAGCACTTCGACTATAAATAATATTTTTGGCCACTAGATCCCAAAGCTTGTACCCTTTCACACCAATACCATAATCATTGAAGATACATTTAACAAACTTGTTTTCCAACTTCAAACTTTTCTACCTTAGCATATGAGCATATTCCTCACAACCAAACACACAAAGATGTCTCAATGATGGATTATTTCCCAACCACACCTCCATAGGTGTCTTCTCAATAAGAGTTGATGTAGGAGATCTATTAGCATATGCCTCACAACCAAACATGCAAAGATGTCTCAATGATGGATTCTTTCCCAACCACACCTCCATAGGTGTCTTCTCAATAAGAGTTGATGTAGGAGATATATTAACTAGATAACACACAGTGGCAACAACTTCAACCCAAAACTTTTTTTCAAGGCTAGCTCCACTTAGCATGTAATCCTAGCCCTCTCCATCAATGTCATGTTCATCCTCTCTGCAATTCTATTCTACTGATATGGACATGCCTTATGCCTTTCAACCCCATGTTCTTTATAAAACTTATTGAATTTTATAGAACAAAACTCACCACCATTGTTAGTCCTCATACACTTAATCTTCTTTCTAGTCTAATTTTCTACCAATGCTTTAAATTCCTTAAATTGATTAAAGACTTCATATTTACTCTTGATAAAATAGAAAAATGTCTTCTATTGTATTCATCTATAAATGAAACAAAATAAATAGATTTGGATAACAAAGGAACATTTTGTTGAAATGAACAAGACAACTAAGAGGGGGGGTGAATTAGTTGTAGCAAATTAAACCTTCAAAACCCTCAATAGTAAACAGATCCACAAGCATTCAATATACTCTTATTTTCTTAATATGATTAAATATGAAATGTCGATAACAAAAATTGAAATCAAAACACCACATGTATAAGAACACCAAATTTATGTGGAAAACCCAATGAGGGAAAAACCATAATGAGGATTAGCTCACGATATAAGTAATAGAAAAACCCATACAAAGAGGCTCACTGCTAGAATAGGATGCATTGTCCAAAAAGGCTCACAACCAGAGCTCACTGCCACATAAAGAATACAAGAAGATAGAAGAATAATGTTACAAAAATAAACACTTCTCAATGCAACAAGGAGTCTACCACAATTGCTTGCACACTTTCATAGTCTATATTGAAAGATTTTAGATGCCTTCAGCTCATTGCCTTCAGGAACCCTAACATGAATTTCACACTGCTCTACTCAAATTCTCATCACACACACTTTACTCACATCACTCTTTGCATCTATCTTGATTCTTGCTCTTTCCTTCACTTCTATTGCATCAAAACCATTCACATTTATATCAACCTCTACCTCAAAACTTTCTCCAATGTCGGCCACTAGCCGTTATACATTCAAATTCAAACTAGGTCAGCACCCAAACATTTTCGTGATGGATAGAAATGAAAGGTGACCTACATAAATCCATAATTAGGACCCAAATAGATCCCAACACACTTCAACACACTTCCACAATCCTCTCATGTAGTGTTAAACACAAGGTTGGCCAACACGCATGTAAAACACCATAAACATTAAGTACATACTTCTTTAGATCAAGCTAAAAGTTTTGTACAACATAATTTGCTTGAATTCAATCCAAAAAAATTCATGAAATACTTAAGATTCATCAAATACATTATCCAATCTCGCATCAACAAATAGTTTAACTTAGAAAAACTAAAAAACCCTTGTTTGCATACTGATAACTGAAACTTACACTATATTGCACCAAATCCAATAAAAATTTGATCACAAAAAGATAAAGACATTATAAGCAACTTCCCAAATCTGCACAACCTGAATAGAATTAGCAGAGAAATGTGGATCAAATAAATTTCGACCAAACAATAGAAAACATTACTGAACAACTAATTCACACACTGGTGAAAATATCTCGCACTGTACGACAATCTAGAAACCCAAATTCTAAACATAGCAACCACTGAAAAGCTTGAATAACCTGTAAGAAATGCACAAGAATAGCATCAACACAGAAAGAATGTGGAGTGCAATATCAAAGCACATTATGATCATTTGCACAACACGGTTTATCATGTTTATTAAATTTTCTCAAAAGCACTTGGAAACCAAGTACCAAAACCTTTTGTGCAATAGGTTCCCAAAGCTTGTATCCTTTCACACCATAACTATATCCTATGAAGATACATTTCACATCCTTATTCTCCAACTTTGCTCGCTTCTCCTTTGACACATGTGCATATGCCTCACAACTAAAAACTCTAAGATTTCTTAATGAAGGCTTGCGACCCAACCATGCCTCTATAGGTGTCTTATCAACAAGAGTTGATGTAGGAGAGCTGTTAATTAGGTAACAGGTAGTGGCAATAGCTTCAACCCAAAACCTTTGTTCTAGGAAAACACCACTCAACATACTCCTAGCCTTCTCCATTAGTGTTCTATTCATTCTTTCTACAACTCCATTCTGCTATGGAGAATATGGAGTTGTCTTTTGTCTATGAATACCACAATCTTAACAGAATCTATCAAAATCATTAGAGAAAAATTCACTGCCATTATCATTCCTCAAACATTTTATTTTCTTTCCAATCTGCAACTCAACCATTGTTTCAAATTCTTTAAATCAACTGAAAACTTCAGATTTACTCTTTAGAAAATATACCCATGTCCTACTATAATCATCAATAAATGAAACATAATATGTTGATTTACCGATCAAAGGAACATCTACAAGACCAAACACATCAAAATTAATAAGATCCAATACACCATAAGATTTATGAGAACTCAAGTAAAACTAGACGTGGTTTTGTTTTCCATAAATGCAATGCTCATGGAAATCAAATTCAAGATTACAATCAGACAAACCTTCAAAAAGGTTTTTATTTTTCAAGGTTCCTAGACCCTTTTCTCTAATGTGGCCAAGTCTTTGGTGTCAACATAGTTTTCTCTATAGGTAAATTTGTCTCAGAAGAAAGAGCACCCTTGGGTACCCAAAATCCATGACCATCTATTGAAGGTGAAACCCTCACTTCTTCCACAGACTTGCTTTTCACAGAAGTACTATTGTACTCAACAGTGCATGCATCAAGCTTATACAATGTGTCATATCTGACACCTCTAGCAATCACTATAGCACTTCTAACCATCTTGCATCCTGCATTAGAAAATACTACCTTCACAGCAACATCTATTAGTTTTCTCAAAGATAACAGATTTCATGGTAATCCAAGGATATTCAACACACCATTAATCCTTTTTATATTCTACCATCAAAAAATATGATTTTAACTTTACTACGGTAAACAATGTCTAAGTGAGAATCATCACCCAAGTACACCTTACCTCCATAAAACTCTTCATATTCAAAAAACCAGTCTTTATTAAAATTCATATGGAAAGATGCACCTGAGTCAATTAACCATGCATCATTACCTGCACGAGTTGTCAAAGCTACAATGAATGTGTTGCCATCTTCCTTCTTGGACTTAGAATCAAAATCAAATTTCTTCTTTTTCTTCTTCTTCTCTTCTTTGCATTCCTTACGAACATGTCTAGGCTTACTGTAGTTCCAACAAATAACTTTGGACTTTCCAGGAGATTTAGATCTCCCGTCGGACTTGGATTTTTCACGCTTCTCATTCTTCTTGCCTTTTTCCTTAGGTCTTCCATGAACATTTAGGGCCTCCTTGGCAATGATGGATACCTTCCTCCTCATCTCTTCAGAAAGCAAAGAACCCACCACATCTTCAGTCTTCAAAATAACAAAAGTACTCCCAATAACCATAACAAGAGAATCCCACGAATCAGGCAAAGAAAAAAGCAAGATTTGATATTTCTCCTCCTTATCCATTTTGACACCAATGGATTCCAATTGAGCCATTGAAATATTGAATGCTTCTAGGTGGTATATGATTCATCTACCCTCTTCCATTCTCAAGGAATACAATTTCTTCCTTAAGAAAATCTTGTTCACTAAATATTTGGCTTGATACATCTCACCAAGCTTCTTCCATAGTTTTTGTGCAAAGGTATCCTCATGGAAATTAATTAAAATAGAGTCTACCAAACACATTCTAATTAGACCCTTGGCTTTACGGTCCATAACATCATATTGAGTAGCCTGAGTAGGATCTGTAGGCCTTGAAACATTCTCATCAACAACATCCTACAAATCTCGATCTATCAACAGATCCTCCATCTTCAACTTCCACATTTCAAAATTATTTCTAGAAAAGTTATCCACCTCTATTCTCCCAGATGAACTTGTCATCTAAAAATTCCCGCAACAAGATCATAAAATTTGTTCTACACAAGCTCCCACTCAAACCTAGATTAGTCCAAAAGACCAAAAAACCCACAACTGAAACCAAAGGCGATCAAGCTCTGATACCACTTGTAAGGAAGCTAAGGTAGGGGAACAAATTCCTACACTAATTTTGAGAGGAGAATAATGCAAAACTTTTACAGATTTTTAACATTTACAAAAACTTAAACATAAATAAACACAAATATCATGCGTACCAGGACACAATGATTTATGTCGGGAAAACCCTTTTGAGAGAAAAACCCCACACAAAGATTACAATATACTTGCACAACAAGATTCTCATAGGAGTATCACCACCCAGAGATCAAGAGACAACATGACTGCTATCAAACTCTCAGAATACATCACCATCTCTATCATGGTCATAATACAACGCCCTCATAAAATAGGGTTACATTTTAGGGAAAGACATGCCAAAAAAGTATCCATCATTAGATCTAAAACCTAATCATTAATGGTCTAGATTTATAATGTATCATTTATCCAATGTATGTTGGCCATTTTAGTAGTTTCCTGAAAAAGTTAACAAAAAACTATTTACACACATCCCACTCCTCCCCTTGATGCCATTGTATATTACACCTATCCGTGTAACTAGGAAATATATATATATCCTATCAACAATAACCTTTATATAATTGTAAGGTTGAGACACATTTTCCCAACATTGTTGCTATTGTGG
>VDFB02056367.1:0-32500 GCA_007258455.2 Sequoia sempervirens
GTTTAAGGTTGGGTGTTGCTGCATGCAAGCTATTGTGGTTCAGTGCTCCATAGTTTCCCCTATGGAAGTGGGTTTTTTGGAGTTCTTGGTGTTTCTGATTAGGGGTTTGATGGTGATTTCCACTATCAAGAGGATTGTTTTATTTGAGCAACTAGTTTGTTGTTTCCTAGCTGATGCAGGCAAGTTCAATATTTATTTGAGTTGGGTTTCTAGTCCCAGTTAAAACTAGGTTGTAAAAAGTGTTTAGGCCCTTGCTTTTTTGTTGCAGCATGTGTAGTCTTGATTATCTTTTAGAGGCTAATTTGGGGCTGCTGGTGGTATTTGTGTTATTTTATATGCAGCTTGCATAATATTGTTCTGGGTTCGGGTATCTCATCAAAACCTATTTTTTACCCTTAATCAAAACATTAAGGTGTCACATTTTTCCAAACTACATTAGAATGATAGATGATTAACACAAAATAAAGTTTGAAATTTACAAAGATGTGACAAATCAATTTTTATATATTAAAATCATTTATTAAAAATATCTCATAATTTTTTTTAAAAATAGTTCAATATATTTACAAAAGATTTAAAATATAACAACTAATTGCATCCAACCATATCAACATTTCTCAATATCATTTAAATGGATATATCAAAAATATATATATTGGTTTAACTTATAAATGTGTAATTATGAATTGTAATTTGAGTAATTATCTAGTATGAATGTTGTTTAATTGAATAGAACCCATCAATTATAGAAAGCGACTTGATTTAATGCGCATTTTAAACTATGATTGCCATGTTGGTTATGCGTGCATAAGTTGTGTGCTGTTATTCAATGACATGTTGTTGATCTTATTACTACATTATTCTTATGGATTTCACTTTCAGATATGTCACTAACGATAGTATAGTTATATTTCTTTACAAAACTTCTTGACATTGATAATCCCTTCTATTTGCCCGTAGCTATCCATCAATTATGACAGCTCATGAAATTGACCCGGCAATGCTTATTGGGAATCTCATGGCTGTCGTTCACATTCAGATACCAACCAATTTTAAAATAAATTAGTTTTCAATATGTTAATTTAGTATTTTCTTTTTTCTTTTAACTTTGATGTCTCATTATGTTTAGATCGCCATCGATGTCGTTATTCTTTGTTTGAGTTTATCGTCTGAATTTGCTTTTGGATCTCTCCCCGTCATGTCCTCCAAACAGATCCACGTAGTCCGAACTAGTAGTAAACAATGTGCTCTTGAAATATATTCTTTTGGCTTTTAGGTTGTTCAAATGGGTAGAGCTCTAAGAAGACATTCAAGAAGAAAATAAATTTTCAGGAGAAATTTCCGTTGAATGTGTCTTCAAAGTGCAAGTTCAAAGTCCCCATGGAAAGAGGTGGCTGTTTTGCACGTTGAGCTACGTTATCTGCCCATGCAACAAGATAAACACGCTTCTGTGCCCCAAAATCCAAAATTGCTAGATCTGCAAGATATAATTACAGTATTGTTTTACTTTTCCGTTTCTCTATTACCTAAGACTCTTGAGATTTTCTGTCTGAAAACTTCCAAAGTATGCAATTTCTTATTATCTATAAGTTTATTGAGATATTTTTAGGGAGAGCATTATTGAAGAAGAAAAAACACGGAGGACATACAGAGATTTATATGACTTTAAAACTGAAGCTGACGGCTTGATTTCCTTGCTCTTATTGTTGTTTATAGTCAAATACATCAATTTATTCATTGTCCGCGTTGCATAGAAGTTGATTGAACATTCTTTATGAAGACTGACAATTATAGTCGTTGAGGCGCTATAAAAGCGGCAAGTGGCTCTGCCAGCAGATGGTCAATCTAAGATTAATTTATTGTAATATCTTTGAATAAACTAATGTTAGTAATCATTTTTATATATTATTTATTGAGTTCTGATATACAGTCTTGTTGGGTACCGGTTTACAATTGCAAAGCATTCACACATATAGGGGAGAGGGGCTCATAATAGAGCAGGGTTCAATAGTGGGGATAGAAGTAGTCCTCAATGGGTTCCATAGTGGAGCACTTTAATATCCAATTGCAAAACACTTTTTATCCATAAAGTGTGCAAAGTGACAAATCATGTGATGCCACATCAGTGCACCAATAAAACATGACTTAGTGCACCACTATCGGTCTCACTTTTTTTTTTGGACCTTTTTGGATACCTCAACAAAAAGAATGCTGATGTGGCATCATGTTTGATGATGTGGCCCTAAAATGAAATATAGAAGCACATGAATTGCCAAATAAATTGTTGTACAAAATTAGGAGTGATTTGAAATTTTCACATAAGATTTTGAGAACCCTGAAGTTAGAGTGCTCCACTATGGACCCCTCTCCCCTATAATCTTTATTTCCTCAAGTCCATTCTTGTTCAGGATGCTTTCCTTTACCCCACACATAACTGATTGGTCATCTTGGATCTAAATCGAGCAAGTTTTTATTAAAATTATTAGTTTTGGCATCTAGTTTGAGCCTTAATCAATTATTTTCCCTTTACAAATTCATTTCAGATCAACCATTCCATTTTCTCCCTCCCTACTTGAATCACTCGTGCCTATATCTTAAAAATTTATAAAGAGCAATCACAATGTTCTTAGCATATCCATGTCATGCAATATATAAAATCACAGCAAATTAAGGGCCTACATGTGAAAGGAATAACCATGTAAATCCACTATCCTTGCATAATGCATCCGTGTTATATATATAATTATAGTTGGTGTATCTATATATGTGTGTGTAACGAGGGAAATTTGGAAGTCATTGAAATAGTTTTTGTTTTGTAACTTGATGATTTTCTACCTCATTAGGTTAGGGTTAATCTTGTTTAAAGTAAACTGTGTTTTATTAGTTATTTAATTTAGAAATAATAAATATTTTATTTATAAATTTTAGAAGTGTTTCAAATTTGGGAATGGAAAATGTTTATCAAGTTAAAGTATGAAAGAAGTTGATAAATTATTATATTAAAAAAATGAAATATAAAATTATACAATGTAGTTTAAGATCCTAGAAGAACATAAATAATGATACCCAACACTAGAAAATCAAGAATTTCCAAAATGTTAGCATGTTGTGGTAATGTCTGCACACCACATTGTTGTCTATATGACACAAAATGTTGAGAAACTTCTATAAAATTCTTTATTTTAGTCTAGTTGTCTACCTTATTTGCACAACTAAAAGTGAAAAGATACCAACAATACTCAAGGTGATTAAAAGAAGAAGAAATGGAAAAAACAGTAATATTTAGGTTGCTTAAACAACCAATAAAGATAATTAATAAATAATGAGACACTTACAAAATGTCCATAAGATGGAATTCTCTCAAAATAACAACTACAAGAAATAGTAAAAGTGTTTAGGGATATTTAGAAGCTTCCTTGGAGTGGTGAATTCCCTATGTTGGTCATTCAACCTCCAAACATAAACAATGACAAAAAAAACTAGAAAAATAACATTTGTGCTCCTATATGCATCTAGGAATTTAGAGTCTAAAAGAAAAATAAAAATAAATCTATGAATCTCTAACTTGTTCTATGTATTGATAAAATGGTTCATTGTTGATAGCCAAAGATTTTTCAAAAGATAATGAAAAATGATATATAAAAATATTATAAAAAAAAGTAAGATAAATATTACCAAGCAATTGATGTAGGAGAGAAACAATAATATTTTTAAGGATTCAATCAAGAAGCAACAATGTATTCCAAACTAAAACCACTACAAAAGGAATTATTAAGAATTTTCATGAAGTTGTAGGTTTTTTCCAAGAAAGAGAGAGATATTAGCCAAGATATTTTGAAAGATATTAGAGGAGATTCAAAACTTAGTTTATAAAAGGATTTAAATAGATTATTGGGTGAACTTTAAATGTAGAGGGTGTTACTTTGCTAGGAAAACATCATAGTAGGTGATAAAGGATAGCTGACCAAGATACCAAAGGTTCATTTTTCTTTTTTTTGGATGCTAATGTGTTGCATGGACATATACACATTACACTCACATCTCGAGCAATTTCTCTAGAATTTGGCACATGTTCCTAGAAAAAATTGAGAATAATATTACAATAGAGAATCTTAGTCAACCTTGGTGATAGAAAGATAGGCCAATATTTATGAGTAAAAAACACCTAAAGAATGCTATGAGAATGGATGCCAAAATAGGTTTGAAGCACGATATGAATTTTTGATGATACATAATTTTTTATATTATATTTTTTCCACTTTAGTATGTTGATCACTCTAAGCAATAAGATATACTAAAGTATACAAATGAAATGATAAATAATTTTGCATCACAAAAAGGATACCATAGAGAAGGAAGAAAAATTTTATGTAGAAGGATTATGCATGTAAATTGAGAATTTAAAAAGCCACAATGTTAGGTACTAAAACAATGTAAAATCATAATGTTAAAATAATAAAATTGCAAGATAAAACTATGTTAATCTAAAGAAAAATTAGTAAAAATAAGAACATTAATATGGCGAGAAGAATGATATGAGTGTAAAATGGATTAGAAAGAAAATAAGGGTATATGTATGTCCCCTCATATTTATACATGACATTTAGGAGGAAAAGTAGTAAAAAGGAGAATTCACCACGATTAAAATTCAGATAAAACTAGAAACACTCTTCAAAGGGTTATTTTGATAAAAAAGTAAAAAAAAAAAATGACAATGAAGAGAGTAGAGCCATGATGCACACAAAATAAAAAATGAAAAAAATCGAGCTTGTAGTGAAAAGTTATAAAAGTTTCTATGCAATAGGTACTCTAGAAGTCTACTTTTTTTCTAAATTACAATAAATTGTTAAAAAAAATTAAATTTACTATTCATATTTATTTTCTAAAATTATAAATATTTGACCATCTAGAGCATTTCATGAGAAAAAAATTCACATAAATGACACAATGCAAGAAATTAGATGAGATGATATATTCAATGGAATAAGGTGTTTCCATGTGAGAGGTAATTTTTTTCCTCTACTCAACATGCCCCATTTTTATTTTTAGTAAGATGTGAACCCACTTATTTTCCTTAGGTTTAAATTTTCCCTACAATTATTCAATTTCAAAAAATAGTTAAGTTTTTAAAGTTGGTTGACCCAAGAGCTAAAATTCCATCATGGTTGGATAGAGTTGTACTATATTAAAATGCATACCCTTGCATTTTCACATTTGTTTAGGCCCGTCTTGCTTTATTTATGCTTCTTTATGGCTTAATTGGTCCTATTTTATGTCCACAAGCCCTATGAATGACATATTTTTTGGGTTAATCCTGACATTCTCCAATGCATAAATGATAATTTAATGACTCCATCAGTGTGTCCCTAATTTTTAGGTTGGGACTAAAATGCCACCTAGGGCGTCTTAGTCCCCCAAGGCTCTCGAGACCCTTATTTTGGCATCTCTAGATTGGGCCCCTTTTGGGTGTTTGTGCCCCAAGTTTTAGGACTTGGGACTAAGATGCTACCTACAGTGTCTTAGTCCTCCTTGAGTCATTTTTGAGATTTAATTTCAAATTCTGGTAGGATTTAGCCTCCTTTATTCAATGAATTCATATGTCAGCTTGGTGTGATATAATTTTGGGATATTAAGCATAGATAAGTTTAAATACAAGGTTACTTGATTCATTTCAACCTAAGTCTTTTGTGAGATCTTTTATCATAGCATAATTGAGTTCACAAGATCATTGAAGAGCAAATTCATAAAGAATTTGAAAGCCATTTTCAAATTCAAGCATCATATCAAAGTGTTTTCTTTCATCATGTGTGTTGTAATAACATTTGTGATGTAGGTTTTTTATTTAAACAATCAATTCAAGCATTAGCTAGCAAGCATTCAAGATCCATATCCATTGCAACCATTACACACAAGTTTGTAGAATTCATGAGGGTTTGGTGAGTTGTAGAATTGCATGTTGTTGATTCACAATTTCCTTCATTATTTCTATTTCATTTCAAGGTTTAATTTCTAACCAGGGTTTTGACCAAAGAAAACCCCCATAAACTAAAAAACAAGTTTTTCACATCTTGCACATTTATGATTGCAGATCTAGATGGTAGATTTGAAGATCACTTGGAGTGCAAAGTTGCAAAAGTTCAAAATTTGCATTAAAAAGCCTCATCTTTATGAAACTCACTTACATGCCTTATTAGGAAGTTTCAAAACCTAAGACCAGAAGGGAAGCTTGTGCAAACCTTGGAGCTCAAGATTCTATTCGGAGTTTTCATAAATTCTGAATGGGAATAATACACCATCTTGGGCATCTTAGTAATCCTAGGCTCAATTTTCAAAGCTTTTTAGAGATCCAATTCCAAGATCTAAAGACTTCGCATTTTCCCCAAAAAATAATAATGGGACTAATACGCCATCTTGGGTGTCTTAATCCTCCACAACATATTTTGACAGTCTCTTTGCATTTCCAAAATCCTCCCAACATCTCCATATTTTCTAGGGGAGAACATACCATCTCCCTATTGCATAATTTCATCAGTTGCATCTTTCATTTAGCTTGCATTGTTAGTTTTAGGTCATTTTTCATATCATAGTGTGTTTTCAAACAGTTTCGTTTCTAATCATTCGCTTGGTGTTGAACGCCTTAGAACTTAAGAAACCCTTCCTAGGACACTCCTAATTGAGAATTGGCTCACCTTGAGAGGTGTTAGTCAATCTGATTAGGACTCTTACGACATTAGTGAATGGTTGAATGGGAAAAGTGTGATATCCCAAAAAGTTATCCATTTTCCTCATCATCATTTTGGTGAACCCAATGCTTTTTATTTTCTGATTTGGATTCTATTAAGACCTTAGATATAGATAGAATTCATTCTTTCATTGCATCTTGCATTATTGAAAGCGCATCTAGGTATCTTGCATCTTGCATTAGTGAAATTGCATTTACGGTTTTCTATATTTGCATTAGTGAAAAGTGCATATAGATTGCATATTTACTTTACTGTGTCATTTCATTTCATTGTAAAACCTAAAAGTGCTTTGTTCTTCATCATCATTACATTCTTATTGCATTCAAAATTGAAAAATTGCATTCAAATATTGCATTCAATTGCTTGTTTCTAGCTAATTTTTCTTGCACTTATTTGCACATTTTTCTATTTCTGAGCATCAACATATTGCATAGGCAACCTATAAACACTATTGAAATTCCAAAATTCCTTATTTTTCTACAGAAAAAAACCATGCTAGGACTAAAATGCCTTTCCTGGCATCTTAGTCCCTCTCAGGATTTTTGCTTCAGAAATCTCTCTGTGTTGTTTGTTGTCTATTTCAACCTCTAGAACTTTAAAATTTCATCAGGAGGAGCAAGGTGCCCTTCTTGGAATCTTAGTGCCTATTGACCTTGATTCTTAGGTTTTTAGGATCTGAAATTTCCTTTATGTCCTTCTATGGGTTTTTTTCTACTTTCTATTTTAGTTTCCAAAATTGTTGTTATTCCAATTTATTTTATTTCAAGTATAATTGCAAGCATAGGATATTGTGTTCATTACACCTTTTCTGGTTCATCCCTTGTATGAGTACTTGATGTCCTACTACTAATACTTTGGTTAGACGAAGTGTGAGACTCATTGCATCTTGTGATAAAACACTCATTGTGGATCTTGGGTTATCAAGCCCTCTTACTTCTGGGGTTGGCACTAGTTCACTAGGTATGGACCATACCTTTGACACCTCCTTTGCTATAACTACCTTACCTATAAGTGCTATGAAAAGTGTCCAAAAAATGATCATATTCCTCAAGAAAACATAATGAAAATGCATGAAGACTTAGCTCATTTACAAGATAGTGTAAGTATTGAAAAAATTTCAAACATTGTTATACCTACCATAGAGAACCTTCATCATATGATGGAAAGTGATGAGGGATTAGAAGTTGTGCATAACATAGCTCAAATCTTTTGAAAAAATCTTCCTCCCACCACTAATGATGCTCAAACCTCAAACAATATGCAAAACCAAGGAGGAAATCAAACTCCTCCCTCTTCAACAATAACCTCAATTACCACCACAATAAAACCAACTATTATCATCCTTTCTACCTCAAGTATTTTCACTAGCGTTCCTTATACCTATGTGGCACCTAATATTATATCTCATCTTGTAAGAAACTCATTCATTAGTGCTTCAAACACATACATACCACCACCCTATTCATCTCCATCACATACTAAAAATAATGACCCTATCATTAACCACCTCCTAAAAATCCTTTCGTCCATCCAACATCAAGTTTCCACTATCAATCAAAATAAAAATGGTCCACCCTCATACTATGTCAAGAGCAATCCATTGTCCTTGGAGATATTGAGAACTTTGGTGCCACAAGGTATAGAGATCCCTCAATTTGAGAAATATGGATGAAAGGAAGATCTTGCTAATCACATTAATACCTTTACTACTTTTGTAGTGACTTTATCCTTGAAGAACAAACTATATGCTAAAATATTTCCTCATTCCTTGAAAGAGATTTCTTTGGATTGGTTTTCTACATTACCAAATAACTCAATTCATTCATTCAAAGATCTTGTTGATGCCTTTATTAACGACTTCCAAGTGCACATGGTCCTTGAAATGACATTGGATAATTTGATGAGATGCAAAAAAAATGAGGGTGAAAAAGTCACTGACATTATTTCAGGCTACCAATCACTTTATTCCCAAATCAATGTGAAAATTCTTGATTCCCACCTTCAAAAGATGTTCGTAGAAAACTTACAAAGAAATATAAGGGATAATCTTACCATGATGAAATTCCCTTCCTTCATGCATTTATGCACCGCCCTTCAAAAATATCAGAATTTCCTAACTATTAATGAACCAAAAACCACCCCTACCCACCCCGAAAAGACCAAAAACTCAAACCAAAACACTTACCAACCTTTCAAAACACAAAATAAAAGTTTCCTTCACCTAAATTCCACCTCTCAATAGACTCAGCCAATTGATACCCAAGTAGCTGCTATAAAGAAGAGTAATCCTTGTATCTTTGGGGATTTGCCTTGAGATAGTTTACTCCCTTACCTGACACACTTCATAACATTATGACCTAACTCTTAAGGGTGAGCCCACAATACTAGTTTACAATTTTTGTCCAAACTAGACACTGAAATAATTATTTCTAACTAAATGTTTACTTTCAGACACCTATAGCGGCTAAACCATGAGGAATTAGAAGATGATGCAAACTAGTGAGTTGTGAAATTTTATCTGTAGATTCTAAATATTTTTTATTTTAAGTTTTGGAATTAGATTGCACTTCTTTTTCCATCTCCTTCAAAAACTAGTTTTTCCCAGTAAACAAAATTTTTAAGGAGTGACGCTCACCGTATAACGTATAACTTTTTTCCCATAAAGGATAAAATTCTATTTTTTTCGAATTTAGATTTATAACTATGATATCTAGTGCTTCCAATTGGTTTCATAGTGTTTTATTGAATTTTTTTTCCTTAATCAAGTTTCAAAGTCAAACCAATTACAATTCAGATATAGGCAGACTGTATAACATGTAACTTTTTTTGTATGTATTGAAATCAATTTTTTTTGTCAGATCAAAGACTTCAATATCTGGTGCACTCATATTTTTCAATTATTTTTTTTGATAATCTGCTATTTTTCCACATGCGCAGAATAGAGAGCTTGATTTGTGATGAAAAACCTATGTTTAATAAAACTAAAAAAACAAATACATAATAAAACCAAAACATATTAAAATTTTATTCATTGGATAGCTCGTTCCAAGGACTACCATCATCCAGTTGGGTCTGTGAAGTCTCCTCCATTTTTATCCCCAACTTGAGCTTCAAAGCGTAAAATTATGGAATTTTTTGGTTCCTGAGGGTGAGAAGGTGGGAAAAGGGGGGTTTGGGTGAACCCTGGTTTGAGTGAACCCCCTTTCAAAAAAGTTTTTATTTGTGTTTATTTGTGGGAATGGTGAGACCTTGCATTTAATGGGTTCACTTGAACCAAGGTTCTAGCTAACCCTCTTTGGTTCACTCGAACCAAAGAGTTCATTTGAACCCCAAAAACCATTTTTTTTTGCAAGGGGTCATTTTTTACAACTTTGCCTTCCTCACTCAAATTGTAAACCACTTTTTTGGGTTTACCATTAATTAAACAAGAACATGCTTACCTTACCTCCTGTTTGACCCCTTGACCCTACCAAGCCATTATCTCTAAACTTCAGACACAATGCCTATTGTGCTTATCACCAACAAAATGGACATGATACGAGACTTTGCAAGTGTCTTAAACATCTTGTGCAAGACATCGTTGATTCTAATAATATCCAAATTAGAGGTGTAAATGACAAAGGTAATAAGTCTGTGGCCACTCCCAACCAAAACATGCAAATCTTTACCAATTTCATGCCCAACCATAATATTTCATTTGTTAAGGCTAGTGAAACTAAGCCCAAGTGATGAATGTTGACATGGATGATGAAAATCTAAGCAATCATGAACAAATTCCTCTAGATGATGATGATTAGAATCCTATGGATACTAACGAACAAAGTCCTATCGATATAATGATAGGAGTGGTTGACATCGAGCCTCGTAAACATCAAACGACTGGCATTAGTTTCTCTTTAGAAGAAACAATCAAACATGTACCAGATGGTCCTCTTTACATAGCTAACAAAATCAATAACAAGCCCACTCTTGAGATTTTAATTGATCCCATCTGTGGAGAGAATGTGATCACCAAAGAACTTTTATATGTGCATGAACTCATTCAATATAGATATGACAAATTGATAGCATGGATTAAAATGTGTGATGGTTTTGGTCATGCTATGATGGACTTAGTCACACTGCCTTTACAAGTATGATCAAAGATATCAAATGCATCATTCTCTATCATCTCTAATTTGGACCAATTTCGTGTGAAGTTAGGCTACAAATGGCTTCACTCCATGAATGTGGTCCCATCCATTGTCCATAAGTGCTTAAAGTTTCTAGTCAGCAATGAAATATTTATAGTGAAACATAGTGGCTTTAGACTCCCATATTCCCATGGAAATTTCTCCTTAGATTATTTTTGGACTGAACCTATGGAACCTATAAGACCCTATGAAGACTTCCTTTTCCTATCCTACCAAAAATTTAAAGCCAAATGCATAGCCAAACTATCTCTTCAAAAATTTCATCCACCCATGATTGAACCTCCACCCATGGTTGAACCTCTACCACCTAAAGAAAAAAATGTTGAGTCTAAAACCCTTCAAACAAACGATGACCCATCGATAAGTAATCCCTTGCTTATTTCCTACAAGAAACCTAGAGAAACCCAAACAATTCCTAATATGCCTCTTAAGAAAATTTATAGAGCCAAAGAGAAAGTGGTTGAACAAACTTATATGGCTTTTTTTGTTCTTTCTTCACAAGAAGAAAATGAACCTATGGTTGACAAACCTGCTCCTACACAAATGCAACTTGAAAATCGTAATAAAAGAAACTGCAATGTTAGAGAGCATAGGCGTAGATGTCGTGCTATTGCTTAAAATATGAATAATGATAACAACATTGAAAATGAAAATCCAAACTTGACAGAAGTAATAAACTATGACCCTCCTCTCTTACCTAAACAAGTAGAAGCTATACCTTCATCACAACTAGGACCAGTATGTTCTATGGATATTATCATTCATTCTCCTATTGTGGTTAACTTGGATGACGATGAGGAAATAACTAAAATCAATGAGGAAGTGCATAATGAGTTAAATTTGTTATTAACCTCTTCTATGAGGTTAAACAACAACCGTGGTGATCCTCCTAAATTGAGCGATTGACCATGTGTTGAACCTAGTGATTCTCCTAGTACATCACTTGATTGTTGTCTCTCTTTCTAGTGAATTGCATTTTGCATATACTGAACAAGACTGGGATGTAGATGACCTATTGGATGGTCGAATCACATGTGCTTTACTAGTATTTTATCTTTTCTTTTTCTTTTGCTTTCCTTTTCAATTTTCTTTTTGTTTTCCTACATGTGCATAACATGATCCCCCGTGATGTTCTGTTTGATTTTTCTCTCTCGATGTACATTCCTCTATTTGTACCTGCATTCTTCTATATGTCATGCACTTTTTCCTTTTGATTAATATTTTATCTTTTCCATTCATTTTTGTTTCTTGTGTTTTCCTTTTGGGGATGACACAAGGCATTGAGACATTCATGTCTCCTTCATGCTGGCCCAAAATATTTTTCATTATCCTTTCTTTTCCTTTCATTTTCCTTTTCATTTGTCTTATGGTTTCCTCTTTGGGATGATGCAAGGCATCGAGAGACCCTATATCTCTTCCATGTTGACCCAAAAGGCTCTTTCTTTTCTTTGTTTTCTCTCTCTTTGTTTCATTCTTCCAGTTCTATGTATTTGGGGAATGATGACAGTTCCAAGCTCTCTAATATCATTGTATCAAAGAACATACTAACCCCAAACCTATAGATCCCTTATGTGTTTTATGTTTTAATTTTGGGGGAAACCCCTTTCTTTTCATTTTCTCTTGCATGACGTAGTTTTACTTGGAAACATATGACTTGGCATAAGGCTTTCCAAGATGGCTCTTATGTCTTCCTTCTTGATTGCATTTTCATTTTTGCTACTTTAAAGTAATTGCTCACAATATGGTGTTAGCAATTCCTTTAAAGTGGGGGCATACATTGGCATTATTTTTGAATGATTTCATTTGCATTTTTTTTCGTTTTCATGCTCTTTGATGTGATTTTCTTATTTCATGCAACCTGTTTTTCCTCTTTGTGGTGACATATGGAGTAATTTCCTTTAAGAGCATGATATATCTCAGTATATTATATTCCCCTTAGTGGTGATGCGACACACTGCATCCCTTAACTAGTGAATCTTTTATTCTTTGATCGGTCCTCTCTTGAAGACATTAGGCATGACATCCCATAAGAGTAAGACCTCACATGAACTAGAAAAAATCCCTCTGAATGTCCTTCTTTCTTGTCCTTATTAAATTCATGGAAGTATAGCTTTGATATCAACCACCTTGGGGCTTATCTAGTGAACAACTACCTTCACTAGCCTGTGTGAGCATGCATTTTTGTGCCTTATTAAAGTCATGGAGGTATGGATTTAATATGGTCCCTTGGGGCTCACCTAGTGGACACCTAGCTCCCACTACCCCTTGTGAACATGTGTTTTGTTTGCACAATGGACAACATGTTCCACATGTAAACTTATTTTTGGAAAAATAGCCTAGACCTGGTCCACCGTTATGGACGGTCAGTTGAAGCTTGATCCCCTACAATTTTTCCTTTTCATTTTTCGTTTTCCTCTTTCTTTCCTTTGATGGTATATGTTTTTGATCTGGTTATTACTTCATATATCATCCGCAAGCATGTTCCTTTGTGCTTATGTTGGTTTTTCCATATGATATTGATCCTGGGGGCTTGGCCAACCTCTTGATTATTGCCATCCTATTTTGCTAACATTTGTACATTTGAACCCCTCTTGATTGCATGGTTGGCTAATTTAGTGTGAGTTTGAAGTAAGTTCATCCTCTCACTAAAGTGGGGGCTAAATGTAGTGTATTAAAATGCATACCCTTTCATTTTCACACTTGTTTGGGCCCACCTTGCTTTATTTATGCTTCTTTATGGCTTAATTGGTCCTATTTTATGTCCACAAACCCTATGAATGACATATTTTTTTGGTTACTCCCAAAATTCTCTAATGCATAAATGATAATTTAATGACTCCATCAGTTTGTCCCTAATTTTTGGATCGGGACTAAAACACTACCTAGGGCGTCTAATTCCCCCAAGGTTCTAAGGACCCTAATTTTTGCATCTCTGGAATGGGGCCCCTTTTGGTGTTTGTGCCCCATGTTTTCATGACTTGGGACTAAGATGCTACCTAGGGCATCTTAGTCCTCCTTGAATCATTTTCAACATTTAATTTCAAATTCTGGTGTGATTTATCCTCCTTTATTCAATGAATTCATATGTCAGCTTGGTGTGATATAATCTTGGGATATTAAGCATTGATAAGTATAAATACTGTAAGTTTCCTTGATTCATTTCAACCTAAGTCTTTTGTGATATCTTTTATCATAGAATAATTGAGTTCACAAGAGCATTCAAGAGCATATTCATCAAGCATTTGAAACCATTTTTAGATTCAAGCATCATATCAAAGTGTTTTCTTGCATCACGTGTGTTGTTGTGCTAACATTTATGATGTAAGGTTTTTATTTAAGCAAGAATTCAAGGTCCATATCTATTGAAACCATTACACACAAGTTTGTAGACTTCATAATGATTTGGTGAGTTGTAGCATTGCATGTTCATTCACCATTTCCTTCATTATTTCTATTTTATTTGAACGTTTAATTACCAACAAGGGGTTCGACCAAGGCAAACCCCCATTCACTAACAAACAAGAAGTTTTTCCCATCTTGCATATTTGTGATTGCAGATCTAGGTGGTAGACTTGAAGATCACTTGAAGTGCAAACTTGCAAAAGTTGCAAAATTGCATTACAAAGTTGTCATCTTAACATAAACTCACTTACAATCTTTATTTAGAAGTTTCATAACCTGAGATTGGAAGGGAAGCTTGTATAGACCTTGGAGCTTGGGATGCTATTTAGAGCTTTAAGAAATTTTGAATGGTCTGACTAATATGCCACCTTGGGCATCTTAGTCCTCCTAGGATCAATTTTTAGAAATTTTCATAAATTTGGTTTCTAGATCCAAAGACTTCGCATTTTCCCTGAAAAATAGAAGTGGAACTAATACGCCATCTTGGGTGTTTTAGTCCTCCACAACATATTTTGGTATCCTCTTTGTATTTCTAGAATCCTCACGGCATCTCTAGATTTCCCAAGTACATGCATACCATCTCCATGTTGCATAATTTCATCATTTTCATCTTGCATTTAGCTTGCATTGCTAGTTTTAGGCCATTTTTCAGATCATAGCATGTTTTCAAACATTTTCTTTTCCAAGCATTCACTTGTTGGTGAACCCCTTAGAACCTAAGAAACCCTTCCTAGGACCCTCCTAATTGAGAATTGGCTCACCTTTAGAGGTTTTTAGTCAATCTGAATAGGACTCTTAGGACATTACTGAATGGTTGTGTAATATAGAAAAATGGATCTTTGACATTTTCATGGTCTTTTAGGTCATTCTCTCATTATGCTTGGCTTATTTTGTTTTTATTTAATGTTGTAATGTGACTTTTGCATTCACATTAAGTCCTAAAAATTCAAATTATGGTGCCTTGTGAAGGTGTTGTGAAGTGTTCTAACACATTTCTACACTCTTCTAGACTCTTTTAATTACAATTCACCTAAAAATAACCTTTTCATCACTTATCAAGTCCTATTTTGAAGTGTTCTAAAGTCTTGTAACAATATTTCATGCTTTTCTAGGCTTAATTTCACTATTTACACCTTTCTTATGCTTTATTTGATCCCTTTATGCACTCATAAGGCTTAATTAAGTGTATTTTTTAATTTAAACCTAAAAAATAACATTAAATGTGACTTAATTTCTGACACCCACTTACAACCCCAAGGTGGGACCCACACACTATGGGTGGCGAATGAGTCCCTCTTGGCTCCAAAATCAAAATAATTCAAATTTTCTTTCGGGTTTTTATTCAAAATTACCTTATGTTGGCCTATGAAGATGTATCATTGGGTTGTTAAGGCACAAGAGTGTATAAATAAGTGTTTTTCTCCTCATTTTACATCTCCTAATTCATCCAAGCATTCAATCATCCATTCACTCATTGAAGCACTTTGCATCATTCAATCAACCATCAATCAAGCATCTTGGAGCAGCCATTGACATAACTTAAGATTTCCTCAACAAGGTTGTGGTAGTTTTGGAAATTTGTATGTTGTTTATTCATATTTACTTGTTCATTTCATTTCATTTCTTCTTTAAGGTTTTGATTTCCAAAGTGGGATTTCACCAAAGCAAATCCCTATACTATAACCCTCAACCACTTTTCCCATTTTGCATGTGTGTTTGCAGACTTTTGTTTGTAGATTTATCAAGAAATTAGGTGTTGAAAGGTGGTAAATAATTCAACAAAGTTTTTCAAGTCAACTAAACCCCATTTCAAGCTTGGAGACAACCTACAATTCATTTTCTGTAGATTTGACTCTGTCCACCCGAGAAGAAGACAAGTGCAGATCTATAACTATAGAATTGACCCTTGATTTCATAGAATTTTGGGAGAGGACTAATTTACCATCAGTGCTAAATAAGTCCCACCTTAAGGCTGAAAAATAAAATTTTGTTAGATTCCAATTCCCGATAGCTAGAAACTAGTTTTTAGGAGTTTTTGCCAGTAGCAAGACTGATTTGCCATTAGTGGGGAATGAGTCCCACTGGTGATTTTCACTAATTTCTACCAGCATTCAGATCATTCCAGATTCAACATTCATTTCCCATGTGCACTTTGTTCAGCCTTCTTTCAATTTTTTTTGCATTTGTTCATGTTTTAGTTCATTCTTGCATATCACATTGTGTTTTCAAACATTGCATATTTCATAGGTTTTTCATATTTAATCAATCAATTTCAATACTTAGTTGCATTTACAAAATTAAATTTAGTCTTTACAACATCACATAATCCTCTATTTGAATGAACCACTTCAATTTTGGGGTTCTATCTCTCTCCTTTTAGGTGAAAGATCCTAAGAGTGCAAGAGAAGTTGATAGACCACCCTTTAAAATTGTTGGTTTAGATTGAATGAGAAAAGTGGGATATCCCAAAATGGTATCCATTTTCCTCATCATCAAGAGAATAAAAAATTTAAGCCATTACCCTTTGCAAAATCTCTTAAAACTCCCTAAAACAAAAAATACATCTTCTTGCAAGTTTTGCCCTCTGAGCTAGTCCAAAACTAGTTGAGTAAGATTTTTAAAAATGATTGGTTCAATTAAAAAAATTTCAAAAGAGTCCCTTATTTGTGGAAAATTGACACCTAAGTGAATTGCACCAATTATAACTTAAAGTAACCCATTCGCTTGACTTTCCCCACAAACCAAAAAACAATAGACCAAAATTTAATTCTTGGAAAGTTTGGCCCTTATTTGAAATTAACTAATAACCTTTAAGAATCAAATAGGTTTACATCAAAGTTCCAATGCTATAAATATTAGTGACATCATTGTGGGTATCCCTTTCCCAAGAAAACCTAAATTTTAATAATCATCCACTTAACTGGTTCACTTAAATTCTTCTAAACATTGTACCAGCATGACATCATAATGAAATTAGGCTTGCATCATTATCCATATGTGGAGATTCTCCTTTCATCATAATTAATTTTTTTTGAACTATTTCATTGAGCTAGTTTTGTTAGAATTTCTCATAATCTATAAAATGATGACAAATTACTATTATGTCATGTTGACATCACCCATACAACCACTAGATCCTCAACACTTGACTACATCTCGATGACACATCATGTTCTTTTGATGGTGTTAGTACTCAAACTATTTACTTGAAATTTATCTCTAAGAAAAAATGAAGTGATTCACTTGAAGTTTCTACTTGTCTAGTTGAAGATAGAATTCTCATAGAAGGTTCATTTGTAGAGAAATAAAACATATCCATATAATTAACTTTAAGCATTTATGAAAGGCCAATTCACTTTGAAAGACCATCAGAGGAATATTAAAATGCAATAAAAGACATATTATGGAAGCTCACCTCCCATCTAAACTTCATTATTTCACAACACAAAATCACAAGTGCACTCCCAATTAATTTTTTGCAAGTGGTCTTTTCACTTCTAGAATTAATTTTCCATCTACTCACTCTACTTATTAAATGTATGTAAAATACAATATGTTTTCCTATATTTTAAACACAATCTTTGAAAAAATTTGACATTAACTTGTATTTACAAGTTTAAGAGAACTTCCATAACACTAAAAATTTCTAAAGAAAAAAAATTGAAGAAGAAGAATAAACGGAAGTCCTTGAATTCCATTAATATCAATAGGAGGAATAAGAATGAAATGCTAATAGAATTCCAAAGCATTATCATCACACATATGCATTATATTAGGTTTTATTCTCCTAAAATAAGTATGTATCCATGAAAACCACTCTTAATTATCATTTTCTCTAGAATTTTTTATTCTTTAAATTATATTAAGGAATGAAATGATTGAATTATTAAGGTTGTTATAATACATAATAGTAAACACATAGAACACTCAAACCCAATTCAAATTGAACATAGAATTACCTAGTTAGAATGGGTGATTAAGAATTTTAGATGATGGATAGAGAGATTAATGCATATCTAAGGGTTTGAAGTACTATTGAACATTAAATAAATCACTAAATAGTAAAACCATAGATAAATAGATGTGTAATTTGAAAAATTGAAAAAAAAACATTTTTGTAAACTTTTCAAAATGGGGTCCTTTCCATTTTTAGAAACTTACCATTTTTGAGAATTTTTCAAAACAGGATCTTGTTTCATAAAAGCATAAATACATTTTTTTTTTATGAAATGGGATCCCGTTTTAGAACAAGATCTTGTTTTAAAAAATATGAATTTTTGGTTTGGTTTGTGCTTTATTTTTTGGTTTGAGAAAAGGCTTGGGGACCCAAACCTAAGCTTTCGACCTAGTTTGACGTACAAGTTGAAGGTCTTGTCAATGTCACAAGAAAATAGTGACTTTAGACATATGTTTGAATACCTTTCTTGCATAAATTTTTGACAAAATTAAAATCCATTATAGATGATATAGTTTTGATTCCAAATATGTAATTTTTTTACAATTTGAATATTTTTTCTATTTTTCAATTATTTTTTGATGAAACTAGTCCATAAACTTGAAATATTAGGGGTTTTGTAGTATTTCAATAACTTTTTATAAATTTTTTTGACGAGTGAATTGCGTGAAAGAGTACTTCAAACAATTATTTTCAATTTGAAAATAAAATTCAAAAAGTGATAAATTTAGTTTATCTTATGTGTGACGTACACGATAACTTTTCAAAACAACAAATATGGCCAATAAAAAATTAACAAAAAAAAAAATTAATAAAAAATATTATAAGCATGGTTTAGTGAGTTACAAATCTTTTCTCAAAAGGATTTAGAAAAATATGATTATTTAGGTCAAAATATGGATGACATACATGTGCATGGTATGGTAAAAAAAGTGACTTTTAAATAGTGGTTTTTAGAAACGTCTATTGAAAATCAATTTGTATCATCTGGGTATTAAAATAAATTACATATTTGGTAACTAGAATCTGAGTACTACATTCTATGATTAGCGACTTTTTAAAGATTCCATCTCTAATTGCTTCAAATTTTAAGGTCAAATTTGACAAATTCTGAAAATTAGGGAAAACACTTCCACTTTTTGACCAAAAAATGGACTTAACTTCTTGCACACACCCACTCTATCTCACCATCCAATTTCCTCTCTCTATCTCTCTCTCTCCCTCTCCCTTTGTATCTATCTCTTTTTTCCTATCTCTACCTCTTTATCTCCCTATATATATATATATATCCCTCTACATCTATCCCTCTATTTATTTGTCTCCCTCTTCCTCTCTCACTCTATCTTCATCTCTAGCTATATTTTCCTTTCTGATCCTCTATCTCTAGAAATGCATTCCTCTCTCTATCCATCTATCTCCCTCTCTCTCCCCATCTTCCTCTTCCTAGACCTTTATATCCATCTATTTTTTCCTCTCCATATTTATTATTCCACCTCTCTCTCTATATCTCTCATTATCTCTCCACCTATCTCTCCCTCTTTCACTTCTCTGTATATCACTTCCTATCTCTATCATTATATTTCTATCTCTCCATCTCTATGTATGTGTCTCTTCCATATCTATCTATTTATCTCTCCTCTCTTTTTATCTATCCCTCCCCTCTCCATACCCATCTCCATAGATCCTTACTGACCCCTCTCTCTCACATGCTCTTCCCCTCTCTATCACTCCCTCTTTCTATTCATATATCTCCCTCTCTTTCCCTATTTCAAACATAACATGACTCTCTTGGTAATGAATCTTGAATATCTTTTTGATTCATTGGTTTTGTTTTAGTGATTTCTAGATCCCCATAACTAGATGCATACTTAGTTTGAAGCTACCACTTCTCCATTGAGACCTTTGTTGCACAAAAAACATCATTTACTAAATTTCCTACCAATTAACCTCACATATTGTACAAATGTATGCAAAAATAGACCACTCTTTTTCCTAATTGACCTTCTATAATATTTTCAATGTATCCATTGCACACCAAGGTGTGATTGTTAGTAGTATATAGCCATGGGGTTTCATTAAGTGGAAAATACTACACAAGACTTTTATTATGTGGATAATATCATACAATATATTTATATTAAAGGTTTTTAATTAGGAAAATTAAGACCAATAAACCTCTAAAAATTTAAATATGGAAGAGTTCTTCTAAATTATCTGAAATATATATGTGTTGATGGTAATTCGATAGTTTATGTATTGAGTTTGTAACACACATTGATAAAATGTGTTTTAAATGATCCTTTCTATATTAAGGTGATTCATATTCACATTGTTGTTTTTCCTTTCTATTGGGTTTTAGCATGCCCTCTAAATGGATAACCTTATAGGATTCTTGCATCTTGTAATCAATTTATCATCTAAGCTATGCACAACCATAATAATTCCTTTAATTTATATTTCATGCTAAATAACATGGATGGGAGGCTCAAATATATGAATAGAACTATGAATACAAACTACATTACCTTAGAAATTTTATTTCATTGAGACCTCATATATGTAATTAAACATAAGTCAAAGGAAACACTACAAACTTGGTTTGAACCAATATAAGGATTCAATTTAATTTTATTAGAAATTGTGGACTTTATAATTTATAAATTTGTAGATACATACATGAGTTTCCAAGAGGAAATGAAAACAATCCATAAACACTTTAAGAACATAATGCTACTATTATGTGGAAAATTACATGCCAATTATCTTTTCCCTTATATTTTGGGCTCATTTAGAATCAAATATCATTAATGCAATGGCTATTCTACAAGAATAAAATTATTATGTAATTTAGTTCATGATACCAATATAGAATTATCTATTATTCATATTATCACTTGTCCTCAAAGTTGGTCCTGATCCCTAGATTCCCCATTCACCATTGTGGTTTAGATATGTGGGTGTGGACATACCCCAACTTATTTCCACAATAATAAATATGAAACTCAAACTTTTAAAAGTTCAATTTTTTTTTAAATATCTTCCTCATACTAGCTACATTTATCCAACTTAGTGCATGTTTATGTTGCTGTGCACATTTTATATTGTATTTAAATACATCATTTAGTTCATGACTTGGGAGTAACTAAAAAATGAAATATGTAAAGGAAATAAAACTCATACAACTTTAAGGATAATCAATTACATATTGTCTAATTTTGATATTGTCTTAGCTACCATTGCACACATTATTTTTATCTTTGATCTTTTACTTAGACCAATACACTCAATATTCTAGGGCTTAGACTAAAGAAAATAAATTGCATAACTGAGTAGTTTCCTTGAAGGTGTTTGTAAATATTGCTAGTTCTTGCACAAATTCATACATAAAAAATGAAAAAATTTAGCTAGACAAATTTAACCAATTCAATTTCAAACATCAAATCAATTCTATATACATGGATATTAGGCCTACATTCATGGATTTGAATTAGGAAAAAAAAATGACTACTTTGTAGATTTTGAGACACTTTCATCATATCATTTCCTAAAATTTAATAAGATCGTGATCAAGTATATGTGTTTCATCACATAATGGATTTCTTAAGTGTCATGCAATACTAAATTCCAAGATAAATCTCAAGAGAGGATATCACCATATTAGGATTTGAGAATGAGATTAAAAAATGACAACATTTAGAATAATTGAAGGATTGTGTGAGTGGCTCATGATGTCATTTGGGCTTATGAAATAGAAGCATGTTCATTAATTTGATGAATGAGGTTCTAAATTTATTTCTTAAGGAATTTTGGTTATATTTACTAACATATTTTTTGTGTTCACTAATATGACAGAGAAGCATCTTGCACAGATGTAGTAGATGTTAGCATAGTTGTGAGACAATACTTTTATTTTGACATGAGTAAATGCACATTCAAGTAGAAGGAACTTAAAAATTAGGGTTTATAATATCATTAGGAAGATTAAAGGTGAATTCATATAATGTTCTCACAATATTTAAGTGGATAGAGTGAAGAAACATGATGGAGGTTAATATTTTTTATTGATTAGCATGTTTCTACCAAATATTTAATAGGAACTTTAGGGGTAGGTTCAAGTGGATTATTTTTATTGAAAAAAATTTCATACTCTTGAAAATAATAGTTTTTACTTTGTCCAAAAAAAGCCATTATTCACAAGGAAAGTTCATTTGAGAATGGTAGATGCATATCCAATTTCAAAATCTTGATATGGATTATCAAGACCAATGTTTCTCATAAAAAAATACAAACTTAAACATAAGTAGGGGATAAGACCTAGTTATTGCAACCCACTAAATAACTGCCACCTCCATGCTCACTCCACCTCCCAAAAAAAATTCACTTTGATCCATTAAAAAACTTTATTTTATTGAATAAAAATTTTCAACAACACTAATGGCTGCTCATAACACAATGTGTAACTCACCAATCATAATAGACAACTAAACATGCTTTGGCATTTATAAATAAAGTCAACTTTCCCATAAAAAGGCTCATTTAAAATTTAATTTAAAATTTTTACTATTACAAATACCCCCACTTGCAAATGTTTATCCCTCATTACATATTATCTTAACAATTACACATGCACACTTAATGGTGCTTTACATGACATAATCACAATCTCCTATTAACTCTATGGGATTTGAAATGCATAGTCTTCCACACACTCCCTGGTAGATACATGTATTTACTTCTTTTCCTATAGGTACCTACACAATTAAATATAGTTGTAAGGATCCCCAAATAAACATCAAATCCAAATATAAATATAATGTAGTATTCAGTCATATCATCTTTAAAAACGTACATAACTAGCAGCTTCAAATTCAAATTCTTAAAAAAAATCAAATTTGAAACACAACAACCAAATTGAATGCATTCAATTGTCAAATTCGAATTCCTAAATAAGAGGGGGAAAGTAGCCAACAACATTCACAATTGCATCATGTGAAGAATTATTCTCTACAAAATTCAGAGCATCGACAAGCATCCTCTACACATTCCTTTGCACATTCCTCCAATATCCCAAGTTTCAGGTTGGTACTTTAAATACATTCTACTTATAGTTATTTTCATGAACTATACATTTAACATTTATATTTATGCAGTTTCTTTTTACTTTTCTTTATAAGTAAATGAAAGGTCTTTTTTAGTGACAGGTTTTCCTTACAAACCCTATTTACAAATTCAATAATTTGTGTGTTCATTTTCTATTTTTGGTCATATCTCAAGGTTTATATTTGTCATTTATTTGTGCATATACATGTATTTATATGTATATATATATATATGCATTTAATATATGTGTATTATGTATTTACAAACATATACATAGATATATATACATAAACATACATACAGATACATACATATAAATGCATATATACATGTTAATATATATACACATATACATACACAAACACAGACACACACACACACACACACACACCCACCCACACATATATATGTATATAACTATGTTTTCATTTTACTTTTGTTTAAATACATATCATTTGGCTGTCCAATACAATAGACTAGCATTTGATTACTATAAAATGTGTTACTATTTTCTACTTTCTATTGCACATATAACATGCCAGTATACATATATTTGTCATTTTATATTTTGTGTCTCTTGTTCATTCAACAAAGCAATATATGTGTGTGTATCCTTTGTCTATCCTTTCAAAATGCAAACAATGATACTGGTTAATCATTTTCTTCTACATCTTATTGAATTTATAAATGAATGTGTAAAGTGTTAGTTATATATATATATATAACACAACTTATTGAATTTGTAAATGAATGTGTATAATGTTATATAACACAGCTTATTGAATTTGCAAATGAATGTGTATAATGTTATATAACATTGTACACATTCATTTACAAATTCAATAAGTTTTGTGTTTGAATTTTTAAATGAATGTGTACAATGTTATATATATATAACATTGTGCACATTCATTAAAAAAAATGGTGTCTCTTGTCTCTTGTTCATTGAGAAGATCAATATATATGTGTGTATCCTTTTCCTATCCTTTCAAAATGCAAACAATGGTATTGGTTAATAATTTTCTTCTACATCTTTCAGGACCCATGAAGGGTTTATTTGCTGAAATTGAAAAATTATTACTGCTTGTTTATGCAATAAATCATTCCTCTTCAATGCCTTTTCGCCATGTGTTGTTTGATTTTGTCGGGTCATGGTGCTAGTTTTTTTCCCATAGGTTTTTTTGGGGGTTTAATGATTATTTTCTCTCCCCATTTTTGTACATGCTCACAACCAAGTAAATTTTATTGTCTCATGATTTTATCTCCAGAAATATGATGAGGAATTTCGTGGGTTTGACCACATGTCTGCAAAATAAGATATTTTGGCCTGCTTTGACCTTTTTATAAAAAAACCCATGTCAATATGGGAATAAATCAATAAACCCATTTAAAATACGCCATATTTGTGAAAACCCTTGCTTGGTTTTTTCAAAATCACGTGCTGAAGGAATTAGTCTCATGAAATCCTTGCTCGAAATATTTGGCATCTATCTGAAAACACACTTCTATATTCCAGTGAGTGAGGAATGATTATTATGAAACCCTTGGTTACTTTCTTGTACACATTTGTGAAAACCAAAGTCTGTAATTGATCTACCAATGTTAAAATTAATATCATATGTATCACTGTTGATATATATGTCTGCGTGTGTTTGTGTGTGTGAGTACAAATATATGTATACATGTAATTGTGTAATTATATGTATACACAGATACATGTATACATATATCTATACAAATAAATATACATATATCTATATGTACATATATATATGTAAACCCAAATAAAATGATGGAAAAGAATGGGATGCCCAATAAAAAAACATTAGTCATATGCAATAATCATAACCGAAATGAAGTTTAATTGGGGTGTAATGGTTTTGGTGTCTGTTGCTAAAGTTTGGAAATTAATATGTAGGTTTGATTTGTAATGGGTGGAAAAATAATTTTAAAAGGTGCTAACATGAATTAGACCCATTGAATTTTGAGTGGATTTGAATGATAAAATAGTTATAATTGCATGCTAATAGTGACACAATTAGCACCCTCTTCTATTTTGCAATGTATATCAGTAATTTTCTATGTAATTATATTTGTGTAATTATATGTATGCATACACATACATAAAGATATATATTTATATGTGTGTATACATATAATTACACAAATAAATGTATAATTATATAAATATTTGTACATACATATCATGTCACTTCTATACATTTGTGTACATACATATCATTTTCTGACACTTTATGGCTTACAATGTACATGATCACTGATAATCATGGCACCAGGGCAGAAGAGGAAAAGATCAAGTGGGAGGTGCTTAATTAGAGTGCCTCATGGAGTGACGTTCAATGTTCTAGATGTCGTTGATGAAGAGCTAGCAGTCAAAATCAACGAGGATGTTATTTCTAAAAATGCAGAACAAACAAATGAAAATGATGGTTTTGAACCTGTTGTTCATAATACTAAGGTAGAAATAGAACCACCACCTGTTGACGATGCAACAACCCTAGATCTATGCATGAAAATTTGGACAATGCATCACATGGAAAAATCCATGCACACCTATTTCATTGCAGTTCCATATTTTATTGGGCCCATAATAGTGTTTTTTGTACAACTCCTCCAAGTTGTCATAGAATGAAGAAAATATTTTGGGGAATAAAATTATGTCTTGATCTGTGTCCACTCCTTTGGGTGTTCAAATTATCAGATCGGGATTCCTTTGACAAAAGCCAACCCACCATGACCTCCCTGGTATCCCATTTGTGAATGGGTTAGGCTTCTCTCCAACCATTTGGGCCACTATTGACTTAAGTTGTGAGACTTGAAGGCCATGGCCAATATTAGCCATGTCTTTACACCACTGCATAATTTTATCTTATTCTTTGTTAGATAGAATTGTTCATGGCCCCTTCCTTTTGTGGATGTCACACCATTGAGCTACGCCCTCAAACTGCTAGGAGGGATTCCCCATTTGATCGTTGAACCTTTGATTGAAATTTTATTATCCTCAAAATCTACAGCTGGAAAAAATTGTGCAATGAGAGTTATTGCAAAAGTAGGGCCCAAATGTGTTCCACAATTAATTTCTAAAAGTAGAGAATGGATCACTGTTCTAGCTTATGTTAGTGCAATAGGTCAAGCTATACCTGGTTACTATTTGTTCAAGTCCAAAAAGAACATTAGAAACTATATTGTTAATTGTGAGCCAAGGGCATGCTTGGATGACCAAATAAATATTTGTGGAATGGTTAAAAAACTTTGCAAGAAATGTCCCAGGAGGGGTGTCACCAACAAATGGACAACTTCTCATCTTTGACGGTCATGGCAGCCATGTGGCATTCAAAATGATTGAAGAAGCAAAGACTATGTGAATAGATTTTCTCACACTTCTAGCACATTACAGCCACAAATCTCAGCCCATTGATGTTAGCATGTTCTCACCATTTAGAAAATACTTCAAACAACATAGGAGTATATGGCTCTCTGGAAATCCTCAAATTGACATTAGAGGGGAAGAGTTGGCAACACTTACCAGCAAAGCTTTTGCACAAGCTTTGACTCCTAATAACATTGCAATTGGTTTTAGAAGAACGAGAATTTGGCCATTAGATGGACATGTACTTGACTTGGATATGGAGCCAAGCCAAGCTTTCATGGTTGAAGAAAAAGGAACCACATTGGGAGTAGAAACAAAGGGTGATACAACTAATGATGAGACACAGTTCATGGCAGCAGAGACTTGTTTGAGAATAGTAGGTTGGAATGAGGAATAGATTGGACAGTTTGTGGAAACCTTTTCTACAATCAATCACCCAAATCAAAAAAATGAAAAAGGATATTGCCCTGAAAATATTGAGGCAACAAAAATTGAACAAGAACTACCAGTTCAAATGTGTAATTAGGCAACTGAAATTGAAGAGAGTCTCAATTTTCCATTTGAATTTCAAGATGCAACTTTGAACCTAGGGGTGCATCTAAATTTTAGTCAAGTGGATGAAGGGTTGTCCATGCCATCACCACTAGATGTTGATCCTGAAGAGGTCATCCATTACTTCAAGACTGTGAGAAATTGGGAGGCTGAAAATGATGAAGCAGATGGAGTCAAAGGTAATGATTCAAGCGATGAAGAAGCTGACTATGTGACATGCACACAAGTCAATGACTAGAAACTAACAAGTAGGAGAAGCATTTTTTTGCAACTCCCAATGCAAAGGGTGCACCAATCATCTAATAGAGGTTGCAATGGGGTCATACACCTAAGTAGGCAATCTCAAATTTTGACATCGGATGATTTTTTCAATTTGCTAAATGAACAAGAGGCACAAAAATGAAGAAACCAAGAATTGTAGCAAAGGAAAAGGGAGCAAATGGCTAGAAAGAAAGAAGAAAGAGAATAAATCCTCGCATAGAGGGAGGCAAAGAGATTGGAGTGTGTTGCAAAAAAATAGAAAATTGCAGAGGAGAAGCTGAGGCAGCGACATCAAAAGGAGTTTGAAAGGGAGCAAGAAAAGATTGCTTGATAGTTGAAGGAAAACCAAAAATAGGCAAAAAGAGTAGAAAGAAACAGAAATAAGAGTACTCCTAAAAATCCTCTTCCAATTCAACATCCAATTTTAAGGGACATGATTAACATTTTGTCTCCAACCTCTGCTACTCTTACCAGCCTACAAAACGAGTCTTCTAAGGGCTACTTTCAATAGTTACAACTTAGTCCAGAGGCAAATTAGGCATTGCTTGCTTTTATAGCAAGTGCCATACAGAACAATTCATAGTCCTTAAAATCTTCTCCAGTTCATGCGGAGTCAGTTTACCCCCAAGGACACACCACTTATTAATCAGATCTATGGATGTCTGATTATGATTTTTTGTTGTGAACTTTTTGACCTCGAAGTGTGCTAGTGTGTTTTTCATAAAACTGAATGCTAGTCTATTGTATTAGACATCCAAAGGATACTAGTCTATTGTTTTGGATAGCCAAAGGCTACTAGTGTCTATTTTTCTAAAATTGAATGGTATTCTATTGTGAACTTCTCTACTTCAATGTGTGCCAATGTGTTTTTTATAAAACTGAAGACTCCTTTTCTTCTTTCCAACTTTTTCTTAATCATGTTTATGCTATAATAAATTTGATTTCAGCCTAGGAATGTTTTGGGAGCTATCCAAGTTAATGATCTATGCTTTTTGTGATTCAAAATTGGTTTTTTTTGGTCGTATTCATCTATTATTTTGTTGGATATGTGTTTGTTGTATTCATCTAACCAATGTTGTTGAAAATTTAAATGTACATTAAGAAATGTATGTAATTGAAATTTAGAAAATTATGTACATACACACACACACAACTATGTATATGCATACATATACATAGTTGTGTGTGTGTGTATATGTATACACAACTAAGTATATATATATATATATATATATATATATATATATATATACATACATCATATGGGTATGTGCAGGATAATGATGGGCCAAAAAGTGGCGATATGATGGGTATGTGTAGGGTATGTGGCTAACAACTTTTTATTTTACCCAGGTGATGAAGCCAGAGAGAAGAGGTTTTTAAAGAAGATTCATGTAGCTTTCCACCAATATAAATTGTGCTTTGCTTTAGTTTAATAGGTATTATTATTCATTTTCTATTTGAATTATGACTTCAAGTCATGTGATTGATAAGAGTTGATTTAGAAAAAGAAACATCTATAGCTTTCAAGCGGTATCATTTTTTGAATCCAAAATATCATCTGCATCACATTCTATGCTTTGCATACTACAGGATTAAAAAAAAAATGATTGTATTGCATGAAGTTTTGACCAAGTTAAGGTGGTCAGACATACGATTTTTTATATTTTTTTAAAGTTGTAATAAAAAATTCATAATTAATTATAATTTACTTGGAAAAAAATTACAAAAAAATATGCACCACATCGGGACATGTGTCCTCTACTTATATATAAAATCTTATAAAAAATATTATCATTTTATTGTGGTTAGGGTGGTTAGATAGACACCTACTTCTTATTTTCCTGAAATTTAAAGTACTCTTTTATTTGCATTGAAATTTCAGAATTTTCATCAAATAGATTTAGAAAAAAAAACTAGAGTAGTTTAGAAACTGCATTCAATTTCTTCCTGAGATTCTATTGTTACATATTTTTGAAATAATATAGATGAAACCTCAAATTTTTTTACCACGTCAGTTTCCTAACTCAGTTTTGGATTTTTTGCCATAGGGCCTATTTTTTCCATCAAGCCAGAAGGAGTGTTGCTTGGCACATAGCCATATCCATAGAATTGTAGAAATTGTAAGTTTACAATGAATATGAAAAATGAACACAATGTCTATCAGGTCACAGCCAAAGTAAACTCTTGAAAGACTTGACCTAAAATGTCATCTTGCAATTTGACATGCTCTTTACAACCTCCCTAGTTGTGTATACATGCATACATATATATAAATATATCTATGTATGTATGTACATACATACATACATATATATGTTTGTATGTTTGTATACAAAACTAAGTATATGCATACATATATCTATTATAGATATTTCAACACCTACACTTGGAAATCAATCTAATTCAAGGGTGATCCACAATAATGGGTTACAATTTTTGGCCAAACTTGACATTAAAGGTGGGATTTTCTGGGATAATTACTTTCTCTTACACATGTGACTAAACCATTAAAATTTGGGTGGAAGGTTTAGATGAAGCCTTTAGTTGTTATTTGTTTTAAGATCTTTGTGTAGATTCTAATTATATATTTTAAAAAAAGTTTAAAAGAAAGAAAAATAAATTGTGAATCATTTTATGTAATTTTTAATAACTTATTTTTTCTACTAATCAACATTTTTAAAAAGTGATGTTTACTTCAAACTACATAAATTTTCTTATAGATAGGATACAATTCTAATTTTTTAAATACAAAATTTTCACATAACTTTAATTATAAACTGGACAAAGGTGTATTTTGGCCCACATAACTTTTTTTGTATTTATTTGAATTAACTTATTCTTTTTTTGTTGGAATAAGGACATCAATACCTAGTGCACATGTATTTTTTATAAAAAATTTTCTCTATTTTTTCTATTTTTTTGTATATATGAAACAAAGAACTTGATGTTAATTGAAAATCCTACATTCGCAAGAAATAAAAAATAAATAGAATATTTAAATTAAACATATTTAAAATTATACTTTTTGGGAAGCTTATAATAAGGGCTACATGCTTACAAAATATAAATTTTAAATGAATTCATTTGATCACCCAAAAGGTAAATCAAAAGTGGCTTTTTATCAACATTTTGATGGATGTAGAGGAGACTCGGTTATAGGTATGGTTTGAATCTAACAAGATTCTATCCAAGGTAGTTTGATCTAAGATGGTTTGATCAATCCCTCTTTAATTAAAATAATTTAAATGGAACCTTTAAAGTCTTAAATCATTGTATTTTCTAAAAATATGTGATTTCAGGAAAAAATCAAGATGTCCTGAAAAGTGTAACCCATTATTGTGGCAGCAACCTATAAGTTGTAAATGTAAGTTTACAATGAATAAGAAAAATGAACACAATGTCTACCGGGTCACAACCAAAGTAAAGTCTTGAAAGACTTTACCTAAAATGTCATCATGCAATTGTACATGCTCTTTACAACCTCCTAGCCATTTGACATGCTTGCCACAACAAACAAATATAATAGAACAAATAAAAATGGACAATAGTTATTGAAATAAAAAAAATACATTCTAGTTAGTGAACAATAAAGAACAATAATTGAAACTTAGAGCCATATGAACAAAAAATCCTTAATTATTTGGTGTGTTGACAAACAAATTTACCGAACTGCCCACCATGAACATTGTTACACCACCTCTCCTTGTTCTCTCGTGCCTACAAGAAAATATTTACAACCACGAGTAGTAACAACCGAGGCTAGTAACATAAAAACATCATACAACCTTTGAAATAATGCATGTACAACAACAATAATTAATCAAGTTCAACATATTAAAAGTTCCATATAGAAAACATAAATATATGTAAAAACATATAAATGAACATTTATAGAATTGTATAACAAAATTTATTCAACTTATATTCATTATTTCTCATCACCCATGGATATATGAGGAATGTGCAAAGGATGCCATTCAATGGTTTGTAGTATGGAGAGGATATTACTAGAGGAGAATAATTGTGAATGCCACTAGCTGCTATCCCTCTTATTTAGAAATTTGAATATGACAATTGAATGCATTCAATTTGATTGTTGTGTTTCACATTTTATTTTTTTATAGCATTTGAATTTGTAGTTGTCAGTTACGTAGATTTTTAGAGATGTTATGATTGAATTGTGCATTATATTTGGATTTGATGTTTATTTGGGGAGGCTTATATATCTATGATTTTTTGCATGTTATGTATGCATGCATATAGTCATAGAAACATAAGCATACATGCAAACATTCATAGAAACATAAGCATACATGCATGTATTCATATAAACATATACATACAGATACATTGTAGAAAATCACTGATATACATTGCAAAACAAAAAAAAAACCTAAATGTGTCACTATTAACATTTAATTAAAACTATTTTATCATTCAAATCGACTCAAAAGTCAATGGGTCTAATTCACGTTAGCACCTTATAAAATTATTTTGGTGCCCATTAAAAATCACTCCTACACATTAATCTCCAAACATTAGCACTAGACACCAAACACATTACACCCCAATTAAACTTCATTTCGGTTCTGATTAATGCATATGACTAATTTTTTTTTGGGTGTCCCATTCTTTTCCATCATTTTACCATGTGCTCTCTCTGGAAGGTTCTCATGATGATGGAAGGTACATACATACATACATGCATGCATGCATGCATGCATACATACATACATACACACACACACACACACACACACACACACACACACACACATATATATATAACACGTGTGTGTACATACATATATAATTTAATTGCATCATAATAAGAATTAGGAGTACCATTGTTTGCATTTTGAAAGGAGAATGATGTTTGTTGTTACCTCACACCATGGGA
>VDFB02056367.1:37500-42017 GCA_007258455.2 Sequoia sempervirens
TCTATATGTTTTCTACATAATTAACTTCATCAACCCAACTAGCAGACAACCTCAGATCTGGTGTTGCAGAATTGTCCCCTAATTTCATAGAATTTTGGGAGAGGATTGATTCACCATCAGTGGCAAATGAGTCCCGCCTTAAGGTTGGAAATCTAGATTTTGTCAAATTCTGGATCCCGACACTCAAAAACTAGTTTCTGACAGTTTTCATCAAAAGCATGACTAATTCGCCATCAGTGGCTGGATGAGTCTGAATGATGTTTTTTTATAATCTCAGTTAGCATTCAAAAGATTCTAGATTCTCCAATCTCTACCCAGGTGCACTCTGATTTATCCTTTTTCTGTTTTGTTTTGCATTTGTTCATTCTTAGTTCATGTTTGCATATCACATTATGTTTTCCAACATTGCATAATTCTTAGGTTTTTCATTCATAATTAGTTAAATAGATCATCTAATTGCACTTAGTTCATTCCATTTAGTCTAAATAATGTCATACATTGCATAATTTGAGTGAACCTAACTAGATCTTTTGCATGGGATTTATCTCTCTCCTTTTAGGTGAAACATCCTAAGAGAGCAAGAGTAGCCTATAAGCCCTACCCAAAAATCTACAATTCATTTAGAAAAAAACAAAGCAAGGGTTTTCACAATAATGGCGCATAATAAATGGGCTTGCTGATTTATGCCCATATTCACATGGGTTTTTTATAAAAAGGTCGATGCAGACCAAAAAATTATTTTTTGCAAACATGTGGTCAAATCCTCAAAATTCCTCTATCATTTCTATAGACAAAATCATGAAACAATTGACTTTACCTGGTCGTCAGTGTGCTAAAACAAGGAGAGGAAATCATTTAACCCAAAAAAAGCAGTGTGTAAAACACTAGCACCATGACTCGACAAAATCAAATAGCACATGGCGAAAAGACATGTAAGAGGAATGATTTATTTCATAAACAAGTAGTAATAATGTGTCAATCATCAAATAAACCCTTCACGGGTCATGAAAGATGCAAAATAAAATGATTAAATAGTACCATTGTTTGCATATTCAAAGGAGAATGATGTTTATTGTTCCCTCAATGCGTTCAAACCAGCAGGAGCCATGGAGAGTCGTCACCATTTGCATTCACTTCCATCGCCGAGAACCTTCTAGAGAGAGCGCATGGTAAAATGAGGAAAAAGAATGGGATACCCAAAAAAGAAACATTAGTCATATGCATTAATCGGACCCCAAATGAAGTTTAATTGGGCTGTAATGTGTTTGGTGGCTAGTGCTAATGTTAGGAAATTAATGTGTAGGAGTGATTTTTAATGGGTGCCAAAATGATTTTATAAGGTGCTAATGTGAATTAGACCCATTGACTTTTGAGTGGATTTGAATGATAAAATAGTTTTAATTAAATGTTAATAGAAGAGGAAGAAGAAGCATTTGATCAAAAAAAAATGTGGCTAATAAGGGCCATTTTGAAGATCAAGAAAAGACCCAGAGCAGAATTCCTCAGTTACTCTAGAAGTTTGAACCCAGAAGAGTTGATCGACTGGATCAATGAGCTAGAAGAATATTTTGAGTATGAGGAAATAGAGGACCCAGATCGGGTTAAGTTTGTGAAAATGAAGCTGAAGGGCCATGCCAGTATTTGGTGGAAAAGAATTGAGTTAGGAAATCAAGAGGAAAAGTCGAATCACGAGATGGGATCATGGTGGCCGAAGCAGTTCATGCCAATGGACTCACCGAGTTAGATCTGTTGAAGAATTGCAAGGTTGACAAGGAAGTAGATCTGTAAAAGAATATACTGAATATTTTCACAAGATAATCATCAGAACGGGTCACACAGAGGCCAATAAGGAGAAGGTAGCCCGATATCTTAATGGGTTACGACCGAGCATTCGGGAGGAGTTAAGCCTAGTCAGAATGACCACCATTGAGGATGTCAGTTGCTCTGAAGATTGGAAGAAAGGCTGAACAAAAGATTTGATGGAAAGCAAAAGATGAGGAGAGTCAATGAAGAAGGGGAAATAGAAAAGACCGAGTAAAATGATGATGAAAAGAAAGTGAAGATGGCCAGGTACCCATTTGAAGCCAAGGAAATAGCTACTTTCGCCCTCATGTCCAATGAAGTGGTGATCAAAAGTGGGGATGAGGGAGATCATGGACAGGATTTGGAAGAGAGGAATTGAGTTTAAAAGGAACATGTTTTCCAGGTGTAGTGAAAGAAAGACATCCAAGCCTATGAATGTCCACAACACCAAGGAAAGAGATGAACAAAAAAGGCGGAAGGTGATACGAGGTTACACATATAGATGAGGAGACCCAATCTAAACATTCTGATGATGCAAAAAGGGGAGAAGCCCTAGTGATTAGGAGAACCCTGGTGACTGAGGAAAAGGAACCAGAACAAAGGAAGAATCTATTTCGCACAAGGTGCAAGTGTGAAGGAAAATGTTGTGATGTCATTAGTGACAGTGGGAGCACTAATAATCTGGTGTCAGAAGAGATGGTCACAAATTTGAAGCTGAAGAGGGAAAGGCACCTGCATCTAAATCCTTAGCTTAACACCATCCCCGGCAACGGCGCCAAAAATGGCCGCGCCCACAAAAGGATATGAAAATTACAGTAAAACCTTTCCTGGGAATTAGACATTCCAACAGGTGATTAATATCTCTCTATGGACATTCATTTACTTGTCAAACAAGGGGATGTATACTTTAAATGGCGCAGAACAATATATGCACTAAGAACTGGTTTCGGTCAAAACTTAGCAGAAATAAATACTTGGAAGGAATTCTATCTACACTATAGGAAGGTAATGCAAAGTTCTTTAACTCAACTATGATTTGACTAAAACATAAACCATAACAGCTACAACTGAAACACAAACAATGAACTGACCTTATGCTGCAGGAATAGGCACAGGGATGGATTCTCTATGTTGCAGGAGCAATACAAGACTGAGTTTGTATGAAAACTTCAAAGATGAAAGCTAACTGAAGATCAACAGAAAAGAACAGCTAACTAACTAGCTACAGATACTTACTAAGTGGGGCCCCTTAGCAAGCATCTACTGATTACACAGGTGCTGAACTCAGAACTTCATCAAACTTTATTCATGAAAATATAATGGTATACATTGCTTTGTTGATATAAACTAACAACAAACTTTGTCTCTTGTCAAACAGATTATGCTTTTCATTATCATACTGACTCTTACATGATATCTACTATCTTTCTATCACTATTCTTCTATCTTACTCTAACTATCATCTCCCCCTCACTCGCGCAGGAGGAGTACTTTATTTAAAATCAGGAGAGAAACTAACTAACTAACCCTATTAAAGAAAGATGTGGAAGTAAAGTGTATCCCAGAATCAAGGAACAAACTTCATAAATGAATTTATGCGTTCAACCCGATCTGGAGAGAATCTAGCGCTCCACTCTTTCCAGATTGACTATCATTAAAAATCTTTCCCAACGGTTTCGGTCAAAGAGTCTTTGCCAGAGCTTCCTCGAAGTCATGCAGGAAATAGACTTTACTGCAAGGCCGAGATCGACTGCACTTGACTCAATCATTCTTCAACAACCTAGAAAATAAAAGGTAACAGATGCAAAAGAAAATGCGTATGGCACATACACAATATCTGTTCATTAATCACACATTTAAATCTATTTCGTCATTCAAAAACTGTATGTGATATACCAGTCATTTAGGGAGTCAATGGAGTAATAAATGTAGTCAAGTCAACACAATAAGCTGCAGGAATATCCAAATGTTTTGCTACAGGATATCCCCATAAAAGGTTTCAAAAGAGTTTCAAACAACCACCAATAACAAAAGTAAAGGCATTAAAATTTTATCATAATATTCAAAGTATGAGCATATTTTGGGCTCATCAGTCTATAACATATTTCTAGGTGCAACTCTTGAGTTTTATAGTTTTTTGTTTTGTTTCATAATCATTTTTAGGTCATTTTTCATATCACAATGTGTTTTGAAATACTTTGCATTTTCCTAGTTTTGTATCCATAGTTTATCTTCTTTATTAATTTCTAGCCTTCGAAAGAATCTACCTTGGTTGATTCAATCTTTATTGTATTGGAATCTCACAAAGTTGTTCTTGAATGTGAGCATTGTGAAATTAGATTCCTCTTCCTTCAATCCCCTTTTAGGTGTGGATAAGAGAAGTTGTGGCTCCATTACCATTGTCCACATTTTGGTGAGCCCACCTTTAGAATACTTTCTTTTCTTATTTTGGAGTCCTTCACCATCGTAGATTTAGCTTGCATTAACATTGCATTACATTTTTCATTTAAGTAGTAAAATTCAACATCTTAAGGAGTTTGGTACTCTCCCTTATATGGGGGCACCTCATTCCTCTAATCGATATTGATTTTCACTCTAGCATGCATCTTATCAATCATTTTGGCTCATCGTTGTCCTGCACTAAGTGGGGGAACTGGGTTAGGTAGCCTTGTCCTCATATGTGACTTGTTGTTGCCTCTTTTGGCTAGTCATTA
>VDFB02056368.1:0-121999 GCA_007258455.2 Sequoia sempervirens
CCCCTCAATCTCTCCCTCTTTCTATCCTTATTTCTCCCTCTCTCTCCCTCTCTCCTTATTGCAAACATAACATGAGCCTGTTGGTAATGGACCCTGATTATCTTCATGATTCAGAGGTTTTATTTCAATCATGTTTAGATTTATGTAAGTGTATGCATAGTTTATTTGAAGCTATCACTTCTTTGTTTTGACCTTTGTTGCACAAACAACATCATTTGCTAAATTGCTTACCAATTGACCTCATGTATTGCATAAATGTTTACAAAACATACATCATAATTTATCCTAATTAACCTTCCACATTTCTTCGGCGTACCCATTGCACACTAAGGTGCAATTGCTAGTATATATTTATATATTCATCGAATATTACATAAAGCAACTTCATCCACAAATTATGGTTTGAGCCTTAAGAATTGGAATCATCTTTCCTTGCACCAAATAACAATCTGCCAATTTCATTGAGGCCAAATTCCTAAACATTGATAATAAGATTACGAAGAGCTAAGTCAACTATTTCATAAAACCAACTACGTAATCCACATGAATACTCTATTAAATACTTTAGCAATCATAAACGGAGAGTGCTTTATGCAAAGATTCAACAGCCTGGATTGGAACTCGACCCTCACATTGAAGGTTTAAGGCCGGGCTTAACCGGCACACTCTAAGCATTGACAGCTTAAGTGGCCAGGCCCATTACCTGACATTTCCGTACCCTATCAAATCCACGTTTCTATTTTTTTGGAGATTAATTTCCGTAAACTTTTTTCCTCCGTTTTCACGTTTAATGATTATTTTATTCAACATTCCATGCGGGAATAAATATGGTGGAATTTGGTCTTACAGAATACTCCGCTGAAGTAGGTAATAATATATCATAACATATTAAAGAAATCGCTTATTCATAGGAGAATAAATAGGTGTTAAGTCAGTTTAAATAATATAAAATTTTAAATAATTATTTAAAAAATTCGTTTAATAATAAATATATTAAAAAAATTGATGAAAAAGGTTATACAATTAAAAATATTTAATAATAAATATAATTTAAATGTTTATGAAGAAAGATGATGAAAAAAAAATTATAAATAAAAATAAAATTATATAATAAATTATTTTTGAATTATATTATATTTTTAATTTTTTTAAATATGTTTTTGTTATGTTTGAATATTTTTAATGTCTTTTATGATAATATATTTATATAATATTATTATTCAAATAATATAAATATATTAATTAAAATTGTTGATACAACAATATACATTCTTTTTCATTTAGTATTTCATACTTATTTTTGTTTACTTAAGATTTATCTTTTTACTTTACAACTATTCAAATTTTTTATTTTATTTTATTTAGTCAAGAGTTATTTTTATTTATAGTTTTTTTTTAATTTGAAATAATTCTTATATGAATAAAATAAAATAATAATCGATATTTGCAAGTACTTTTAATTGATTAATATGAAATGTAATTTTTAGCATATTACAACAAAAACTAATTCCAATAACACTTATTAAAATGATTTGAGAAAAAATAATTTTAAATAAAAATATAACAATAACATAAAAATATAAAATCTTTCCAAATATTAAACTCATAAAAACAATTTCTATCATCCCTGTTATTGAACATGAATTATAGGAAAATTTATAATATTCAAATTTAATATCATTTTCTTTATTTTTCCTTCATTCATAAAAATAATTGAATTTTATAATATTTATATAGTCCATGTAATCATAGGAAAATTTATAATATTAAAATTTAATATCATTTTATTTTTTCTTCATTCATAAAAAAGATTGAATTTTATTAAATTAAAAATATTAAACAATAATGATTCCCTCCATTAGATTATAACCATACTTATACCTCTCAAAATTTAAATAAATAAGGGATATCTACAATGGTAGTAAGATATAAATGAAATGCCATGATCATATATAAAAATTGAAACACAACTAAATATTTAAAAAATTAAAACTATATATGAATTATTTAGTTTTTTATTTGTACTTAAGTGTTATTTTATATGTCATGATTATATAAAAATTGAAATACAATTAAATATTTAAAAAAACTAAAACTATCTAATATTTATTTAAGTTTTTTATTTACTTGTTATTTTATATTTTTTTTCATTTACTTATAATTTTTTAATTTTTTTCTTTTTTAAAAAATAAAGTCTTCTTTAGAGTAAATGAATTCTTTTATAAAATAATTCTTAAGTAAATAAACATAAATTAATGTCAATTTTCTAAACACACAATTGATCACCTATCTTATGATTTCTCATGTATAAATTAATTCGTTTAATTATCCAAAAAAATAGTATGATGGATTTATTAACAATGATAATATTAAACCCATCAAAGATTCAAATAGTTAATGTGTTCTTAATATCTTCCTTTTTTAGTTGTTTGGTTAATATAATAGGAAAAGTTTCTACATTTCTTTTCACATGTCTCCAATTAACAGTTGAATTCCATAATCTTATGGAATGATAAGTTTGAATTATTTCACCTTTCTTATGATTTGTACCATGATGCTACCAAATCAAACATGATAAAACATTCTCAAAGCTCTTAGCTCCCTCTATTGAACTAGAGATATTTACATCATCGCAAGCTTCGTATGGCTCAAAATTTTAATACTAACATTAAATAGAGTTGTCCCTCAAAGTGCACACTCATTAGCATAATTGTTTAAGACATCGATCTATATGTTTCTAACTCAATATTTTCAAGACTAATGGATGTTTTTTGAAAAGGAACATATATTTCAATCATATTTTCAAAAAGTGATTTTTATGCTCATTAAATTCATCAAGGTCAATATTTTTTTACTTTCAACCTTGAAAATTAATGAGGATCTATTTTCTAAGAAAAGATCCATACCTTTCATCTTCTTCGTGGATTCTTCCAAAATTTAGTCCCTTTCACATACTTGCAACTTTGAATTTTCTTCTTCCTCATGCTCAACTATCATAATTTCTCATTCACATAATCCTTTTTGAAAATGATGATTTTAATTTCTTGAAATTCATAGCTCTTTTTCTATATTCTTCCATGATTTTTTTACTATCCCTTTCTTAGATATCTAGAATTGTTCTTTCTTTTGTTCATGCTCCATAAGTTTTGCTAAGACCCTTTTCTTGTAGGTTTGAATCTAGTATACCTATAATTTTTTGGTTCCATGATCTATTTTTATAGCTATTTATAAAATTTATCTTACTCTTCTTTTAGAATTATTTCATTTTTTCTTTGATATCCATGGCTTAACTCCCAAGGTTCATTACAAAAGAAAAGTTTATTTTTTCTCAAATTATTTCTACTATATGCATTCATCTTCTTTGTAATAATTGGAGGTGTGGTCCTCTAGTGGATGCATGATGTCCCTTCTTATGTGATTCTTTATTTGAGTTGTTCAAATATGGTGTTTTGAAAATTTATATGTCATTACTAATTGTGACTCTTCATTTTTTGTATTTGTCCACTTTTTGTTTTTATCCATTTCAGGTAGTTTGGGAAAGAAAATTCTATATATTTTTGAAATGACAAAGTTGCCTTCAAATATTTTGATAGATTCTAGTAATTTACAAACCTTAAAGTAATTTCTTCTACTAATGATCTCAATGTAATTCCTTGAAGTGTAGAAAGATAATCTCTCTTTGAATCCCTCTAAGTATAGTTTCATATATATTGAAGCTTGCAACATGATATGGTGACTCCATGATTTATAGGATGACACGATCACAACTTTGATATCATTGCAATAACCCTACTAATTGTTTATGTAAAAAAATAGATTTAAATAATTTAATTATAACTTTTAAAAACCTATATTTCTTTACAACTTATACATCAAAATTCATAATCCAAATGAGTAATTATGTTAATAAAGAAAGATAAAATTTAGAAATTTTCTTACTATTTCAATAAATTATAAGATTACATCAAAATACTTTGTCATAATAATTAATAACAACAATAGTTACAATAATAATAAAAAAAAAAATTGTAACTACATTATTGAAATGTACAATAACTACAAATTATACAACTATGTATTATATGTATATATTATATAAATCATATAATATATTTTAATAATATATTGAATATTTAATAATAATATATTATTAAATTTTTTCATCATCTTTCCTTATGTATATTTATTATTAAACGATTTTATTAAATTTAAAATTTTGTATTATTTAAACACCCTTATAGAGGGCATCTCTATTTAAACAGGCTAACACCTAATTAATCTCCTACATTTCTGCTTTAAAATGATGTGCAATACCAATACCATTACTTAGGAGTATTTATAAGTTAAGATTTCACCAAATTTATTATTACCTATAGAATAAGCGCACATTTCTGCTTAACACCTATTTATTCTCCTGCGATTGAGCACACTTTCTGCTTTAATATGTTATGATATATTATTACTTCAGCGGAGTATTTATAACATAAAATTACACCATATTTATTACCGCATGGTATGTGGGAGTTACAAAAACTTGGAATGTGGAAGTAAAAAAAACTTTAAATGTGAAAACGGAGGAACAAAGTTTAACGGAATCTGTAAAAAGAAGGAAACCTGGATTTGATAGGTACGAAAATGTCAGGTGAATGGGCCAAGCCACCTAAGCTGTCAGGGCTTAGAGTGTGCCGGTTAAGCCGGCCCAAGGATTAATAAAGCAAGAAAAGGCATCGCAAAAGCATAATTTTAATTTTCAGGAATACCTAATCTTTAAGTTAATCAAATACAAAGAAACACGGGCTACTAAACTTTATGTGGGTACGATGGCACAGATGTATACATATAAATAGTTTGAAGGGGTCGAGGTTTGGCAACAACGCGCCATTAAGACAGTGAGAACCTGTCACGAGAATGAATTTACTCATACCCCTGATGAACATGTGTTAAGGTTAAGATTGTGATCAAAATCAATGATACAAACTCACCGCTTCAAATGCAGCGTAAAGGTAAAGCATTAAAAACTAAGAGAATTAGAAGTCTCATCCTTCCACGATGGAAAACTGTCTCTTCAAACTACGATTCATAAGGTGGCATAATAATGTAAGGAAATAGAATAAGGATAACATACATAGCGCCCAACTCTCAGACCAATCATCGTCGGTCCTGAAGCTAGAAGGACATCCACAAAGTCCGACTCTCAGATTATTGTCTTGTTAGAGTATTTTTGGGACGGATGGCATTTTGCAGTATAATAGAAAGGTTAGAGACTGCACCTTCCAAATGGCGTCGGGAGCGGAGAATACACTATGCTCAGACCGGTCCCAAAAGTCTGGCAGGGAAAAGTCTTCACCAAGCAAACGATATTGTCTATCGTAAGGAAGCAAATCATCAATATGGAGGGACATCCATTTAAGCATAGTTATTGGGATTTTTGTTCAACACTAAAGATGTAAATACCTAGCCATCATGTGTTTTATCAGGCTATCCTTTAACATTAAGGGGTATCGCATGGTTAAAAAGGAAGGAGTTCGATGCAAGATGGAGGAATTAGAGCACGTTGGTGAAGCTGGGTTAATAGCTAAAAGGAGGTACGCATCTTAATGAAGAAACAAATCACATCCCCAAACTTGGGAGGCGTAACAAGGCTAGAGAAATTGGCTTGACGATTGAAAACAGTAGGGTATTCCCAAATTCAAGACTTTTACTTTACGCTGTGGGAGAGCAAAAGATAAAATCTTTATCTTCCGCCAAAGTAAAAGATTAACAATTGTGTTTGTTTCAGTAAACATGGCCGAGCATGCTATGATTGCCACACTGCCCCCACTAAAATCTATCCCCAAGATTGTTGCAAACAGATTGACCTACGCAAACAGATTGAGCTCTGGAGAGCATGGACAAATGACTTAAGCGCCATGGGATCGACATTATGCACAGAATCAGCTTTATGCCAACTGGCTTAGAAAAATTTCCTTCCAAATATTTGTTTGAACGATTTCAAAAGCAACACAAGGCAATGCCCCAAAGGGACTTCGCTATGCAGAGACACAATGATAGCCGAGGATAATGGCGCCCGTTAATGGAAAAAAAGAATGAGTCTTATAAGATCTATAAATTATACAGATACGAGGCATTGAAAATCGGCCTTATTCTTTCATTAAGGCAGCAAACAAACTGATCAAAGATCGAATTGATTTAGGATAAAAGTTGCAAGGGCAACGTAGCTACCAACTAGGAAGGAAGATTTCCCAAGAATGACATCAGAGAATCAAAATAGTGTAAGAATTGAAACTCTAAGAAGAGACGCCAAATAGGGATGCACCATCGTTAAAGAAAACAAGATAAAACTGAGAAGATTCAGTATCGAATCATTAGATACTAGGGCTTTACAAATTGCAGATTACAGTGTGATATGACATGTGAGCATCGACTAACGAAAGGAAAGCATCAACACCGAACAAACACCCAAGTGTGCGCATCGGGTTCAGTTTCCATCCAACAATAAGGATATGTATATATTCATAGACCAAACATAACGAAATTGCTAGAGGGAAAAGGAAATCAAACACATTAATAAAGTACAAACTCAGCATTTGAACAGATAAATGAAGCGATGAGCGATGAAAAAGCCAACCTAGAACATAACGCCTGAAAGTGGAGACAATGTGCCATGACGACCTCCTAAGCAGCCTCCAGGCCCACCGGATTCTTTTCCAGAATTAATTGCAGAGCTAAGTGTTCTTCCTTCAAAACAAATGTTAATCCCCCCCACTATAAAATCCGAGAGATGAGTTTTTGAAAACAAAAACAATAAAAATAACAAGTTTCCCATTTCAATTCTAGTTTCGAGCTGTCCATGCGCACACTTTAATCTTTTACGATTTTTTTCTATTTTCTTCTGTTTTAACTTCAGTTTAAAGTCTTATCTTCAAGATTTATTTGAAATCACTTTGTTTTATCATATTTAAATAATTATCTTCACACAATAATAAATTATTAATTACAATACTTTTTACAATAAAAATCAATTTGTTTATAATTAATAACTATTTATTCTATATTCCATAATCTTAATTTATTTAATTATTATCTTAATTTTCCGAATTCATATAAGAACTTGTAGGCAAATTTTTATTTAATTACCTGATTAAACAAAGCCATTATGTTTACCACGCAATTCAATGACACCGTAAACAACAAAGCACAAATAAATACCTACACCAATATCCATAAAGGCCACAACGGAGGGGCACTACACCAAGCCAAACTCGCACATATGAGAGATAGTGGGAGAGGGATCAATGGAAAATAATAAAAGAGGGGAAATAAACTCATTTTCATATGTTTGTAACAAAAATTCCTTAAAATGTTTAACAAGATTTGACAATAAAACATGAATTATGATAACACAAGATTTTTGCAATGAGAAAATGATATAAACAATTATCCTATAGATTTGGAGAGCAACAATTTTTCCCAAATTTGCAAAAAATAAGAAAAGTGATACCTTTCTTTAACATGCAATAACACTGTTTCAAAATTTCAACACAAACATTTGCAATAAAAAACATAATGAAATTACATAGAGAAATATATGTAGTTTCCTTGAGACACTTGTAGCAGGACAAGGACACCTATGGGTGTTTGAGTCCCTAACAAGGGTTTAGAAAATTGAAAAACTAAATATTTATGTTGTTCTATTTGCAAACAATTTTAATAGTGACTGTTTTTATAGTTTTTCTTCAATTTAGGACAATATGATTTAGATACAAGAATGCAACAATAAAGGGCAATTTTGGATCCAATTTTTTTTAGACCTAAGATGCAATAAGTGATTGATTTGAAGATGCAAAATTTCGAGAATGATGATTTGATGCAAATTTGAAGCAACAAAATGCAAATTTTTACTTTTTTTGACCTAAATGAAAGAAGCCTAAATGAATGTAATGAACAATTTTAGAATTTAGTGAAAGCAATTTAAATAAAAGTCTAATCTAAATGGCTGAAACAAATTCTAATGCAACCTATGATGCAATATTATATGTAATTTTTTTATATATTTATGACTTTTATGATGCACAAATGAAACCCTAAATGAACAATGAAAACTATTGCAATATAAAACATAGATCTAGAGTTTGAAAGACTTACAATTTCATAAGTTAATGATATCGAAACATTAGGTTCACCAAAATGTAACATAGAAAAATGATGTCCTAAAGTTAAATGTGTAAAACACTAGGATCAATTTTTCCTTTTTCAAAGGTACATTAGAATGCAAACCAACAAGGTAAATAGATTGACTTTCAACCATGAAGGTGACTTTCAATTGACTACCAAAAACTAAATCCATGATAGACTAGAAAGGAATCCATTCAAGCTTTCCAATAAGTATAATTCATTCCATCAAACATAGGATATTTGACACCCTTCTTGTGCGCCATCCATATCTACCTCAAGTATTTAAGCTTTCTCCAAGGAACCACAACTCTAATACCAATTGTTAGATGCACAAGACAACTGAGAGGAGGGTGAATCAGTTGTACACTTAAAACATTCAAACCCTCAATATCTTTTTAAACTTGTATTATGCATTAGAAAAATGTAAACATATGAATCAACAATACAAACACATCCAAACACATAATAACATCATATTTATGTGGAAAACCCAAGAAGAGAAAAACCATGGTGAGGATTAGCTCACATATATAAATTGCAACACCGAATATAATTAGGCTCACTACCAAGAAGAAAGAAAATAGAAGAAGATTGTTACCAAAGAGATTCACTATCTCAAGGAAACAGGAGAAATCCACAACTAAAACTTTATTCCATCCACAAACTTTGGCTCATTGCCTCCAACAACTTCAAGCACATTGAAAATGTAGACCCTTCTCATCTTTTGCAAACCTTCTATATATCCACACACATCTCTAACAATTCATCTTACATTTATACCATCCATGACCTAAACAATCTCAATTAGGTTGGCCTTAATGAAAAGTATGCACCTAAAAGGTGCAACACCGAAGTAGGTTGGCACCAAACACCTTCGTGGTAGAAAGAAGTGAAGGATGACCACACCAAGGGTTAACTAGGACCCAAATCCACATCACCACACTACATAATACATCCACAATCCATGAGGTACCTCCACAAATAGTGCTAGCAGGCTAGGTCGACCAAACCTGAATTAACACTACAAGCTACCACAAACATTCTTCTCTAGGTCATGTAGACCACACAACAACACTTCACAACATCCACACAACATCTCAAAATATTCTAGCATCATCAAAATATTTTTCAACTCTACCACAACCACCTAAATTTGAGAACACCATCATTATGTGCAACCAAACATACTGCCACATAACACAACGTACTAACCAACCTTGTAGAACACCTCAACACCTGAAACCTTAAAGGAAGGAAGTTATATACAATATAATAATGTTCCCAAATTTCAAGACAAGAAACCTTATTGCTGAGAAATACAGAGTAATCTCATTTCTCCCAAACAACCTTCTACATAGATAGACAAATTGCCAAACACAAGTTTCATTGTAGAACAATCTAAAACCTAAAACTCTAGATATAAAACCTCTAAACACCTTTGATCATCATATCCCAACTACACAAGCACATATTCAACCATGAATAAATACAAAGCACAACATTGAACACACCTTTGTCACATGGCACACTCTTTTATTCAAACATTCTCAAAAGCACTTAGAAACCAAGTGAACTTACTCCAATTGCAACTCCCATTCATTCCACACATCAATGGAAACACTGATGAAAACACCACAACATAGTGCAAGACATACCAACAACCCCCTAACAAACTCAGGCTTCCAACGAACTTTGCAACTATACAGTAGGTTGACAATAATGACAACACCAACAACATTGTGTTGACATCAATGACAATGTACCCAACCAAATTAAGATTCCAACATATTGTACCTAGTATCAGGACATAATAACCCAACCAAAATAACCCTGGACAAAATAACCCAACCAAAATAACCCAAGGATAAAATAACCCAGGGTCATAATAACCCATGGATAGAATAACCCGTGGTCAAAATAACCCATGGATAGAATAACCCATGGTCATTTTAGATCAAGCTAGTAAACTAGAAATGACATAAAATAAATTATAAATATGATTGTGAGGCACCATAGAGGCTATTTAGGTCATTTTTAGACCATATATCATTTGTATACCCCTAAAATAGCCTTAAAACACCTTTAATATGCTTAAATAACCTATAAAATGGTAAATAATTATAAAAATAAAGGCAATTTCGTGGGAATAAGTTGATTATTTTGAAGACACAAGGATTGGCAGACTAACAAGAAGAGGCAACATATGATCACCCAAATTTCCAATCACAATGTGGAATTACTATTCAGCTACTCAAGATGATCTCCCCATAACCAATAATACTATTGAGGGATGGCACAATAGATTTAGTGAATTGCTTCAAGCATCGCATAGCTTAGTCTAGAAATTCATCAAAGCGGTGAAAAAAGAATAGATTCTCCAAGAGAATAGAATAGAGAAATATATGGTTGGATACACTAGGCAACCAAGCAAGAAAAAATACCATGAACTCAAAGAAAGACTAAAAAGATTGGTTGATGGTTATGACAACCATAACATTTTAGATTATATAAGAGGCATCGCTCATAATTTGATAGTTTAATTGAAAATTTGAATAATAAAGTTTTTTTAGCAACATACATGTAATTTATAAATTTTGTTTTACTTTCTCTATATTCTTATGGGGATATTTTGTCCATGGGTTATTTTGACCATGGGTTATTTTGGCTTGGGTTATTATGACCCCAGGTTATTTTGTCCCTGGGTTATTGTGACCATGCTATTTTGTCCAGGGTTGTTTTGGTCGGGTTATTATGTCCTATAACCATTGTACCTTTCCTTGTAGATCTTCCCTTATTGCATGTTGATTATTTGACCTCCACAACTAACCTACAACTACATCAAAACTTTTATAGGTTCTAGAAACCTTTGTTAGATTTGACGATGGTTTTAGAAACCACAAAAAATTCTAATTGGTCATAACTTGGCCAATTCTCATCTAATATTCATTAAATTTGCAATTCTAGACACCCATTTAGCCCTTCTATTAAATGGAAAACTCAAAACATCAAAGAAATAGCCAAAATTTGGGAAATCTAAAACTTGAATCTATTGCTAAAACAGTGAGGATTTTTGTAGGTGCCAACAAGTCTCTTCACTATTTTCACATAAGATACATCTAAATGGCCCATGAAACCAAATTTTATAAGTCAATCTTCTACCTTTGGGAGGATGTTGGATCCCCAACATAGATTAGTTGGCCATAGTGATGATTGATGCTCCATATTTTGTATGTCATATCAAATTATGGCAAAGTAGTCCCCTAACTTAGCTCTATACCAAAAATTTTCATCATCTTTATTTGGTAAGAAGATGCGCCTTTTCATTAAACCTTTGGTCATCTCCTCTTTTTTCACTTGTGGTAAGCAACTGAATTCCTTCTAGGAAAAGGATGAATCTTTCCACCCATTAAGTTGGATTATGAAATCTTTTACTCTTTCCCCAAATATTTCTATCATCACTTCTTTATTCTTGACAAGCTTGGGGATGTCTCCTAGTGGATGGTATCCATTCCAAGAGTTGTTCCAAAAATGTGCTAGATTCCCATTATTGATTTTGTAAGAGACATGATCAATTACGATGTGACAACATTTTGAATAAAGTTCTAAAGATGAGAAATCCAAGGGAGGTTCATGCTAGTCAATATGCATTTTAGGTCACCATCATCCATATATTTATTTTGTATTATCTTGGAACATTAGGTGCTCAAATTTTGGTACATTCATCATATTAGTTTTACTCCCACTGCTTGGTTTTTTAGTTGAATATATTTTATGCTTTTTCCTTCCATATGCTTTTTTTATTTTACTTTGTCCCAAGAAATTAGGGAAATATTCCTAGTTTCATTGGGACCTTCCCATAAAAATCTATACATTTGTATTTCAATTCAAGGTCCTTCTTCACATTGTTTGTGATATTTAGGAATGAAAGGAGATATATATAGGTATAGTTACCAAGATCACTTTCACCATCATTATTCTTCCCACCAAGATGAGCTCATGCCCTTTTTATGAATCCATTTTTCTTCTACACTTTCTTGTTGTCTCAACCCCCTGTTTTATATGTATGGCTCCCCAAAATAGGGGATACCTAAATAGGAGCTAGATTGTGTCTCTATTCCAAACTTGATTATTGCTACAATTCATCTCTGTGTCATCCATTTGGTATTGGAGAAGAATGTTTTGGACTTTTCCTTGTTGATCATTTGGCTTGAGCAACTTATATAACTCTCTAACATTCTTTTTATTACACTAGATTCTCCCATCATTGTATTACTATATAACAATGTGTCATCAGTGAACATCTGATGCATGATGGCTAGGACATTACAAGAAACCATTATTCCTCTCCATCCCCCCACATCCTTCTTTCTTGTTATACTTCTACTTAGGGAATCTAATATTAACATGAAAATGAAAGGAACAGTGGGTCGCCCTATCATATCCCTCTCACACCCTCAAATAATCCATAGGGCATGTTAGTTACAATAATCAAGTAATGTGGAGATGATATACATGAATAAACCCAATCTAGTCATTTGGAGTCAAAACCAAAAATTTCCATGACTTTTAAAAGGAATCTCCAACTTACTTGATTGTAGACCTTTCTAATATCCAACTTAAGGATCACACTCTTTTGGTTTTTCCTCTTGATTGAATGAACTACTTCATGTGTGATGATGATTTCATCTGTAACATTCCTTCTTAGAATGGATATGCTATATTTTTGAGATATCATACTTGAGAGGATAGGTTTTAATCTATTGGAAAACATCTTAATTATGATCTTGTAGATTTTGTAACACAGTAAGATTATGCAATAATTTATAAAGGATGAACAAAGTCGCATCTTTGGGATTGATATAATGTTAGTCTTATTAAAGTCTCAAAGGATTTTGTACGCTTTCCTTGGTTCGTCTACAACCTTCTTTATGTTTTCCACTAGGAAATCCTAGCCAAAATGATAAAATAATGTAGGAAAACCATCTAGGTTGGGCGCCTTGTCTAGGTTGATTTGGAATATTGCCTTTTCAACCCCTTCTAATGTGGTTGAGGCTTGTAGTAATCGATTGTCATCAGGGATGACGATAAACAAAATACAATCTAGTGCATCATTGAGGAGGGGGTTATAAACATTCATAAATTCTTTCTCTTTGCAGTATACCTCTTGGAACATTCCATTTGCAATTACCTTCTCATTTAACAAATGTAGTTCATCCTCTATTCACTCTTTCTCTTTGAATTTGTTCTTGAAAGTCCTTGTTTTAGACCTTCAATATTTCCTCTATGTGTTACTATTTTTTAATAAAAAACATTCATCTTGGATCCTCTTATGTTTATCTCTTTGCTCCACCATGTTTTAAGAAAATCTTTAATCTATAGGCTCTACAACCACATTCTCTTAAAGCAGAATTGGCATTTAGGATATGGGTGATCCTCTAATATACTCAATATGATAGGAAAATGATCTAACTTGGAGGAAGGCATTATGTTGGACCCAAACTTTGTTGGTGTATTTGTGAACCCTGATCTTTTTTATCCCATGTGAAGTTACCATTCCCTGGATTAATGTTTATTAGATTGGAATCTTAGACAAAAGTGGAAAAGTCTCTTTGAGTTTGGAAAATTCTTCCTAGCCCCCCATGATTTTCTAATAAATCTAAGATCACATTGAAGTCCCCTCCTATTACAAATTTTTCATTTCTTCTTTGATTTCATTCCAAAACATCTAACCACTTATAACCACAGCACACAAATTTGAATGAAAAACACATTAATCTGTAGAGAGCTTCAACTCTTAATTTTTTTGAATATCTTTATCCTCTATTTGACACTCATTAATTTGTTTTGCTTCAAATTTTAGTTGCCTAACTAAGTCAATTCTAAAGAAATTATATCTATTGTTAAGGTTCACAAAATTCATAAACCATTCCTTTTGAATGTATCCATGAACTTAAAAAGTAGAATCTATCTTTTTTCAGAGTAGAAATGCATGTATTTTCATCTAACATTTCTTCTACACTTTTTTTTGTTATTATCCTCTTCTTTATAATCTTCTTTAGCATCTACTTCTTCTTGGTGTCCATTTATCTAAAAAAAAAACTTCCATTCGTCGAGAGAAGAAATGCTAGATATATAATGACTTAAACGATTTTTGGACTTCATAATATCACTACAAACTCTATAGTCTATTTTAGCCATACTTTATTTTAAATCGGTCCCATTATTCCAATACATCAACACTTCCAAGACATTATATTAAAACTAGGTTTAAAAAAAATAATTATAAATTACCTTTTCTACCATAGATATAAGAAAAAAATAGAAAAGTAGATTTCAATATTTCTATTCACATACAAATATTAGAACGTGAATTTCTCATTTATATTGCAAGTTTTTTTTTCCAAAAAAAAAAAAATCAACATTTGAATCATAGAGTCAACTTCAAATGATTCTATCTCCTTTATATTGATTCAAAAATTCATATGACCATTTTTTAGAAAAACTATCAAAACCCTCTTTGCAATGAATTTAAAATCATTTTTTAATATCAAGTGAGACACACAAACCTACAAGTATAAATTAAAAATCACTTCAAATATTTTAACCAATAAATTATAAAAAATAAATTTTAAAATAATTTTCTTTAAAATTTTTGCATCTCTACATTTATGAAGAACAATTATAATATTAATTATTAAACAAAACTCATTAAAAAAATTGATAGTGAACGCAATTAATCTCTTCAAATAATGCCATCGTATAAGGGATGGGGCATTAGGGAGAGGATCCGATAGTTGAGCACCTAACTTCGCCCTTCCCAAAAGCATGTGGAAATTTCAAAAAATTCTCATTTTTTTACAACAGCTTGTTTCGCAACGCCCTTGCTTATAACTAAAGTTTCATGGCCACATCATCAAATATGATACTACAACAACATGCTTTTTGTCCAAGTGTCCAAAAAGGTCCAAAAAAAAAAGTGAGACCGATACTTGTGCACTAAATCATGTTTTATTGGTGCGCTGATGTGGCGGCACATGATTTGTTGCTTTTTAAATCTAAGAAATACATATTCAATTATTGATAGTCATCATCAACACTAACAACTTTAAAGTCACAACTATTAGTTCAATATTGTTAAAAATATTATACATTAAATCAACAAATACTATTACAACTATTGAAACATGCTCAATTACTCCAGCCTTTCCTTATATGTTATCATGTCTAAACATATTGTTTTCGTAGGGAGATTAGCATGTGCCCCTGATAGTTACGGTCAAACAATTGAGTGCTCCCAAGTCTATTCAAAACTTTCAGTCGTAATCAATTCATATACTCGTGGCGTTAAATTTATGCAACGTTCATGTGACCCATAGTAAAATACTATGGAAAAACGATATTTATATGCTATGAAGAAGGAACGCATTATGCAACGTTGATGATACCCAGAGTTAAAAACTCACAGAAACAATGTTATTTATATGCTATGGAGAAGAAATGCTGGATTAGGTTTTGGTGTTGGTTGTGATCATGGCTGCAATCAGCACAGAGCGGACCTTTTTCAAAAGAAGAGAGGAATTCAAAGCTTGGGTATACAGAAGATAGAAACTCTATAGTGGTTTATAAGGATCCCCACCAGCCAGTTGAAGACAGGGTCGAGGATTTGCTTTCAAGGATGACTTTGGCTGAGAAAATTGGGCAGATGACCCAAATTGAGAGGGAAGTGGCTACCTCTCCAATTATAAGGGACCTTGGAATAGGTGTGTACTTTTAGTGTTGTGGCTTACGATTATTATGAACCGACTGGGTGTCATACTGCACTTTTTAAAAGGCTTGAGCCTTTTGCTATTGTGGCCTGGAATAGGTTTCTGAATTGGCTATTTTAGTTTGCAATAGGTTAAAGAATTGAGTATTATAGCTTGGAATGGGGAGGCATGACGTGTTATTAGAGTGTAGGAATTATGGTACTGTAGCTTGTTATAAGCATGCATTGGGTCTTATTGCTACATTTGCTTTCGAGGTTTAGAGAATAAGGTATTCTGGCTTGGAATGGTTATGAATAGGGTATCATACTTCATTTTTTCAGGGTTCACAGATAAAGGTTTGTTGTGATTTTGGATGAGCATTAACTGAGCATCATCCTGCATCTTTTTAGGTTTTGGGGATTAAGGCATTGAAGAATGGGATAAGTTTGAATTGAGCATCATGTTACATTTTTATCAGGTTTGGGTATTAAGGTATTTTATTTTGGGATAAGTCTGAACAGAGTATGATGCTGCAGTTTCAGGGCTCAGGGTATAATGTATTGTAGCTTGGGATATTTGTGGAATGGCTTCATTTTTAGGGTTTAGGGTTTTAGGAAATTCAGCTTGGGAAAATTGCGAATTGGGTATCGTACTGCATTATTTTTCCCGTGACATAGGTTGTATGAAGTATCAACTGGATACTATACTGCGCTTTTTTAGGGTTTTGACTAGTATAGCTTGGAAGAGATATCAATTACGTACTATTCTGCAGTTCTTTTCAAGGTTACAGGCTTAGGGCATTGCAGATTGGGATGTCTTTGAATTTATGTATTGTAATGCATTTCAGGGTGTGCTTTGTTTGATAATTCATTCCATTTCAATAGCGAATGGAGTAAATATGCTTAATCCATGAAATTGAAGATACATTTTTTTGGGTGTTGTATATTTTATGCGGTCTCTGGTATATAAATTGGACTGTTCAGTGCATTCTTTCTGGGTTTAGGACAAGCATAAACTAGGTATTATGGTACATTTTTTCAGTGGGTGCTGCTAAGATTTTTTAGGATTATTTTTAAATGGGTGAGTTCATGAATTTTGTAGGGTAGTTTAAGTTCTTAAATTTGTGGAAGTTGGTGGTCTCAGGAATTTTATTATTTTATATATTCAATTCAGCAGAATAAATGAATAAAAGAAATTAATTGATATAATCTCATATGATTGACAAGTGGCATAAAGAAACTTCAGCTAGTGGGACAATTTCTAGCCCCACCTTAATTATACCCTCTTAAAGAAGAGAATGTGTTGATGGATGAGGTTGTAGTGGAGAAGGGTGATGATAAAAACCTTTGTATTGTCTAACATTGATTTTTTTGCAGATATGAAGAAAGGTGAAAATAAAGAGAAAGTACTCTTGGTTGAGGATAATGTAGATGTAAAGATTCTAATCAATTTTGACAGAGAATCTCACGCAAGAATAAGGAGATATCAGAATAAACTAACTATAGCACCCAGATCCACATTACTTCCAACATGCAATAACATTCTAGTCACACATTAAATGAAAGACTAACATAGCTCGACATGATAATTATTACTAGATTGAGCCACATAATAGATTGTGAATACAAATAGGTGAGCTGAAAGATAATTCTGCCAATAGTATGCCAATATCAGAACAAATACAAACACCAATCTTTGTCTTACAAAAGTAATTTGATTGGCCTCTGACATTCAAAGTCGCACAGCTGGATAATCACGCGAAATCTTCTTGCTGGTGTTATGCGATATGGAGCTCCACCTAAATTTTGGCGTTGCTCAAAATGTATTAAATCTTTGGCATGGGCTTTTGATTCCCGATCACGTGTGGCCTCCTAGTGTGCTCGACCTTGAACGAATGAATTCCCAGTATTACTTGCCTTCTCCAGATCTGAGGATGGATGAAAGAGCTTTGCTGATGATTTCAACAGCTAGAATCGGCTCCAACTTATACTGCGTGTGTGTAACTCGCGACTGGAAGAGCCGCTTGGAAGTGTGTGAGTTCGTTGCGTGGTCGCCTGATATGGAATTGATGGTGTGGCACAATCATCTAATGTCGCCAGAGCCAACGGCTCTGCGTGGACAGCAGATGCAATCTCCTCCTTCCGATGTAAGCCTACAACAAGTTCAATGAATGAGAATTAGACTAAATATAATGCAGATGTATCGAAGCACTTTCACGGGTTTCCCAGATTGAACTACGTCCGACTTGGTTGTTTTGGTTGAGCGACTACGTCCTCAAACTCCAGACAAGAAAAAGCTCCAAACTCGTGATGCCAAAACTACACAAAAATCTCAAATTTAAACTAATCAACTAAGCACGACATCAAGGATGTCGGCTACAGAGAAACTTAAAAATTAAATTTCAAATTAAACTTTTAGGCGCCTCAAATGAGGTCGGCCCAGCCTCAAATATGAAATCCTTTTGTTTATTAGTTAGTGTTTAAAAACACTATTCTCCAATGTTAGCCCAAAGTTCATTTAAAATGAGGTACATTACAGTTCCCTTCCTTAGTTTGTTGTTGGTCCTCCAACAACCTCAAATTCAGATGCTCGAAGATCTCTACTCCTTCCCAGGTAGCGTCTTCAATGGGAAGATTTTTCCACTTCACTAGGTACTACAGAATAATCTTGTTCCTTAGACGTTTCTCTCTCACATCCAACACTGTCTCAGGTTCGAGAATGAGTTTTCCCTCGTCATCAAGAGGTGGCAATTCCACTGATGGAGTGATTTGTTGTCCCAAGGCTTCCTTCAAGCATGACACATGGAAGACATTATGAATTCTGCTTCCCGATGGTAACTCCAGCTCATACGCAACCTCTCCAATTCTCCTTGTGACATTGAACGTTCCATAAAACCTTGGTTTGAACTTCTCGACTCCATTCCCCTTGAGAGTTGATTGTCTATAGGGTTGCAACCTTAAATACACCATGTCATTGACCTCGAAGACCCTCTCAGTCCGCCTATGATTTGTATATAACTTCTGCTGATTTTGGGCACACTGCAAATTCTCTCTTGACGAGTTCATGATATCCACATTTTGCTGCACCATGTCCCTTGCGCTTGGCATCCGGTTGTCTGCTAAAATGAGATCCATGAAGGAAGTAGCTTCATAGCCGTAGAGAGCTTTGAAGGGAGTCATCCTAATGGACATGTGGTATGTGGTATTGTAACAAAATTCCCTGAGATGCAGCCACTTTACCCAAGCTGATTGCTGCCCTATCACATAGTTTCTCAAGTACCCCTCGATCCATTTGTTCACTATCTCGGTTTGTCCATCTGTTTGGGGGTAGTAGCTAGTGTTCGGTGTTAACTCTATATGCGCCAAGTGAAAGAGCTCTTGCCAAAACAAGCTGATAAATCTACTATCTCGGTCACTCACAATGTTTCGAGGCAATCCATGGAGCCTAAACACTTCTTTAAAGAACAAATCTTCAACTTGAGGAGCCTTAAATTCTGAAGTCATAGCATAAAAATGGGCATACTTAGTGAGTCTATCCACCACAACATAAATACAATCTTTACCTTGCACCTTAGGAAGCCCGGTGATGAAATCCATCGAAATGCTGTCCCATTTCTGGTTTGGGATAGGCAGGGGCTGCAACAATCCAGCTGGTAATGTATTTTCAGTTTTGTTTCGTTGGCACACTAAACATTCCCTCACATGCAGCAATATGTCCTTCAACCCTTTCCACACAAAACGCTCTCACTTGCTTGTAAGTCTTGTAGAGTCCCGGATGACCAATGAGAGGGGTATCATGGCAAGCTTTAATGATTCTACCTTTAACCTTCGAATGAGGTACAAGATAGATTCGGTCTTTGTAGAGGATGAGCTCTTCCACCACCCTGTACCTATCATCAATTGTCTTTCCTTCCATAATATTATTAGCAAATGCATCTTTAGCATATTCAGCTGTAATGTTAGTACTCCAATAAGCATATATATCAGTCATAGCACAAAGGTAAGGCTTCCTAGAGAGTGCATCAGCTACCACGTTGTTCTTGCCTTTCACATATTCAATATCAAAATCATAGGCTTGAAGTTTATTTACCCATTTTTGCTGCCTATCATTCAAATCTTGCTGATTTAGGAAGTACTTTAAGCTGTTATGATCTGTTTTCACCACGAATTTCCCACAGACCAAGTATTGTTTGAATTTAGCAAGGGCATGCATAATAGCCAACATCTCCTTGTCATCAATGGAAAAAGCCTTTTCTAGTTTGGTGAGCTTTCGACTCTCATACACAATAGGATGCTTATTCTGCATTAACACGACTCCAATGCCTTCGCCTAAAGCATCGCACTCAAGTACGAAAGGAGATGAGAAATTTGGAATGGCCAAAATGGGACACGAGCTCATTACCTCTTTGAGTTTGTCGAATGCCTGCTAGGTTGTGGGGCTCCATGAGAATGCTCCCTTCTTTGTCAAATTGGTCAATGGTGCTGCAAGGTATGAGAACCCCTTCACAAATCTCCTTTAGTAGCTGCATAGACCCACAAATCCCCTCAACTGTGTTAGATTCTTGGGGGTAGCCCACTCCTATATTGCCTTGATCTTCTCTTCATCCACACTTACCCCTTGAGCATTGATTTTATGGACCAAGTATAGGATCTTGGTCATTCCAAATTCACATTTTGACATCTTGGCATAGAATGAACTCCTCTCAAGGATGTCAAGCACCTCTTCTATATGCTTTAGATGTTCTTCCCATGTTTTATTGTAAATTAAGATGTCATCGAAGAAAACCAATACAAACTTTCTTAACTGACGAATGAATACCTGATTCATGCAGGATTAGGAGGTGGCGGGAGCATTGGTCAAACCGAACGACATTACTAAGAACTCATAATGCCCATAATGACCCCTGAAGGCTGTCTTCTGCACATCCTCATCTCTGACTCTAATCTGGTGATAGCCTGAACGCAAGTCGATCTTGGAGAAGTATACTGCTCCATGTAGCTTGTCTATTAGTTCATCAATCTTGGGGATAGGATAATGGTTTTTAATTGTCTTCTTGTTGAGGGTTCTATAATCGATGCACATCCTAAGTGTCCCATCCTTCTTGACTAGCACTACTGACGAGGCGAAGGGACTTGAGCTTGGCCGTATAAACCCCATATCCAATAACTCTTTGATGGCCTTCTCGATCTCTTCTTTGTATATTTGTGGGTGACGATATGGAGTAGTGATTACCGGTTTGGCTCCCTCTTCTAGTTCTATCACATGTTGGAATCCTCTATTAGGTGGCAATCCGGCAGGAATATCTCGAAAGACCTTAAACTTCTTGTCTAAGATAGCCTAAATATCACTAGGGAAAGCTCTTTCCTCTTTTGGTTGACTAGTGTCTGTAATCAAACATTCGGCTGCCCATGCCACTTGATCTCTACAGAAAGATCGCTCCATTCTCTTTGCTAAAACCATCATTGGTCCATTCCTGGAAAGGCCCTTGAGTACCACCTCCTTGCCCTTATGTTGGAATTTCAGCTCCATAGTTTGGTAGTTGGTAGTGTATTCTCCTAGGGAATGAAGCCATTGTACTCCCAAGACCATGTCCGTGTCTCCTACATCAACCACATAGAAATCCTCCTTCATTTTGTGGCCACTTAGCATTCGCTCCGTTTGTTGAATCTGCTTCGTACAAGGGAGGACATTGCCTCCGGCTGCCAAAATATCAAACCCTTCAAAATCCTCTATTGCCAAAAGTAGCTTAGCCACCGTCCTTCTATCAATGAAATTGTGCGTGGCCCCACTATCAATTAGCACCATCACTTTCTGCCCTCGAAGAACTCCCCTCACTCATAACAAATGGTATTGAGGTGTTCCTGAGAGTGTTGCCAAAGCGCTTCCTGCTGGTTTCTCTTCTATTATGAGCTCTGGGTGCTCCTCAGGAGTGTCTTCCCCAATGACCCCGTCTCCATCATCGGCTTCATCATCAGATACCACCTTGATGTAATAAACTTGCCCTCTTCCTTTGCACTGGTATTGATTATTCCACTTTTCATTGCAGTAGTAGCACAAGCCCTTCTTGCACAATTCATTCCTTGACATGCCATGTGGACCAGTATGGGGAGTCTTAGGTGGCGGATTTTCCTTAATGAAAGGCTTCTTTCATTGTCTTGTTGGTGCATTTTTGTTGCTTGCCTTCCCTTTCTTGTTGGAGTCTTCAAGACTCAAAGCTTTCCGGATGGCATCTTCCAAAGTTGTTGGCTCCAAGGCTCTCACCAATCCACGAAAAGAGTCAGATAGGCCCTCGATGAAGAAGAATATGAGCCTCTTGTCAAATACATCAGACACCATTACTGCAAGTCTCTGAAACTTTGAAACATAATCATCCATGGTGCTCATTTGCTTCAATCTAATTAATTCCCGGAAGTATGCTTTCGGATCTTTTTTGTCAAACCTGTCCCCAACTTCTGAGTGAAATCTGCATATGAATTCACTTGCCCAAATCCTTGGGTCACGATACCATGGTGCCACCATTCATGTGCTAGATCCTCCAAGTGCAAAATAGCAAATTTGATTGCTTCCTCTTCAGTCATGGGGCTGAGAGAGAAATACATGTCCAATTTTTGGATCCATGATTGTGCAATCATCTTCCCTGACCCATCGAATGTTGGGAGCGATTGCTTGCTGATCTTGTGTTGAATATCTCTGTTCCCACGGTGTTGTCTCTCATCACTCCTAGGACTGTAAAATTGATTGAAGGAGATGGTGGCTTGAGCATCAGCATCTAAATCCAAGTATTCGCGTACAATGTTCGCATAATTGCGTTGTTCTTCTCCTTCCTGTTGGCCCTCTGTTCTTGGTAAGAACCTTGGCTGAGTGTGCTTGTGGGTGTGTCCAATATAAGTCCTGCTATGTTCTCCTCCTCTTGAACGCTCCAAGTGACCTCCCTCAGCATTGCTAGATCCAAACTTTATATTATTGACTGCAGCCATAAGAGACTGTATGGCCTGCAACAAGGTCTGATTTGTCTAGTCCTATTGTTTCATGAAATTTTCCAATTTGTCATTTTGATCTTTGTCTCCCATTTTCTCCTTACCTCTGCCTCCTATCCCTTGAGCAGCTTTAGATTTCTTTCTTTCTTACTCTATGGCAGGAAGGTCCTGCTGGCTCAATTGCATGTGAAATTACCCACAGGCTGGCAGGCCTTATGGCTTTAATACCACTATGAAGATTCTAACCAATTCTAACAGAGAATCTCATGCAAGAATAAGGAGATATCATAATAAACTAACTACAACACCCAGATCCACATTACTTCCAGCATGCAATAACATTCTATTCACACATTAAATGAAACACTAACATAGCTTGACATGATAATTATTACTGGATTGAGCCACATAATAGATTGCGAATACAAACAAGTGAGCTAAAAGATAATTCCACCAATAGTATGCCAATATCAGAACAAATACAAACACCAGTCTTTGTCTTACAAAAATAATTTGATTGGCCTCTGATATTCAAAGTCTCACAGCTGGATAATCACGCGAAATCTTCTTGGTTGGTGTTATGCGATATGGAGCTTCATCTAAATTTTGGCATCGCTCAGAATGCATTAAATCTTCGGCACGGGCTTCTGATTCCTAATCACGCGTGGCCTCCTAGTGCACTCAGCCTTGAACGAATGAATTCCCAATATTACTTGCCTTCTCCAGATCTAAGGATGGATGAAAGAGCTTTGTCGATGATGTCAACAACTAGAATCAGCTCCAACTTATACTGCAAGTGTGTAACTCGCGACTGGGAGAGTCGCCTGGAAGTGTGTGAGTCCACCATGCGATCACCTGATATGGGATTGATGGTGTGGTGCAATCATCTGACATTGGCTAGAGCCTATGGCTTTGCTTGGACGGTGGATGCAATCTCCTCCTTCTGATGTAAGCCTGCAACGAGTTCAATGAATGAGAATTGGACTAAATATGATGCATATGTATTGAAGCACATTCACAGGTTTCCCAGATTGAACTATTTCCGACCTGGGTGTTCTGGTTGAGCAACTACGTCCTCAAACTCCAGATAGGAAAAAGCTCCAAACTCGTGATGCCAAAACTACACAAAAATCTCAAATTTAAACTAATCAACTAAGCATGACGTCAAGGATGTCGGCCACAGAGAAACTTAAAAATTAAATTTCAAATTAAACTTTTAGGCACCTCAAATGAGGTTGGCCCAGCCTCAAATATGAAATCCTTTTGTTTATTAGTTAGTGTTTAAAAACACTATTCTCCAATGGTGGCCAAGAGTTCATTTAAAATGAGGGAGATTACAATAGAAGAGAAAATGGTGACAAAAGTTCAAGGAGTATAGGTTGTAGAAGTTCAGAGTATTGTTGCATAAGTTCCTTTGGAGTAGCTCATGAAGAACTTGTACTTGATTGTACAGTTGATGAAGATCCTTTGCTTGAACAAAAGGTGGGGAAGATTAATGAGCTGATCGATTTGCATGATTTGTTACATGGAGATATTATTATAGTTGAGAATGGAGAAGAAAATAGAAAGAGGATTGAGAATAGAAAATCCATGGAGTTTGTAGAGAAAGGACCTTTTGAAGTTCATTGTGCGATCCCAAATTGTAAGAAAAATATAAGAAAAGGAGAAGAGTTGGATAGCATGTCTATGAGGCATGGTGAAGAACTAGAAAAAGTGTTTGTGGGAATATAGAGAGGGCTGCAGATAAAATATACCCTATGAATATGGATCTGTTAATATACTGCATTTTACACCAGAATTTAGTGTGAAGGTAGGCGTTATGGTGAATTAATTTTTGCTATTTAGGGTTTAAAGGCCTCTAGCTTGGGATAACACACTGTGAATTGGATATTATATTGCAGCTATATTGTGTTTCTTTGTTTGAATATTTTTTGTAGAGCAGGATGGTTTTATCAGTCTGTGAATTTGAATATAGTGTTTCTTTGGTACTTGTATACTGCATGCATTTTTAGTTATATGAATTGGATATTTTATGGTAAGTTTCATCTTTTTAGGTTTTAACTTTTAAGGTATTTTAGCTAGCGAAATGTCTGAAGTGGAAATCGCACTGCATTTGTTTTGGGTTTCTTCTGTTTGAAAATGCCATTTAGTTAGCATAAAAGGTACGATGGTTGTAGCAGTCCATAAAATTGGAGTTGCATTTCTTTTGCTATGTATATTGCATGTGTTATAACATTGAGATTGACTGATCATAAAGATTGTATTGATTTTGAGCTGGTGAGTGGTTTAAATGCTAAAACTGGACACTCAAGTTGAAAGTTCAGTTGAAGAGAAATCCTCCCTTGTCATAAGATTAATTTTTCTATTATGTGTTTGTTCATTGATGTGGTTATTTGAATTTTACGGGATTTTGGAGATGGATGGATCATGACAGGTTTGAAATAATTTACTGATATCTTCCCATTTTGTTATAAAAATCTACTATGATTTCTTTTCTTCATTGATTTTAGAGTTTTGTTTATACTTCATATCTTGAGGATGTGTTGTATTGGGCAAAGGTGGCTCATACTAGTTTTGAAAGAATGCTATACTATTGTGTTGTTAACTCAAGGATTTTGTGTATGCTTCGTAGTAAGGATTAACTCAAGTATGATTCGTAGTAAGGATACTCTTGCATTGTGGATAAAGAGGGTCATGATAGTTTTGAACGACTGATGGTACCATGTTGGTAGTATTTTTTATGACATCATTATTCAGTGATGTAGGGATGCTGGTAATATTTTTTAAGTGCTAGAATATAGATGAGTCATCATGATTTTGGAAGGACTGATATCCTCCCATGTCAATGCAAGTTTTTAATATAATGTTTTTGCTAATTGAAATGGTGATTTGTGTCTCAGTTATTTTGCATATGTATATAAATGCAGGTAGCGTTTTGAATGGTGCAGGAAGTACCCCTGGAACTAAAGCATCTCCTATAATGTGGGCTAATATGGTTGATAGTTTCCAGGATGCAGCTATGAGCTCCCGTCTTGGGATTCCTATGATTTTTGGAACTGATGCCGTCCATGGTCATAATAATGTTTATGGAGCAACAATTTTTCCACATAACATAGGCCTTGGTGCAACAAGGAAAGTGATGTTCATTTCTTTTTGGGTCTTTGTGGATAGATTTAAAACAAAAATGATTTCTGCAGTTGTCTAATAGAGTATTGCTTTGCAGAGATACTGATTTGGTAAAAAGAGTAGGAGCTGCTACTGCTCTTGAAGTCAGGGCTACTGGTATTCCATTTGTATTTGCACCTTGCGTGGCCGTAAGTACCTGGATCTGAGACAGACGATGTGGGATGTGCTTAATTAATGTGGGTCTAAATTAATGCTGAATTTCTTGATGCATGACTTGTTTGGCCAGAGGAATGATGCATTCAAGGATTTTTCAATTCGGCTTGCTTTAGTCTTTTCAAATCAACTAGACATCTTTACCGGGTTAAAAAGTTGGCCATGCTTCTTTTTTCCTTTGTCGATATATGATATATATAGTTTGAGAAGAATTTATTTGATGCCTATTTTGATTTAGTGCCAGAAGGTCTAGTAGCTCTCTTACAATTTCTTGCCAGCTTCAATGCATTTTCAATTTGTTAGGTCTCATATATTCCTTAAAAATGCTTGTGCATGTGAATATTGTATTTTGTAGGTACATTGTTATTGTTTACTCAGATTTCTTGATGCCTGATTTACTTTAGCTATTAGCTCACATAGAAATGGCGGATACTTATTTTTATGTTTTCAGGCCCTCTCAAATCACATCTTTTATCAATGCTTTGGGTTCTATTTTTTTAAAATTGGCTTCTGCAGTCACAGCCTTTGGGTGTATGGTATTTAGAACTTTGAAGTTTGATGTGTAGCTGAAAGCAAAATTGATCTCTGCAGTCAATCTTTGAGTGTATTGTATTTGTCTGGTGTTCTTATACTGCAATCACAATAATTGAACAGGTATGTCGTGACCCACGATGGGGAAGGTGCTTTGAATCTTACAGTGAAGATACTGAAGTAGTTCTAAAAATGTCAGAGATCATTGAAGGGTTACAGGGCTCTCCTCCTGAAGAACATCCTAATGGCTATCCATATGTGGGTGGACGGTATGTGCTAGCTTTGTTACCGTTTTTTATTTATTGTTAAAACTCTTATGATTGAAATTCACTTGCAACTCTTGGAATGTTTTTCCTAGTCATTATTGTCTTCCGTTCACATGTTCAATTTCAGAATGAAGGTTGTAGCTTGTGCCAAGCATTTTGTAGGAGATGGTGGAACCGAGGGAGGAGTCAATGAACACAATACGCTGGCAACCTACGACGATCTTTTCCAGATTCACATGCGTCCATACCTTTACTCCTTGGCAAAGGATGTATCAACTATCATGGCTTCTTACTCTAGCTGGAATGGGGTGAAAATGCATGCAAACCACTACCTTCTAACTAGGATTTTGAAAGATGAGCTCAGATTCAAAGTAATTATAACAAATGGAGTTTGATTTTTTCTATTTGTTTTCTGTAATAGTAATTTCCTACATAGGAAGAACTATAATCAAATCACTGCTTCCATAGAATTTCTGAAGCTTACTGATTTTTCTTTTCTGATTAATACACAGAGCAGGGCCATTTAAGAAACACGTCTCTGCTATTCAAGAAAAAACATCAAATACCTGCCCAGACAATATGCGAGAAATCTTGAACTGATAATTGGCTTGATCAATTTTGGTACAGGGATTTATCATTTCAGATTGGTAAGGAATAGATAGCATCACTTCACCACCTGGTGCAAACTATTCATACAGTGTTTCTTCTTCGATCAATGCAGGAATTGACATGTTATTTTTTTATGCTTAATCTTAATTGTTATACCACTGTATTGGTGGTTTTTCCACTAAGTAATTTATTTTATCTAATCTTGAAAGTTTGCAGGTGATGGTCCCTTTCAACTTCGAAACATTCATCAGTAACCTTACAGAATTGGTCAATTCAGGCCAGATTTCTATGAGCAGAATAGATGATGCAGTTAGGAGGATTCTCAGGGTCAAGTTCATTGTTAGCTTGTTTGAGCATCCCAAAACAGACAGATCATTGTTGGACATGGTTGGAAATCCTGTGAGTAAAATGAAATCCACTTGCATTGCATGTATTTTTCACTTTGAGCACTTTGTAATTTGTATTACAATGTGACAAGATGCAGAATACGTTGTTTTTCTTCTTAACAACATTGCGGTCACTGCAATAATTCATTTTGATCTTTAATGAATTTTTGTTTTAGTTCAGGCACACAGAGAAATAGCCAGAGAGGCAGTTCGCAAGTCACTGGTTCTCTTGAAGAATGGCAACAAGGGCGAGAAACCATTATTACCCTTAAAAAAGAATGCCCAGAAGATATTAGTAGCAGGCAGTCATGCAGACAACTGGGATACCAATGTGGAGGTTGGACACTAATCAGGGGAGGCAGCAGTGGATCCATGACCATAGGTGAAAGGTTACTAATCTAGAAGGCTTGTGTGCAAGCCAATTATAGTTTTCTTCTTAAGGTGCTATAATGATAGGTGACAAAGAAATTTTGCGTATAGCATGTAATTAATCCCGTTGGGTATTTTATACTTTGTATCATCTGCTTTTTTTATTGAAAAAAATAAAAATAAAAATAAATCAGCTACGTATTTCATCATGACAGTTGATTCTGTTACTAGCTTAGATTCATGTTAACTCTGGTTTGAATCCACTGTTAAGTAGCACTCTTAATGTTTTTGCGTCCATATCATCTGCCTACCTCATATTTATGCAAAATTCAGAAGACTATTGAGATAGATTCTTTGTTTGAGTAGAAGAAATTGGGAGTGGTGGCTATTTGTAAATACAGACCTCGCTTTATATTGCTCTGAGCAAGAGTTTACAATCTCAAATTCCTCGATATATCTTTAAACCAGCTGCTCTAATTTCCTATCTTGGGCTAATCCCCTCCCCAAGATGTGCGTGCCTTACTCCCTTTGGTGTGTCGGCTTGTTCTTAATTGTTTTGTGGCTCTTCGTGCCTTTGTGGCACCCTTTTTTATTTTATTTTTTTAAAGTTCTGGTGTCGTACATTTAAACAGGCCACATTTCATTGTGAAATATCTTATGTACTTACTATTTTTTTGATGTATATGATATGTTGAAGCGTTTCCAATTTGGAAAACAATTCTCAAATAAAATTTGTTTCTTTTTACGCAGGAACTACTATTCTGGAAGCAATAAAAAAGGCAGTCAGTCCAGTAACTGAGGTAGTGTATGAAGAAAATCCGGATTCAAATTTCCTTGAAGGGAAAGAATTCTCCTATTCCATTGTTGTTGTTGGAGAAACTCCATATGCTGAGAACAGGGGTGGCAATCCTGTCCTCACAATCCCTCTGAATGGAACTGAGGTGATAAACACTATAAGCAATAAGAATATTAAGTGCCTTGTAATAATAATATCAGGAAGGCCTTTGGTGGTGGAACCTTATTTGAATAAAATGGACTCCTTTGTGGCTGCATGGCTTCCTGGCACTGAAGGGCAAGGTGTGACGGATGTTATATTTGGGGACTATGATTTTCATGGAAGACTGCCAAGGACCTGGTTTAAGAATGTGGATCAGCTGCCTATGAACTTTGGAGATGAGCATTATGATCCACTCTTTCCTTTTGGATTTGGAATGAGCATGAATTTGCAAAGCAATTCAATTCATTAAATCCAGGTTTTTTTTTAATAAAAAATTTCAAACATCAATCAAAGTTTAGCTATCGAGGATTATAATAAATTGTAACAACTGCCTTTCACAACTGCCCTTCAATATATATATATATCAATTTGTAACAAATACCAAACTTAATTGGTTTAATGTAAGAGTTAATGGTGAACTCCCAACACCCCAAGATCACTTGCAAGAGAAAAAAAAAACTTCCACAAGAGAGAAATGACAAAAATATCATTTTATGATTATGGCTGCAAGATTGTTAGATCGAATATGTGATGCACATATGATGCCTTGCTTATAAGCAAGTCGTGAAATAAGATTAGACAAGATCATGACATTTGTCTTAATCCTATACAATGAAACAACTACTTCAACAACATTAAATGATTTAAGAAACAAGCATTAAATGTCAAGAGAGAAGATAAGATCTAATGACAACTAACACCATTTTTAGACAAGGCATAGAACCATAATTTTTTACAAGTCCTATCATAAATCTCATAACATTAGACAAGCAAATTTTGGGAAATCTAAAACTTGAATTTATTACTAAATCAATGAGGATTTTTGTAGGTGCCAACAAGTCTCTTCAATATTTTCACATAGGATACATTTAAATGGCCCCATGAAACCCGACTATCTCTCGCCTTTGGGAGGACATTGGAACCCCAACACAGATTAGCTAGACACAATGATGATTGATGCTACACATTTTGTATGTCATATTAAGTTTGATAGAGTTATTCCCTAACTTAGCTTTGCACCAAATTATTTTGTCATCTTTATATTATAAGAAGATGGTCCTTTTTGCTAACTCTTTGGTCATCTCCTTTTCTTTTTCTTTTTGGCTTGTGGTAAGCATTTAAATTCCTTGTAGGAAAAGGTTGAAGCTTCCCACCCATTAAGTTGGATTATGTAATCTTTTACTCTTTACCTAGATCTTTCTATCATCACTTCTTTATGATTAGCAAGCTTGGGGATGTCTCCCAGGGGATGGTATCCATTCCAAGAGTTGTTTGAAAAATGTGCTAGATTCCCATTATTGATTTTCCAAGAGATTTGATTGATTATTATGTGATAACATTTTGACATAAAGTTCTAGAGATGGGAAACCCTAGAGAAGTTCATGTTGGTTAATATGTATTTTGATTTATCATCATTCATATATTTATTTTGTGCTATCCTCGTGTGAAGTAGGAAAAGTGATCCTAGTATAATTAGGATTATCTTCTTTTCACTAACTTCACATTTGGACACAAAACCAACTAGGGTTGATGATTATCTTGCTACTAGAAAGGAGAGCCAGTCTCTTAGGGTTTGTGTCTTTTTGAGTTGTAAAGATAATAAATTTTATGTGTTTTAAGAAACCTATTTGACATATACCCTAGATTTGAAAATGAAATTTATTGCACAAACAAAAATAGAAACTAACAAAACAAACCCAAATTTGTGAAATGATGATAGAGAGGAACCTGTAATTAAAATCTAACGTTAAATTATAGGGACAGGGGTGTTGGGCACCCTAGATTGAGATGCTTGCTTTTTAGATTTGAAAATTTTGAATTGTAGGTTGGAGTTTGCTCTGTGCTTTATGGGAATTTTAGTTGATGAAACTTCTAGGTTAGACCTGCACACATGAAAAGGGTGAAAACGATTGTGCTATATAGGGGCTCGCCTAAGTCAAACCTCGTTTTGGTATTTCTATCTCCACGTTCAACAATTGATGAAGATTAAGATGCATGCCCTAGGCTAGGTAGAGGCCAAAAATGATAAATGAGAATGTTACCTTGATGTGAAGTCCTTGATGAGGTGATGTCACACCACAAGTTACATCACAAATGTTGGTTGATGGATGCATTGATTGCTTGATAGACCTATAAGAGGGTAGTTTACAAAAGATAATAGATTGTTGTAGCTAACATGTAGAAGATAACTCAATACATATTCATCATAATGGAATGATTTATCATGGTAGCTTCTTGCACATAATTATCTTCTCCTTATTGGTGTCTTGCAAGCATGATCTTGATTGATGGAAGCATTGTAATGATAAAGCTAATTCCGCCCTTGAATTTCTTTGACTAATTTTAGAATGCTCAAATTTCTCAACAAATGATGAAAATACTTGTATTTTTATGCAATTATTTAATTTCCCACAATTTAATTATGATACTTGACAAGTAAATTTAAATTTCTAAATGTTAAAATGTTGCCATTGACATATTTTAAATCAAGCCAAAATAGGTTGGACATGGGCGATGGGTGCCCTAGTCCAGACCCATTTTGGGGCCATGAATATCAGTAAATAAATATTAAGTGATAATTCTCAATTTAATCCTAATTTTCTAAAAATAATAGTAAAACAGGAAAATTATATGTATAATTGGGTTCAAGCACATATGGGGGAGCTAAACCTATTGTGAAATTGTCAAGTGACAATATACCACCGGTATATTTTAAAATGAGCCAAAATAGGTTGGATAGGGGCATTGGGCGTTCTAGTTCAGACCCATTTTGGGGCCATGAATATCAGTAAATAAATATTGAGTGATAATTCTCAATTTAATCCTACTTTTCCAAAAATAATAGTAAAACAGGAAAATTATAAGCACAATTGGGTCCAAGCACATAGGGGGGAGCTAAACCCATTGTGAAATTTTAAAGGGTGACAATTTATGATGCTACATCTGGAACATTGGGTGCTCAAATTTATATATATTCTTCATATTAGTTTTGCTCCCAATGCTTGATTTTGTAGTTATATATCTTTTATGCTTGTTTCTCCCATATTCTTTTTCTATTTCATTTTGTTCCAATCAATTAGGGGAATCCTCCTTGTTTCATTAGGACCTTCACATAAAAATCTACATTGTATTTCAATGAGGTCCTTCGCTTTGTTTGTGATCTCTAGGCATGAAAGGAGATATATATAGGTACAACCACCAAGATCACTTTCACCATCATTATTCTTCCCTCCAAGGTGAGCCAATTCCCTTTTTATGAATCCCCTTTTCTTCTACACTTTCTTGTTGTTTGAACCCCCTTTTTTGTATGTATGGCTCCCTAAGAGAGGGTGATATCTAAATAGGAGCTATATAGTGTCTATTCCAAACTCGATCATTGCTATAATTCATCTCTATGTCATTTGTTTGGTATTGAAGAAGAATGTTTTGGACTTGTACTTGTTGATCATTTGGCTCAATTAGCTTATATAACTCTCTAACATTCTTTTTATTACACTAGCTTCTTCAATCGTTGCATTACCATATAATAGTGTGTCATTAGCGAACATTCGATGCAAGATGGCTAGGACATTATGAGCAACCATTATTCCTCTCCATTCCCCCACTTCTTTCTTTCTTGTTATACTTCTACTTATGGAATCTACCATTAACATGAACAAGGAAGGAGATAGTGGTTCCCCCTATCATATCCCTCTCAAACCCTCAAAGAATCCATAGTGTATGCCATTTACAATAAACGAGTAACGTGGAGATGATATACATGTATAAACCTAATCTAGCAATTTGGATAAAAAATTGAAACTTTTCATGACTTTAAAAAGGAATCTCCCAACTTACTCGATCGTAGGCCTTACTAATATCCAACGTACAGATCATATTCTTTTGGTTTTGCCTCTTGATTGAATGAACTACTTCATGTGCTATGATTATTTCATCTGTAACATCCCTTCCTAGAATGAATTTGCTGTATTTTTGAGATACAATACTTGAGAGGATAGGTTTTAATCTATTGACAATCATCTTCATTATGACCTTGTAGATTGTGTTGCACAGTCATATTAAGCGATAATTTGCAAAAGATGAAGAATTTTCTGCGTCATTGGGATTAATACAATGTCAGTATTACTGAAGTCTCGAAGGATTTTGCACGTTTTCCTTGAATCTTCTACAACCTTCCATATGTCTTCCCCTAGGAAATCCTAGCAAAAATGATAGAATAATACGAGAAAACCATCTGGGTTGTGGGCCTTATCTAGGTTAAGTTGGAATACTGCCCTTTTGACCCCTTCTAATGTGGCTGAGGCTTGTAGTAATTGGTTGTCATTAGGCTGACGATAGAAAAAATTTAATCTAGTGCATCACTGGGGAGGGGATAAGAGATGTTTTCATCCCCCATTAGAGCCTTGAAATAATAAACAATTTCCATCTGAATTTCTACTGGGGATGATAGAAAACAACCATCAATGTTAGTTATTCTTGTTATCTTATTTATGCCTCTCTTTATCTTCATTGTGTCATGAAATAATTTAGTATTTAAGTTGCCTTCATCCAACCATATTTCCCTTGATTTTTTCTTCCAATACATCTCTTCCATTGCTAGTATCTCGTTACATGTTCATTCATAAATTCTTTCTCTTTGTGGTATTCCTCTTGGAACATTCTATTTGTAATTACCTTCTCATTTAACAAACATAGTTCTTCCTCTATTCACTCCTTCTCTTTAAATATATTCTTGAAAGAGTCCCTCCATCTTGAATATATTCTTGAAAGAGTCAATCCTTCTCTTTGAATATATTCACTCCTTTACGTGTTGTAGTTTTTTTTAATAAAAAGCACACATTTAGATCCGCTTATGTTTATCTCTTCACTCCACCATGATAAGAAAATCTTTAATCTTTAAGCTTTGTAACCACATTATCTTAAAGTGGAATTGGCATTTAGGCAATGGGCGATCCTCTGATAGACTCAACATGATAGGAAAATGATCTAACTTGGAGGAAGGAATTATGCTAGACCTAAACATGGTTGGTGTATTGAACCAATTATCCTAGATTAAAAAAATGATCTAAAATTTCTGCTATATTTGTGAACCTTGATCTTTTGTTATTCCACGTGAAGTTACCATTGCTTGGATCAATGTTGTTTAGTTTGGAATCTTAGACAAAAGTGGAAAAATCTCACTGAGTTTGGGAAATTCTTCTCAGTCCCCCACGCTTTTCTAATAAATCTAAGATCACATTGAAGTCCCCTCCTATTACAATTTTTTCTTTTCTGATGTTTTACATTTCTTCTTTGATTTCATTTTGTAGACACATAAAATAAACCAATTGACATTGTGCATCTGATCATGACTTACTAACATCGTTTCTTCCTTATCTGATTAAATTCGTCAATATTCCTCTCTTAATTAAATAAATAATTTTATCTGATTAAGTCAATCTTTTGTGTTAATTAAATCAATTCATCTAATCTAATTACCCCTATTTAATTAAATTATCAATTTATTTAATTAAATCTCTAAAGTCTATCCATTAAATTAAATAAATTAAAACCTTATTTGATTTAATCTAGCACAATATCTTTTAATTAAATAAATCAAAACCCTTATTTAATTAATCTCTTATCATACTCCTCTTTTATTTGACTTAAATAAATCCATAAATTTGAGTCAAATAGGTCACATCATCTAACCTCTCTCACTAAATTAATTAAACCTTAATTAATTTAATCTCATCTCATGTCCCATCCTCTAGATAATGCAAGTGTTGGTTCTCAGTTATGCTCTAGTTGGTTTGTCCTTGATGACAAAATTCTACTTTGGGTATCATATCGGCATGACATTCAAGTGGTCTTGGCGACAGAGAAAAGGACTATCATCATAACATTCAAGTGGTCTTGGTGACAATGGAAAGGTCTATCGGCATGAGTTTTGTTCACCATTGAGAGGTCTTACTAAATGAGTCGGGTCTCACTGACTAATACATAAGGAGGTTCATTGGCGTAAGTAATCCTATTGGCATTGTGTCTTGGTGAGTTTGACTTGTCACATCAACAGACTGGCACATTAAAGATTCACTTCAGCTAGACATGTTACTTTTGGTGTGAAGTCATAGCGATTGCACTTTGTCACACCAACTGGTGGCGGGAAGATACATCGGTAAGAGTTAGGGTTTTCGGCGTGAGGTCTCGACGAGTGACCTTCAGTCTCGCCGACATTACACATGGAGTTTCACAGGCAGCTTTCGGCATGACTTCTCATTGTCTCACTGACCGAAGGAAAGGAACATATCAGCAGGAGTGTTGTATTCAGTATGTGGTCTCACTGAAGACATATTGTCTCACCGACCGTGCACCGAAAGGTCTTATCGGCAAAGGTTGCGACTTCACTGAAATGTCATAATGATTTCGTGGTGTCTTACCAACTTGTGCATAAAGACTTTTGGTATGACTCAAGCATTCTACGAGAGGTCTCCCTGATGATGGTATGCTATAGTGACACTCATAAGATAGAAGGATGCATCGACGAGAGAACCATTATGTTACAACGACTTACAAGAGATAAAGTCTTTCGGTGAAACACAATGAAATCTACAAAACGTCTCGCCGATAGTGGAATGTCTCAGCGACACCAGATGAAAGGATGACTTTTGGTAAAACAAAGCATCATCTATGAAACGTCTCGCCGATAGTAGAATGTCACAGCGACACTTAAGAGATAAAAGGAGACTTTCAGTGAAACACAGTGTGATCTACATAGGGTCTTTCTGATATCAAAAGGTTACAGTGACAGTGAATGAAACGAAAAGGGCATCTCGGTGAGAAACTTGCTTATGTCTCAGCGATTGGAAAGAACATAACATATGAGCTATCGGCGTAACATAATGTATTCGTTATGTCTTCTCCCTGACTCTGATGGGTCATGGCGAAAGCGATATCTAAAGGGAATGACTGGCGATTTAATTGCCTTCGGCAGGACTATTTGGATGTCTTGGCAAACGATTAATAGACTCATACAATGTGGCTGGCATGGTGAATTTCTAAAGATAGTTACAGGCCGACATCATTGGTTGGCATCAAATCTCAGAACGGTTACATAGCAGAATATTCATTGAGTTTCTCTTTGAGCAGTTGCGTTTTTGAAATAATGGATGATTTGGAGCTCTCTGGATAAGCATTACTCTTGATTTTTATCATCATCGACAGATTGTCATTATTTAGCTAAAATTAGCAAGTGAGTTTCAGATTTTGGTGAAAAATGCATTCTCTGAAGACCTTCTTATTGACAGACATACTTGAAATGTATATAAATACCAGTGTTGAAAATAGTAAAAGCTCTCTGGTTGTAATTTTAAGATTATCATTCCTTGGCTATGTGAAAATGTATGAATGAACTCTGCAATAAAAATCTAAAAAACAAAGATGCAGAGATATTTTGTAAAAGTCTTTTCTATGTAATATTTTAAGGATTCAATTATTGAATCCTTAGGGTATTTTGTAGATGAGAAAACAGAGAGATATGTGCTTAACTGAAAACAAAGAAATCCTCTGAGTCATTTTTATTGTTCAAAACATAATTGAGGGGTTGGTACTCCTTGAGATGGGTGTCTCAAAATGAGGGGTTGGTGCTCCTTGTGTTGGTGCTCAAAAATCAGCCTTTAAGGCATTGTGAACAATTAATTAAAAAGATTAAGCTTGCAAGGCATTTCGGGAGTGGTTTTTATACCCCAAGAGGGTTTTCCACTCAACAAAATCTTGTGTCTCTTTGTTCTTCTGTGTGCTCACTGCTTTACAGTGTTGTTTTTGTTTCAGTTCTCTGTTGGGATTATTAATTTTATCAATTTTGTTTATGAATGATTACATTCAACTCATGAATGCTTTAATTAGAGTAATATTGAGATCAAATCTGAGTTATGTTTATGAATTTTTGAAAATTGGTCAAATCTATTAAGACACTGATTCACCCCCCCTCTCAGTGTCATTTTAACTCCAACAATTGGTATCAGAGCGTAGGGTCCTCTGATAGGTTTTAATCACCTTGGATTGATCTTGGTCTTGGAGTTTGTTTTTAATGGCACATTCTCAAGACGGTGCCTCTATAACCAGAGCTCCATTATTTGATGGAACAGATTATGTGTTCTAGAAAATCAGAATGGAAGCTTTTCTTGTTTCTTTTGATGTTGATGTTTGGAGCATTGTCTTAAATGATTACAATGTACCAGCCTCTATTCCCACTGATGCTGCTGAAAAAAAGAGGTATGAAACAAATTCTAGAGCTAAGCATGCCATCTTGTGTGGCTTAACTAAAGATGTGTTCATTAAAGTCATGCATTGCAAATCTGCTCATGAAATCTAGGAAAAAATTGAAACTATATATCAAGGGAATGAGAAAGTCAAACTATCAAAAATCATTACACTCAAACATCGGTTTGAGGAGTTGAAAATGAAGGATTGATGAAAAAGTGGCTGAATATTTCCTAAGAGTTGATGAAGTTGTCAATGCAATGAAAGGTCTAGGTCAAGAGATTAATGAATTTGATGTGGTCACAAAGGTTGTTAGAACCTTACCATCCAAATTTGAATCTAAGGTTTCAGCTCTAGAAGAAAAGAAACACTTTGATAAACTTACCTTAGACAACCTGCAAGGAATACTTAATGCCTATGAAATGAGAACTAGAAAAAACAATTCAACAGGAAAAGAAACTACTTTTAACACTGAAAAGAAATAAAAAGTCAAAGTTAGTGAATCAAAGTTGTCTGATTCTAAAGAATCCCATTTTGTTAGAAGATTTAAAAAGGGATCAGGAAAATATAAGGGAAAACTTCCCTTTAAATGTTTTAACTATGGAAAAATAGGTCAGTTTGCTGCAAAGTGTCCCTATGATGATCAAATATGTGACAAGGAGACAACTAAAAAATTTCCTAAGAAGAAGGCCTTCAAACCTAATCGAAACTTCTATTTCAAAAAGAAGAAAAGTCTATTTAGTAATGATGAATCTGATATTGAGTCTGAAGATTCATCAGTTGAAGAAGATGAAACTTTGTTCATGGCTGAAATTACTTAGCAAAATGATTCAAACACCATTGACATTGAAGAAGGTGAAGTAGATCTTGAAAGTGAGCTAAAATGTGCTTTACAAGAGATCAGAAAACTCAAAAAACAAGTTCTTGCTCAAGAACATAAACCAGATCAAGAAATGGTCTCTCTGAAAACTCAGCTTGAAGAAGCTTAAAGAGTTGAAGACTGTCTTCGAGAGGCTGTAAGCAGCAAATATCAAGAAATTCAAAAACTAGAACAAGTAGTCTGTCTTAGGAAGGAAATTGAAAAATATGAAAGCACTCTAAAACTTAATGAGATGCTCAGCAAGCAGAAGATGTACAAAGATAAAACTGGTGTTGGTTTTGGAAAGGGTGAATGCTCAATAGACAATGCAAAACAAAACCCCTCTTCTAAAGTCAAAGGTTTAGGTTCAAATCACTCAGAATTTTGTAAGAATCATGTTCAGTCTTTAAGAGGTAATAGATCTTCATACAGAGTCAATCCTTTCTTCTATGGTTATTGTTTTTTCTGCAACAAATTTGGCCATAAGGTGAGCAATTGCAGACTTATGAATCCTAGAATACCCAGGTTTGGTCTTAGGCAACACTATGGTTTTTTAAGACAAATCAGATGTTTTAAATGCAATACTTTGGGACATTTTGTCAAACAGTGCAGAACTGATTTACAATCTAAACAACAGAAAATTAAAAAGGTTTGGAAACCTAAGACTGTCAACAACATTGAGCAAACTATGTTGGTTCAAACAACTTTTCATTCCAAGAAAAAGGACTTATGGGTCCTGGACAGTGGATGTTCTAACCATATGACTGGCAACAAGGATAAGTTTATAAATCTTGAAGATTATGTAGTTGGATATGTTAAGTTTGGTGATAACTCTGGTATTCAAATTAAAGGTAGAGGTTCACTTCTTCTGAATGAAGAAACTCCTATCTATAATGTGTACTATGTGGAAGGTCTCAAGCACAATCTTCTAAGTGTTAGTCAAATATGTGATAGTGGTTATCATGTTCTTTTCACTTCGCAGGGATGTGAGATTAAGAACAAGCTTGGAAAGGCCATTGCAGCTGGAAGGACAAAAGGAAATGTATACAATCTTCTCGACACATCAAGCAATGACAATAATCAAGGTATGTGTTTAATGGGCCAAATTGAAGAGAGTTGGTTATGGCATAAAAGATTAGGACACATAAACTTTGAAAATCTGGTTAGAATCAGTAAGAATCAGAATGTTAGAGGTTTACCAATCCTTAACAAGCTAGAAAATTCTATGTGCAAAGAATGTCTAAGTGGTAAACAAACAAAAGTCAGTTTCAAAACAAAAGAGCATTCTTCTTCAAAACCTTTACAACTTGTGCATACTGATTTATGTGGACCAACTAGAACAAGGTCTATTAATGGTGAAAAGTACTTTATGCTATTTGTGGATAATTATACTAGAATGGTTTGGGTCACATTTCTTAAGCACAAATCAGAAGCATTTGAAAAGTTTAAAATCTTTCATAAATTGGTTGAGAAGGAATCTGATTTGAAACTTAAATGTTTGCGATCTGACAAAGGAGGTGAGTTCACTTCTCAAGAGTTTATTGATTACTGTGAACAACATGGCATTAAAAGATAGTATGCTGCAACAAAAACACCTCAACAAAATGGGGTAGTTGAACATAAGAATAGAACTGTAAAGAAATGGCTAGAACCATGCTAGATGAAGCTAAGTTGTCTGATATGTATTAGAAAGAAGTTGTTCATATAGCTATATACATTTTGAATAGAGTATAGCTTAGGGTGAAATCTAAACACACTCCTTATGAACTTTGGTATGGAAAAACTGCTTCTGTCAAACACTTCAAAATTTTTGGAAGTAAGTGTTTTATCAAGAAAGATGATGATAACCTTGGGAGCTTTCAATCAAAGAGTGATGAGGGTATCTTTTTGGGATACTCAACTCACAGCAAAGCTTATAAATTCCTTAACAAAAGGCTTAATAAGATTGTTGAAGTTGTTAATGTAAAATTTGATGAAAGACCACATTTGAATGCTGAATCTTTGCAGGATAATGAAGAAGAAGAACTTGAACTAGAAATAATTTTAGAAGGAGCTGAAACAACAAAGCCTAATGTTGATTCAACAAGCCCTAGAAATGAAACAAGTCCTAAAAAGGTTGCATCGAAAGCTCTAGGTAAATATCATCCCAAAGATCAGATTATTGGGAATAAAAATGTAGGAGTTCAAACTAGAAGAAAGGTTGTAGAATCTGATGAAAAGGTACAAATAGCTTTTTGTCTAGTTACTCAGTTTGAGCCTAAATTTTTTAATGAATCTCTCACAAACTCATGTTGGCTTAATACTATGCAGGAAGAAATTGATCAAATTGAGAAAAATCAGACTTGGGAGTTAGTCCCAAGACCAGATGACAAGAATGTCATTGGAGGCAATTGGATATACAGAAACAAGCTTGATGAAAATGGTAATGTTATTCGCAACAAATCAAGATTTGTCTACAAAGGCTATGCTCAACAAGAAGGTATTGATTTTGGTGAAACCTTTGCACCCGTTGCTAGATTAGAATCTATCAGAATATTCTTGGCTTATTTTGTTTATAAAGACTTTACTAAATTTATCAAATGGATGTCAAAACTGCTTTTTTAAATGGCTATTTAGATGAAGAGGTCTATGTTGAACAACCTGAAGGATTTATGTGCAAAGAAAAGCTTGATCATGTTTACAGATTGAAAAAGGCCCTCTATGGCTTAAAACAAGCACCTAGAGCTTGGTACTCTAGGCTGGACAGTCATTTGCTTTCAAATGGTTTTGTTAGAGGAGGTGTAGATAGCAATCTTTATGTTAAAACTGAAGGTTCTGATATTTTGGTTGTTGAAATTTACGTTGATGACACTATCTTTGGCTGTAACAATGTTACTTTGAGTAAAAAATTCTCTCAGTTAATGGAATCTAAATTTGAAATGTCATTATTAGGAGAATTAAATTTCTTCTTGGGTCTTCAAATCTCTCAATGCAAAAATGGAATATTTCTTTCTCAAACCAAGTATGCTAGAGAGATGCTTAAGAAATTTCAGATGGATGAATGCCATCTAGTTAGCACTCCAATGGTTACTGGATGCAAACTTACTAAGGTTGATGATTATCCTGATACAAATCAAACTGAAAATAGATCAATGATTGGCAGTCTGTTATATTTAACTACTTCTAGACCTGACATCATGCATGCAGTTTGCACTGTTGCACAGTTTCAGGCATCACCTAAAGAATCCCATGTCACTGTTGTTAAAAGGATTTTTAAATACATTAAGGGAACTCTTGATTATGGTCTTTGGTATCCTAGAAGCAATGATTTCTCTTTGATTGCTTATACTGATGCTAACTGGGCTGGTTGTTTGGATGATAGGAAAAACACCAGTGGTGCTGCATTCTTTCTTGGTGATCATTTAGTGGCATGGCGCAACAAGAAACAAGTATTTGTTTCTCTTTCTACTGCTGAAGCAAAATACATTGTTGCCACTTCATGTTGTACTCAAGTTCTTTGGATGAGTCAAACTCTATCTAATATGGGTATTGAAGTTCCTAAACCTGTTTCAAATCTCAGTGATAACACAAGTGCGATAAATATCTCCAAAAATCCTGTTATGCACTCTCACATTAAACATATTGCTATCAAGTTTCATTTTCTGCGAGAAAAGGTACTGGCTAATGAAATATGTTTACATTTTGTTGGATCACAAGATTAGGTGGCTGATATTTTTACTAAGCCCTTAGCAAAAGAGTTATTTGAAAGGATGAGACTTCGATTGGGAGTTATCTCTCAATTGTTACTTCTCTAATTCACCAAGCTTCAGCTTAGGGGGAGCATGTTATATTTTTTTTTTCACTTACAGCTCTCCTACAATCTTGGTTGTTGCACTGTTACTTTTTTTTGTAGCTGTTTCTAATGATATTTTGGTTGGATTCTCAGTTGTGTTTCATGGCAATGCACATTCTTCTCTTCTATCTCTATCATTGAGGCAAAAAGGGGGAGATTCATTTGTGTTTTTTCATCAAGGACAAAGGGGGAGTTTGTTGGTTCTCAGTTGTGCTCTGGTTGGTTTGTCCTTGATGACAAAATTCTACTTTGGGTATCATATCATCATGACATTCAAGTGGTCTTGGCGACAGAGGAAAGGACTATCGGCATGACATTCAAGTGGTCTTGGCGATAGTGGAAAGGTCTATCGGCATGAGTTTTGTTCACCACTGAGAGGTCTTACCGAATGAGTTAGGTCTCACCAACTAATACATAAGGAGGTTCATCGGTGTAAGTAATCCTATCGGCATTGTGTCTTGGTGAGTTTGACTTGTTACATCGACCGACTGGCACATTAAAGATTCACTTCGGCCAGACATGTTACTTTCGGTGTGAAGTCATAGCGATTGCACTTTGTCACACTGACTTGTGGCGGGAAGATACATCGGTAAGAGTTAGGGTTTTCAGCGTGAGGTCTCAACGAGTGACCTTCGGTCTCACTGAAATTACACATGGAGTTTCACAGGCAGCTTTCAGCATGACTTCTCATTGTCTCACCGATCGAAGGAAAATGAACATATCGGTAGGAGTGTTGTATTCAGTATGTGGTCTCACCGAAGACATATTGTCTCACCGATCGTGCACTGAAAGGTCTTATCGACAAAGATTGTGGCTTCACTGAAATGTCATAATGATTTCGTGGTGTCTTACTGACTTGTGCATAAAGACTTTCAGTATGACTCAAGCATTCTACAAGAGGTCTCCCTGATGACAGTATGCTATAGTGACACTCATAAGATAGAAGGATGCATCGGCGAGAGAACCATTATGTTACAACGACTTACAAGGGATAAAGTCTTTCGGTGAAACACTGAAATCTACAAAATGTCTCACCGACAATAGAATGTGTCAGCGACACCAAATGAAAGGATGACTTTTGGTAAAACAAATCATCATCTATGAAACGTCTCGCCAACAAAAGAATGTCATAGCGACACATAAGAGATAAAAGGAGACTTTCGGTGAAACACAGTGTGATCTGCATTGGGTCTTTCTGATATCAAAAGGTTACAACGATAGTGAATGAAATGAAAAGGGCATCTCGATGAGAAACTTGCTTATGTCTCAGCAATTGGAAAGAACATAACATATGAGCTCTCGACGTAACATAATGTATTCGTTATGTCTTCTTCCTGACTCTAATGGGTCATGGCGAAAGCAATATCTAAAGAGAATGACTGGCGATTTAATTGCCTTCTGCAGGACTATCTGGATGTCTCAGCGAACGATTAATAGACTCATACAATGTGGCCGGCATGGTGAATTTCTAAAGATAGTTGCAGGATGACATCATTGGTTGGCATCAAATCTTAGAACGGTTACATAGCAGAATATTCATTGAGTTTCTCTTTGAGCAGTTGTTTTTTGAAATAATGGATGATTTGCAGCTCTCTAGATAAGCATTACTCTTGATTTTTATCATCATCAACAAACTATCATTATTCAGCTAAACTTAGCAAGTGAGTTTTAAATTTTCGTGAAAAATGCATTCTCTAAAGACCTTCTTATTGACAGACATACTTGAAATGTATATAAATACCAGTGTTGAAAACAGTAAAAGCTCTTTGGTTGTAATTATGAGATTATCATTCCTTGGCTGTGTGAAAATGTATGAATGAACTCTGCAATAAAAATCTAAAAAACAAAGATGTAGAGATATTTTGTAAAAGTCTTTTCTATGTAATATTTTAAGGATTCAATTATTGAATCCTTAGGGTATTTTGTAGACGAGAAAACAGAGAGATTTGTGCTTAACTAAAAACAAAGAAATCCTCTGAGTCATTTTTATTGTTCAAAACATAATTGAGGGGTTGGTACTCCTTGAGATGGGTGTCTCAAAATGAGGGGTTGGTGCTCCTTGAGTTGGTGCTCAAAAATCAGCCTTTAAGGCATTGTGAACAGTTAATTTAAAAGATTAAGCCTGCAAGGCATTTCGGGAATGATTTTTATACCCTAGGAGGGTTTTCCACTCGGCAAAATCTTGTGTCTCTTTGTTCTTCTGTGTGCTCACTGCTTTACAGTGTTGTTGTTTTAGTTCTCTATTTGGATTATTAATTTTCTCAATTTTGTTTATGAATGATTACATTCAACTCATGAATGCTTTAATCAGAGTAATATTGAGATCAAATCTAAGTTATGTTTATGAATTTTTGAAAATTGGTCAAATCTGTTAAGACACTGATTCACCCCCTCCCTCTCAGTGTCATTTTAACTCCAACAACAAGTTGCACATGAAAATAGATTTAATTCATTTATTAAATCTCTATTTTTCTCTCAAGGCATCTTTTGGAATATTCTCTCAATTTCAATTCAAAAATTCCAAGTCAACATGTACATCCAACAAGACAATAACTCCATCTTACATGTCCTTTGTCTTGAGCTAAGTGGAATTTATTGCAATTTCCCTTCTCTCTTGCAAGTCATTTCAACAAATTTGAAATTCAAAATATGCATTTATTGGCACATTCCCCAAATCTTGCACATCCTCCATCCATTCACAGCTTGACAAGTGGCATCTTTCCATTGGATGAATGTTAGTCCCACATTGCTCAAATTTGGACATTCTTCCATTTTGGAATTCTATAAATAAAGAGCTCATATCCTCATTTGATCATCCACAATTTAGGAAAAGTTACCATGCTCAAATATCTCTCAAATTTCATTCATTGTCATTGAATTCTTAGCTAGGTTTTTGCAGATTTTGGCTTGGAGCTCTCATCCTTCATCAACAAAAGTGTATCCATCATCATCACCATTTCAATCTTGCATCTTAGGAATTGGGAAAGGGCCAATTTTGATATCAAATTGGCACCAATTCCTCCATGGGATTATATTTTTTCTTTTCCAATTAGGATTGAATCAACATTTCATTGTTTCATTGTGTTCTTTATTATTTTCTTTCCTAGTTCGAAGTTGTAAATGGATTTCATGGGGAATCCTTGTTTTGGCTTGCAATCTCTTGTTTAACTTGTTTATTCTTGTTGTTTTGTAGGTACCAAGGTTAGGGTTCACACATTGGTGCTAGAAGGAGGGCAACATCTCACTTTCAATCAGTTCTTTTCAAAATTTTCATGTTTTTCTTCACACAGAAAATTCCAACATTGGGAGCTCAGCATCGCTATTTTGGCATCACTGACTCTTCATCATCGCTATATGGCACCGCTTAAAATCAAAACTGCGATGCGGGACTCGTCCCACCAAAATATTTGAATTTCTAACTCTGTCGATGGACTTGTTGACTTGCAAAATTTTTCAAAAAATATTAAACTATGACGCTGGAAGAAAACTGCAATGCTGGATGAAAAGTGCGACGCAGTTGAGCTCTCTGTCCCAACATAGAGAAATGCTGACTAGCAAGTGGCGCTGTGAGGGCACCGCTTAGATATCAAATTGCGACACAATTATGAGTTGGGACGCTGGAAGGGAGTAAAAGGGGAAAATTTAATTTTAGCACGTGATTTTGATTGATGACTAATTTGTCCTCTGTCTTCTGCTTTTTAATTTCTATATTTTCCAGAATCTGACTATTTTTTTTTGTTTGTCCTTGTAGGTTGGAAATCGAAAAAAAAGGAAGGAGGAGCATGAGGAAAATGTCTTACAAAATCAAAGTGTTTTTAAACACTTTAGTGTTTGTTTAACACTTCTTTAACAACTTGTTGTCTCCTCTTTCTTAGGACACTAATTTTCATTTGGGTTTAAAAAGAATCTTTCCAACTTTTTGCAAAGGTTTAAAACGAACTTTAGGATCACAACTTACTAGATTTTGTTTCTTGGTTTAACAATTGAATAAAGTATCTTTCACTCATCTTTTGGTGCTTAAAATGAACTCACATTTTACTTTGCGGATATTAAAAAGAACAAGTACAACTTTTTTTTTCGTGAAAGCATACTCAAACTAAAGGCATTGAAAAAGGACGTATGCGCTTCTCTCGCGCTTTATAGCAATCTTGAGAATCAAAAGGCCTTTTTCATGACTTTAGGGTGAGACAAATCCATCACCTCCACACTTCAGTTTGGGTTTAAAAATTGAATAAAATCTTGTGCGAGTGTGAGTGGGGGCATCATCGCGTATATTCTCTTTCTTTGTGTTGTCAAAGATTGATCGGGTTACGGATCTTGTCTTTACTCACTTTTGTTTATCCTAGAGGTCCTGCCTTGGGGAAAATAGTACTCACCCAAGGGAACGAATCAACCGGTAACACTCTAAAGCCAAGAGTATTTCCAACTGGGATATAAATGTGGATATTGGAAGAAACACCAATATCACACGGTTGATTCTGACAAGATGGATCCGAAAGGGGACTCTTGCCGTATGGGTCAATCTCCACGAACATAAATTCCTTATTAAAACCCATGTGCTAGAATTTTCCAAAATCCTTTAATCTATTTGTTGGTGCAAGAATGGTCATTCTGAAGCCGCCCCACACTTTTACGGTCTTCTAGTAGAAATGGAAAACATGCCATGGGAGTCTCATGGTTGTTGATGCTTGGTTGCACCGTATAAGTGAGTGTCATGGAGGGGAGCCAATGGGGTCAAGCATCTAACCATTCGCTAGAGATAAGCGTAGCTCAACTTGTCAAAGTGGAAATCCAACAAATATTGTCTTACACATCCATAGGATTGTATTTATTCTTGGGTTACAAAATGCATTGCTTGATTGAAAACATCTCAAAAACAAACACTTAACATCATCATCTAAATCTCAAACCCTTTTGGAGAAAAATATAAATGAATCAATCCATATGTTATTGCTTTCTCTTGGGATTCACATCCTTAGAGGTTTCTAAACATTGAATTACTTCTCAATTTGTCTACTTAAGTAAACAATAGGAAAACCCTTGCCTTAAATTCATCAAATTTCCACATAACATACTTTGTGGGGTTGGAAGAAATTAAGACATTGGACACCTTAGTTTGAAAACTTAATCAAAGAAAGTGTTTTTGGTAAAATAAAGCTATTAAGAAAAGCTAAGCAAAATGAATTCTCATGTGTGTTGAAGCCTTACAAAGTTCAAATCTCAAAAAAAAAAATCTTTGGTTCAAAATCCTAAAGTAATATCCAAATTGAATCATTCATTAGTCATAAAGGTCTCTAAAGAAGCATTTGCATGTTCTTCAATACCTAGGTCTAGGCAAACAAAGTTTCCTTTTTAGGTTCATCTTAGGATAAAAAAAAATCAAAATCTTTTTCATCCATCCTTCAAAAATCGAAACCAAACATCATCTCATTATCACCTTTTGGAAAATTTTGAAATCATCCGCATGTGCTAGGCTTCTTGGAAAAACCAAAATCATCAAAATCCTTGAGACTAAATCCTTGAAAACATTATCAATACCACCTTTGGCTAGGTATGTGTAAATGCATCCTTTTGCATATGCTCAGTCAAAGTTATCAAAGTCATCTTGTTTAGCTTAGTATATATAGATGAATCCTTCTTCATATGCTTAGTGAGACTATCATCTTGTTTGAATAGGTGTGGGTAGATGCATCCTTCTCCCCACACATACTCAAATCATCATCCTTTGAAAAAATCTATCCCTTAGATCATCATCCAACATCTTAGGGTCTTTTTTGTTCAAAAATCAAAATCAAAATCAAAATCAATCAAGGAACAAATCCCAAAGGAAAATCAAAATCCGAAACATATCCGAAAATCATAAAAGCTTAGCATTTCCTATCAAGATTAATTAAAAGACCATAACATCCACATCATCCATCCCTTACATCATCATTATATCATACCTCTTGATCCTTAAGATATTCTAAAAATTTTCACTTTGAGACATAAAATAAAGATCAATCCAAAAAGTCAAGAGATTCATCTCCCATACTCTTGAAAATTGATCTTTGTTTTATGGTTCAAACTAGATCTCAATACAAGAAGAACATGGAATCCAACAAAGAAACACCCGCTTCAAGTGATCTTAGCCAAACAAACGTAGAAATGAATCCCGTGGAATCAAGCAATCCTTTGGCCATCTCATCATCACAAAATCCACAAGAGGAAAACCAAGGAGAGGATCTTACCTTTGGAATGACTCATGACCCATGACTGAAATGCTTCAAAATCCGGAGAACCATAAAATCATCAACATCATGATGAGGCTCAACCCTTCATTATACATGCTTGAATTAGCAAAACAAGGAGCCAAGTTACCTTCAAATTTTGATGTGAGTACCATAGTGGAGACATAATTTCCTCCAATCTCATCCACCATTCCCATCTCATCTACACCCCCATCCCAAAACATCACGCAAAACATTCCGCATATCATGACATCGTTTGCTCCAACCCAACCCAATGTTAATAAGGGAAATACATTTCTCAATGCTATTCAAACACACCCCCTTGTTAATAATCAAAAATTGGATGCAAACACCGTATTGGAACAAAATATACCCCAAAACCCATTACACAAAAAATTTCCTCTCACATTCCATCATGATCCATCATCATCATTTTTTTACGCAACACCTCAAACACCTCTCCTCACAAATTCGCAAGAGGAGGGAGATATGTTCAGACCTGGGGGTATTTTCGGCACTACAAAATTTTCACAACAACTCACATCTCTTACATTCCCACCATTTCCACCATTTCCATTATCATCTGCACCACTCCTTGGCTTAAGGCTTCCTCCTTTACCAAGTATCAATCAAAATAGCATCCCAAGCACCAATCAAAGCATTATGCCAAATGCTCAAAACTTGTCATCAATATCGCAACAACAGAAAAAAAATACACAAACAATTGCAACATCATCAAAAACCCCCATAGCATCGCAAAGCATGGTCTCTCAAGGGCCAATCACATCAACAACACCGCTTATCACTTAAACAACCACATCAACAACACCATCCACCAATCAAATAATCAACATGACATCACCGCTCACCACTACCAGAAATGCTATTCCAAATCCACCACCACCCCCACCACCACCAACTTTCACCACATCAAGCCAATATAATGCATCATCATAAGCTACTTTTCAAAGGGGATTCCAACAAGTGCAAAAATAAAAATCCGTACACCTAGCTGCTCAACAAGCTGCTCAAGCTACGAAAGCTGCCCAAGCTGCACAAGCTGCATTACAAGCACAACAAGCACAACAAGCCCAAGCTTTATTGCAACAACAACAAGCTGCTCAAGCATTGCAAGCATTGCAAGCACACAAGACTACTCAAGCACAAGCTCTATTGTGACAACAAGAAGCACAAACACAAGCAACACAAGCGCAAGCTCAAGCACAAGCTCAATATCAGGCACGACAAGCCCAATATCAAGCACAACTTCATGCACAAAGACAAGCAGAAAAATTGCAAGCATATCAACAAGCATTAAAGCAATATCAAGAGCAGCAAGAAGCAGCACAATTGGCAGCCCAACAACAAGCATTGTTGGAACAACAAGCGTTATTGGAAAAACAACAAGAGCAACAACAAGCACATATCTTAGTGCAAAAACAACAAGATCAACAATAGGCGTTATTCATACAACAACAGGTGGAAGCCTACCTCACTCAGAAAAACATAAAGATACCATTGAACAACACACTGACCAACCCACCCATCCAACCCATGATTGAAACACCCCAAAACAGTTTCATCCCACCCCCTCATCTGCAAAATAATGTGATGGCACAAATCAGGTTGCTTTCACAACAAGTGCTTGATCTTCAATTAGGACGAACAACAAAGACACCAAACAACTTGTGTCTATATCCATTCGACAGGAGCCTAGTGATGAAACCATTCCCCAAGGGATTTGAAATCCCTAAATTTGGCAAATATTGAGGGACAAGAAACCCTGAAGATCACATTAGGGAATTCCAATTTCATTGCATGGAAATCACATATGACGATACTTATTTGATGCGGCTATTCCCTAGGGGTTTGGCAAGCCATGCTATGGAATGGTTCTCTTGCTTACCTTTAGGAATTAGAGCATTTCAAGAAATTATAGACACATTCATTAAGAACTATGCATGCAACATTGCAATGGATGTTAGTCTAGAAGAACTCTCAGCTCTGAAACAAGGAAAGGGTGAATCTTTCGCTTCATTCCTACAACGATGGTGATCCAAGGCCAATCGGAGCAAGTGGACCATGCCAGAAGAACAAGTTTGTACCATCATCACCAACCTTGAAGGCTCCTTGGCATTTCATCTCAAGGTTTAGGGCATCACCACATATGATCAATTAATCTCTAAGGCACTTTTGAAAGAGCCCTCATAACTCAACCTGTGGAATCAACATCATACCACGAACAACAAAATAGCTGCCCACCATCCAATTAAAATGATAAACCTCGTACGTGGGCAAGGAACAAAAATATTACTAATGATGGTATTGTTGATGCCAAGGTGGTCATTAGTGCCCCCCACCAAAACACACCAGCACCACAAATCCATACACAATACCAAAACACTCATCACACGACACACCATCCAAACAACAATCCAACAATCAATAATCTCAATGATCAAAGAGAACCACCTCAACGCAAGAGTTATCCTAAGTGAAAATACACCACTTTGGGGGAACCACTTGAGGACATAATGAAAAAGATGATAGAAGAAAAACTCATCAAGGTTCTTACATTTGAGAATTACCAAGAACTGGATGTCAAACCTCCTTGGTATAACGAGAATCAACTTTGTGAATTCCACAAAATCAAAGGTCATACCACAAAAAATTGCATGAGATTGAAAAACATTATTCAAGATCTCATCGATAAAAGAATTATAAACATGGAACAACCAATAGGAAATCAGGAGCTTAAGATATATACGAATCCAATGCCAAATCATGGCAACAAAGGGAATAAAAATGATAAAGGGAAGGGCACTCACTGAAACGTAAATCATGTGTATGAAATAGTCGTCACCTCCCTAAATGAAGACTACATGGTCATTACTATCAAGGGCGCCTATGCCGAAGATTGTGGAGTCACCACAAGAGGTGGAAAAGTAACCATCGCAGGATCATCCCAGCCAAATAGAGCCCCTACATCTAGATCCGTTCCTAATGGCTACAATGTCATAGATCAACTTAAGAGAACACCAGCACACATCTCCATCATGGAGTTGTTAAAAATATCATCAACTCATAAGAAGATCCTTGAGAAGCATTAGCCTCATCCACTGTTCTAGCAGACCTTGATGGGGAGCAATTCCAAGCTATGGTCGGAAATACCATTACGCCTAATCTTCTTACATTCTCTGACCAAGACTTCCCCGCCCAACCATCTCACAACCCTGCACTTCACTTGGAAGCCATAGTACATAAGAGCAAAATCAAAAGGGTTTTGGTGGATGGAGGTGTGGGTTTGAATATCTATTCTCTCAGCCTCATCAAGTAGTTGAAAATATCAGAAGACTCTATCGTTAAAGGAAAGGGTATCGCGATAAGAGAATATGATGACCAAGAAAGAGTGTCTTAGGGCACAATCAAACTCCCTATTCAAGTAGGGCCAGTTCTCATGGAAACCACCTGTCAAGTCTTAGACCTCAACCTGCTATATAATATCCTCTTAGGACATCCATGGATCCATGTGATGAAAGCAATAGCATCAACATTCCACCAATGTGTGAAATTCACACATAATGGACAATAAGTTACCATCCATGGAGATCCTGAACCTTTATCGCATCCAAAATCCCCCAAGTAGCAAAAACTGATGAGGGCCCATCCACACTGTACATTGATCCTGCCACCCTCGCATCCACTTTTGTGACAAAAAAACTCGCCACCCCCACCATTCCCACCATCTCTGACATTAAGCTCATCATCCAAGATAATGGCTATGGAAACTACAAAATTCCTAATAATTCTTTTGTGGTAGGAGAGTTACCACAATCTCCTAGATCACAAGGACGTCCACAAGAAAACCAAGCTTCCACATCACAGACCGCTCCTAAAGACTATCCCGAATTAACAAGTTGGGGAGACCTTGGTCAGGAGGTTATTGAGGTAGATCCATCACACATGCTATATCAAGATGAAATACTGGCAACTAATTTACCGATGGATGAAAGAAGCAAAGGTTTACAAATGATGCTCGCAATGGGCTACGATAGAAACCAAAGACTTGGACAAAACGACAATGGGCTCATAATACCTATCATGCCAAAGATGCGACCAATAACAAATCTTGGCCTTGGATGTACCCCTCTAAATATAACCATACGTGGTCAAAGTCCTCGAGTTAGAATAGTTAACAATCCTCCTCAGCCAACCACAGCAGAATTACGCCTACCTGTATCTACAGGTCGTGTCATAGATAACTTTACATTTGATATAACCGATGTTTGCAGTAGTAGCGATGATGAGGATCACTTGACCAATATACCTAAGTTATTTGAGGATACTTCCCTTTGCATGATTAGCACCCTCTCCTTTGAAACAGACCATCAAAATCATGAGATCCGTTTAGTATACCCCCAACTCATCGACTACGACCAACGAGGACCACCGGTTCTTGATACATTCGAAAATGATGAGGCACTCTCAGAATTCATGGGATTGCGGGATAACATTCTAGATGGAGATCAAAAATAAGGGTTTATAATGGAGTTGGACACACATGCCTATTATGGGGAAATGATTGAATCCTTCAAACGCAAAAGTGAGAAATTAAGAATAATATCCAAGTCCTTGAGTGAAAACCACACTATGGCACTCTCTAACAAGAAAAAATTAAAAAGAAAGGATGCATCCAATGGTGAAAACCTCTCTGAGGTGCCCAAGGATGGGGGATTCAATCTTCCTTTAAGAGCTATTCATCAAGAAAAGTCAGCAGTCTTGGCAGAAAAATGTAATCCTGTCAACCTAGGAACAAAGGAGACCCTGCATATCACATTCTATGTGGAATCACTACTATCAAAAGAGCAAGAGCTCCTAGCAGCATTCCTAAGGGAAAGACAAATAAACTTTGCGTGGAGTTATGCTGACATGCTAGGGATTGATCCAAAGACCGTGGTTCATCACTTAGCAGTGTATCTAGAAGCAAAGCCCGTCAAGCAAAAGCTTTGAAAAATGCATCCTCAAATCACTCTATTAGTCAAAATGGAACTAAAAAAGCTATTAGATGTAGGATTCATATGACCAATAGATTATCCAGAATGGGTGTCAAACTTGGTACTTGTTTCGAAACCTGATGGAACCATTAGAATCTGCACAGACTTTAGAGATTTGAACAAAGCATGTCCAAAAGATGACTTCTGGCTTCCAAATATCGACACGATAGTAGACATGACAGCAGGACATGAGATGCTATCACTAATGGACAGATTTTCAGGATATAATCAAATCATGATAGCAAAAGAGGATCAACATAAGACAACCTTCACTTGTCCATGGGGGACTTATTGCTGGAACATGATGCCATTCGGCCTAAAGAACATAGGAGCAACATATCAAAGGGCCATGACATTGATATTCCATGACATGATCCATAAAACTGTCGAAGAATATGTTGACGACATTGTATCTAAGTCATGAAAAAGAAAATATCACATAGCAACCCTAAGTGCTATCTTTGATAGACTGGAGGAATACAAGGTCAGACTAAATCCTAAGAAGTGCATCTTCAACGTACAATCAGGTAAATTGCTAGGGTATATAGTGTCCATGAGGGGTATCAAGGTGGATCTAGCAAAAGTAAAAGAAATCCTCGAGATGGAGGCACCAAAAAAATTAAAGCAACTAAGAGGTCTCCAAGGCAGACTTCAATCCATTCAGAGATTTATAGCACAATTGGCAGATAAGCAGAACCCATATTCTCACTTACTCCACAAGAGGGTAGCATACAAATGGGATACCAAATGCGAAGAGGCACTCAACAAGATCAAGGAATACTTATTGATACCACCAGTCTTAATGCTACCCATCCCAAAGAAACCATTGATCTTATATGTATCAGCAACAACAACAGCCCTTCGAGCTCTCCCAGCTCAGCATGATGAAAATGGAACGAAGAGGGCTATCTACTATATCAGTAGGACAATGGTTGGGCATGAGATAAACTATTCATTCATTGAGAAAGCATTCCTCGTAGTAGTGTTTGCATCACAAAAAATCAGACATTACATGTTGGCACACAAGATAAAGCTCATTGCCAAAATTGACCCTCTCAAGTATCTACTATCAAAGGCAATGCTCACAGGAAGAATGGAAAAATGGGTGATGATATTGTCAGAATATGACATTGAGTATGTTGAGAGGAAAGCAATCAAGGGTTAAGTTATTGAAGATCACCTGGCAGAAGCACCAATCTATTCAAAGAACCCTCTCGCCTCAAATTTTCCTGATGAATTCATTTTTAATCTCAATATAGCTGATCACTGGAAACTATACTTCGATGGCTCATACACGCAGTATGGATCAAGAGCTGGTGTTTTCTGTATCATACCACAAGGGGATTGCATACCAAGGTCATACAAACTAGCATTTCCTTGCACTAATAACATTTCAGAATACGAGGCTTTAACCATAGGTCTCAGAATAGCAGTGTAGTGGAACATCATGGCTCTCAAGCTATACAGGGATTCTCAATTGATCATAAATCAAGTGAACGATGAATACCAGACCAAGGATGGAAAACTCACTCCATACAAGAAATTGGTGGAGACACTCAAGGAATCCTTCATTGAAATTACATTTGAGCAGATACCTAGAGCCACCAATAGAGCAGCAGACGCCATGGAAACAATTGGGTCCCTACTGGACATCCCCAACAATGTTCCAAAATATGAATTCATGATTGAGCAGCTTCTCCTGCCCACATTCGAGGTACTAGAATCAGAATTCGTGTGCGAAATCATTGGTCCTAGTGATCCTTGGTATCATGACATTTACACATACCTTTGAATAGGAGTTATACCCACTGACTTACCATCAAACCTAAAACGAACCTTTGTAAAAAAGGCATCTAGATTTGTCATCCTAGGAGATACCCTATATCGTAGGAGGATAGAAGGAACCCTACTACGCTGCTTAAATGTTGAGGAGGCATTAACCACTCTAATTGAAGTTCATAATGGTATCTGTGGTTCACACTTGAATGGAATGACCACAGCTAAGAAATTGTTGAGGATGGGGTATTATTGGCCCACAAGGGAAAGAGAAGCACATGATCATGCCAGAAAGTGTTTACAATGTCAGCAACATGGGGACCTCATCCATGCACCAGCTCAAGAGCTTCATCCTATTGTCACAACATGGCCCTTTTCATAGTGGGGCCTCAATCTCATTGGAAAGATAATTTTGACCTCATCTAACAGCCACAAATTCATCATAACCACAACAGAGTACTTTACTAAGTGGGTGGAGGCCATACCCATGACATACATAACTGGGAAGTAGATTTCAAAGTTCATCCTGAACTATCTCATATGCCGCTATGGTGTTGCACAAGCCATTATCTCAGATAATGGGACACCATTCAAGAATCAGGATGTTCGTGACTTGTGTGAGAAATTCAAAATCCAACATCGCTTCTCCACCCCGTACTATCCCCAAGGCAATGGCCAAGCAGAAGCTACAAACAAAACCATCCTAAAAATCCTTAAGAAAATGGTCAATGATGCAGGTCATGACTGGCACCTACAGCTTAATCTCGCCCTTTGGGCCTATCGAACTAGCATCCACACACCCACTAGCGCCACCCCCTTCTCCTTGGTCTACAGATCAGATGTGGTACTCCCCATTGAGATCAAGCTCCCATCCCTTAGGATATCACTGCAAAACCTCATCACAAATGAAGAGTACTGGGTATCAAGACTAATGAGCTAGAGCTACTAGATGAGCAACATATAGATGCTTTGAATCATTTACAAGTCTATCAGAATAGACTCAAAAGGAGCTACAATAAGAAAATTAGAAGCAGGAAGTTCCAAGTTGGAGAACTGGTCTTAAAAGAAAATTAGAAGAATGTCCCAAACCCAAATAGAAAAGGAAAGTTTGAACCCAATTGGTTGGGACCATTCATCATTACAAGAAGTTACAAATCATGGGCATATCAGTTATCAACACCCAAAGGGGAACCTCTGCAGGAGCCCATGAAGAGCTCTCATCTCAAAAAAATTTATGCCTAAATCTTTCAAGGTATAGAACCAAAAAATTAGAAAAAGTCTTGAAAAAATGGTTACTTCAGTGAAAACCTGGCAAATAGGCGTCTTGGTAACAACAACAAAAAAGCAAAAAAGAAAAAAATCCAAAAAAAGGAGAAAATGGATCAAAAAATAGTAATGAAAAAATCGTCCTCTAGTGAAAACCTGGAAAATAGGCGCCTTGCATAAATAAGCACTTTCCATCCACTGGAATCTTCACCGCTTATTCTGCATCATCCATCCATTTCACTTCCATCATCCATCGCATTTGGATCTCCATCCATCACTCATCCACTTGCATCTGTACCATAGCTTGGTTCTATTTTCGTATTGTGATCCCTCCTAGTACTACTCGACCCATCCAGAAGGTCAGTTTGTCCTACCTTTATCAGAGTAGTCTATTGCATCATGATGGGGGCATGTTCTTATCGGATCAGATTCCTGTATATTCTTAAAGTCCTCAAATTAGAAAATCAAAAAATCCAAAAACAAGTGAAAAATTCATTCAAAAAGTCAAAAACAAAGTCATCTTGTCAAACTACGTGGTCTTTGCGTGTATAACATAGGCAAGGCTAATCTGTCAATCAGCCCCCGAGGCCCCTAGGATAGGTCCTTAGGTTAGTCTCTTGGTCAAAATCTTAGAAAACCCCAAAAACATTGGAAATTTGAAAATCAAAACATTTGAAAATCTTGAAAAATACTAAAAACAGCCTCAAAACATTGCAAAACTCCAAAAATATTTGAAAAAATCCATCTGTCTCATCTTGCTTGCACCCGCAATAATCAATCATCCATCATAAACTAATCGTCACCCTCAACCTTTGGTGAAACAGTTAGAAACAAGTCTAGCAAGTTAAAAGTGAAAACTCAAAAACGCCAAGTCTCAAGTCTAATTCAGTACGTAAACAAGTTGGTCAATTCTTTGTGTTGATAGCCCATCATCCAAATAGTCCCATACCAATCAACTAATAACATCATGTTCTAGGATGAATCCTTCCTACAAGGGGCATTATTTATCAGAAAGAACACTTGGGATAAACGAAATGGCATGCCGCCATCCACTAACATGTCCTAGGATGAATCCTTCCTATAATGGGCATTATTTGTTGGCAATATTTTCAGTTTGTATCCTTGAAAACACATTCTCCTTTGGTTAGCGGTATTGAAGAACATCAACTTGTTTGTTTACTTTGTCTTTATCTTTTGGCTTATCTTATTTGCGCTCATTCCAAGGACTTCTCGATGATATCCCAAAATAAAGGATTTAGAGAAATAGGAATGGGGCAACGATCATCATCCTTTTGTCTATTGTGCTTGTTGGACGTTCTTGTAAAATAACTTGGTGAATACTTGCTTTGTTAGGTATGCATGGAGGAGGTCTCGGGTAACTTGTTGACTATTGCATAGATAGGTTTACCTTTCCGTGTTTTGGTCCGAGATGTTTGAAACTTCTAAAGTGCATCCTAGCAAGGTTTTCGTATGTCATGTGTGAACAAGAATACTCCTATCTGATTGTCAAGTCAAATTCCATCACACTAGGTACAACGCCATCCTGGTTTCCTATACCTTGATGCATCGTATCACGTGCGTTATCAAACATAAGGAAATCGACCCTTTTAAAATCTCAATTCCTTGGCATGTTATCATCATCATCATTTGCATTTTGCATCATCTTGTGTCTTGTTAAAATGACTTCTTTCCTCGCTAACAGCACTAACAAGGTACTATGATAGTTGATCATCATCATCATCATCGTCATCGATCATGCATACACAAATCATTAGCATATTGCATAAACATATCATATAGGAAACATATGCATTGCATCTCCATCATCATATAAATGTATCATTATAAGCATTCCTTATAAATAAGCACATTCATTATTATTACATTGCATCCATACCTTGCATCACATTACATCTATTACATAAATCATCGCATAACATTTACATAAACATTTCATAATCATTTTTGCATAAACAATAAGAATAAAGGCATTTAATTCATTTGCATACTTGCATAACATCATGACATCATCTCATCACATTACATTCATGTCACATTACACATCATCACATCGCTCTGCATTAAATTAACATCACATCCTATTAAATGCATCACATACATTACATCATCATTTAATACATTTAAGATAATAACATTTGTTATTCTAAGCATCACCATAACACCATCTCATTCACATTAATATCATCTAATTTGCATAAAAAACATCATAAATCATTCCACATATGCATGAACATACAAAATTCATTACAAACAAAGCACATATACATCCATAATCATTTATATAAATCACCTATCATTTCACATGTGCACCATAGGTCATATCATTTTACATATCCCATTTGCATCAACATAAATGGATCATCATATAGACAACATCATTGCACATCATATTATAGGGTGACATAATATAGATATGTTAGCCATAACCATAATGCATACATCATTAGAAATAAATGCATTCATAACATAGAGAAATAGAAATAAACCATCCATGTATAAATAAAAGAACACACATCGCATCGCATCAAAATCATCATCATATAACTGTCATAGTACAATAATAAATCGGATCACTATACATATGTGTCAATTGGTACAAAAGGCCCATTGAGGCTATAAAAAATGATCCCATAAGGCACAAAAAGTATGATAACATCTCGATCAGGCTCGGTCTCTGTGAATGCTACCCTAGCCTCAGTTGCCATGACCCTCTGTTGGTTTGTGGCTGGCCTGCTCTGAATACTCCAAGACCCACTCTGCTCTGGGTACAACCTCATGATAATATCGCTGGTAATACTCTACCTCTTGGATGACATCCCTGTAGGACTGAACTGATAATGTACCCTGGGAGGAGGAGGTTGTCATGCTCTCTATCTGCTATCTCCGGCCTTGCTTAATGGTTGCCTATAGCTCTGCGGCCTATCTCTGCTGAATACCCTGATCCCTCTCGGCCCTGAGCTACTCTCTCTCGGCCCTCTCCTGATCTCTCTCAGCTGTTAGGGCCTGGACCTGGGCCTGCAGCTACACAATCAATGCATCTTGAGCATCTGCTTGTCCTGTTGGCTGTACCTATGGCTGCACCCAAGGCTAATCCTCGTCTCATGTTGGCTCATGCTTCTGGTCCTGCATGTGCACATCTCCTTGACCTGGCTGGACTGGATCACAATAGGCTGATCATGTCAAATCTCAGCTCTCTATCCTCGTCCTCCCCCTCTGCCTCTGACTCTCCACACATCCAGAACTACAACGGGTATAGTCAACCGAAGCAAAAGCCGAAACCAATCTCTGTAGGCCTGGGTAGTGCCTGGATCTGCTGGCCCCTGATCATAAGCCCATGGTTGGGCTACCAACTATCGAAAACTATCAACTGCCTCTAAAGCAAGAATATACCACCCCCATGCGACTTGTGCCATGGTGCAGGTGAAGACGACTACATAATTGTCATCGGGATGATCCTGCAACTCCCCAAACTGACGTTGTACATGCTTGGGCAGGTACCTCTCAATCATAGTATGCTTTCGCCCCTGCATATACTGGTCCTGGAAAAAATAAAATAGTTGATCGACATCGTCGACCCATCCAGGTCGACCAAGGTAGGATAGCTAAGTGAAAACCAACATCTCGTCTAACACCCGCCTCTAGTGGGGGATCCCATGCTCACCAGTGTGTGTAAAGGACACACCACCTCTGTATCATGCCACGAGGGCATCGTCTACCCCCATCAGAACTAGAATGACATGTGGCCAAAGCAGAGCCTTGTGCTCCCATGCCCAAACATGAAGTAAGGTCACCCCTGCTCCTAGTGCTCTGTCGTCCATATAGACATACTCATGGAGGTCCCTGTAAAGTGAATCTAGAAGAATAGGCCCCCATGTGAAATGAACCGGCCTGTCTCGGACTATCTGCTCCCAGCAATACCCCTAGTCGGGACTGAAGTATCACCCTTGTCTGTCTAGGGCAACAAGACCCAAAATGATGGCCGCAATCACCCAGCGGCAGGGAGGTGCTACGATCTTGTATCGCTCTAGCTCTATCTGTCCCTCACAGAAGATGATGTCCCATGTGGTGAGGACTCTGCAGCTAGCCTCACGTCCCTCATCCATAACAAAAATCACTCATTGGCCATGAATCGACAATCATAGAATATGCTAGACATCCTCCAGAGTGACGGTGGCCTCACCAATGGGGAGATGAAATGAGGATGTCTCGGCCAACACTGACAACATCCCTAGGTGGGTGCACACGGGCGCTGTGTATGCAATGTGCCACAACCCCGCAATCCCGAGTCGATCCTGGTCTCTATCACTCAGGTCTCATAAGATGCCCGCCAAATCTCGTGACCTATGCTCCTGAGAGTAGAGCTCCCTTGCCGCGTCTTGCATCAAGGAAGGTCAAGTGTTAAAATTTTTGAAAAATTTATGATCAAATGCTCCAAAAACTTCTCCAGCAGTGCAACTTGCGATGGCGTTGTAGTTTGATTTCTAATCAAACTCCGACGCTAGAGCCTAAAAAGGGAAAAATGGCACCGCCACAGTGCACTTTCCCTTCCAGTGTTGCAGTTTGGTTGCAGTTTGGGGGAATTCAGCGTCATCGCGTCGCACTTTTTCAAACCAACCCACCAACCCCGAGCTCAGTGTCAGATTTTTTAAACTCTAAATTGCACCACTGCGACACAGTTTGAATGCCGATTGGCGCTATATAGCACCGCTGCAGGTGGGCCGACCCTTTAAAGCATTAAATAAGGCATTAAATGAAAGGACGAGGCTTGGGTAAGGGTCACATACCGGTGCCCCGATGCCAGGTGGCCGTTGGTACGTCTGAACTAGATCAGTGATGTGTAGGGGAAATTGTCGTTGCGCTATATCGCTAGAGAGTCAGATCTCAAATCTCAAGGTTGCTAGCGAAGGTGTGTGAAAATGACTTGAAAGTGACCCCTCGGGCCCCTTTTAAGCCTAAAGATTAGGGTTTTTTCACCCTATTTGGCTGTCCTGCTAGGGTTTTGGACCCCTGAACCACTTTACATTCGGTTAAGGCTTGTTTTTCATCGTTTTATTGCATTTAGACACGTTCTTAACCTCCCAGAGCCTTTTTGAACCTATCGGGTACTTTATCCTCTTTTTTCGCGAGATCACCCAAAAATTTGAAATTTTCGTCCAATCTCTCGAGGGGGCATTATAATGGCATGTTTTCTCTTGCCATGCAGCAATGGGGCAAGTTTAAAAAAAAAAAAACAAAAAAATTAGCTTTGATCGAGATCGTTTATTCTTTGAACCAACGCAATGAGTGCATTGCTTCAAAGAGGGGCAAAATGTAGACACGTAAAATAAACCAATTGACATTGTGCATTTGATCCTGACTTACTAACATCGTTTCTTCCTGAATCATCCCTCGGTCTGACCATTTAATCAAATCTCCTTATCTAATTAAATTCATCAATATTCCTCTCTTAATTAAATAAATCATTTTATTTGATTAAGTCAATCTCTTGTGTTACTTAAATCAATTCATCTGATCTAAAATTTTCATGACTTTAAAAATGAATCTCCCAACTTACTCGATCGTAGGCCTTACTAATATCCAACTTATGGATCATACTCTGTTGGTTTTGCCTCTTGATTGAATGAACTACTTCAATATTCCTTCCTAGAATGAATTTGTTGTATTTTTGAGATACAATACTTGAGAGGATAGGTTTTAATCTATTGACAATAATCTTCATTATGACCTTGTAGATTGTGTTGCACAGTAATATTAAGCGATAATTTGCAAAAGATGAAGAATTTTCTGCATCATTGGGATTAATATAATGTCAGTATTATTGAAGTCTTGAAGGATTTTGCACGTCTTCCTTGAATCTTCTACAACCTTCCATATGTCTTCCCCTAGGAAATCCTATCAAAAATTATAGAATAATATGAGAAAACCATATGGGTTGGGGGCCTTATCTAGGTTGAATTGGAATACTGCCTTTTTGACCCTTTTTAATCTGGCTGAGGCTTGTAGTAATTGGTTGTCATTAGGCTGACGATAGAAAAAATATAATCTAGTGCATCATTGAGGAGGGGATAAGAGATGTTTTCATCCCCCATTAGAGCCTTGAAATAATGAACAATTTCTATCTAAATTTCTATTGGGGATGATAGAAAATAACCATCAATGTTAGCTATTCTTGTTATCTTATTTATGCCTCTCTTTATCTTCATTGTGTCATGAACTAATTTAGTATTTAAGTTGCCTTCATCCAACCATATTTCCCTTGATTTTTTCTTCCAATACATCTCTTCCATTGCTAGTATCTCGTTACATGTTCATTCATAAATTCTTTCTCTTTGTGGTATTCCTCTTGGAACATTCTATTTGTAATTACCTTCTCATTTAAAAAACATATTTCTTCCTCTATTCACTCCTTCTCTTTAAATATATTCTTGAAAGAGTCCCTCCATCTTGAATATATTCTTGAAAGAGTCACTCCTTCTCTTTGAATATATTCTTGAATATATTCATTCCTAAATGTGTTGTAGTTTTTTTTAATAAAAAACATGCATCTTAGATCCTCTTATGTTTATCTCTTCACTCCACCATGATTTAAGAAAATATTTAATCTCTAAGCTCTGTAACCACATTATCTTAAAGTGGAATTGGCATTTAGGCAATGGGTGATCCTCTAATAGACTCAACATGATAGGAAAATGATCTAACTTGGAGGAAGGAATTATGCTAGACCTAAACATGGTTGGTGTATTGAACCAATTATCCTAGATTAAAAAAATGATCTAAAATTTCTGCTATATTTGTGAACCTTGATCTTTTGTTATTCCACATGAAGTTACCATTGCTTGGATCAATGTTGTTTAGTTTGGAATCTTAGACAAAAGTGGAAAAATCTCACTAAGTTTGGGAAATTCTTCTTAGTCCCCCACACTTTTCTAATAAATCTAAGATCACATTGAAGTCCCCTCCTATTACAATTTTTTCTTTTCTGATGTTTTACATTTCTCTTTGATTTCATTCTGTAGACACGTAAAATAAACCAATTGACATTGTGCATCTGATCCTGACTTACTAACATCGTTTCTTCCTTAATCATCCCTCGATCTGACCATTTAATCAAATCTCCTTATCTGATTAAATTCATCAATATTCCTCTCTTAATTAAATAAATCATTTTATCTGATTAAGTCAATCTCTTGTGTTAATTAAATCAATTCATCTGATCTAATTACCCCTATTTAATTAAATTATCAATTTATTTCATTAAATCTCTAAAGTCTATCCATTAAATTAAATAAATTAAAACCTTATTTGATTTAATCTAACACTATATATTTTAATTAAATAAATCAAAACCCTTATTTAATTAATCTCTTATCATACTCCTCTCTTATTTGACTTAAATAAATCCATAAATTTGAGTCAAATAGGTCACATCATCTAACCTCTCTCATTAAATTAATTAACCCTTAATTAATTTAATCTCATCTCATGTCCCATCCTCTAGATGATTCAAGTTGCACATGAAAATAGATTTAATTCATTTATTAAATCTCTATTTTTCTCTCAAGGCATCTTTTGGAATATTCTCTCAATTTCAATTCAAAAATTTCAAGTCAACATGTACATCCAACAAGGCAATAACTCCATCTTACATGTTCTTTGTCTTGAGCCAAGTGGAATTTATTGCAATTTCCCTTCTCTCTTGCAAGTCATTTCAACAAATTTGAAATTCAAAATATGCATTTATTGGCACATTCCCCAAATATTGCACATCCTCCATCCATTCATAGCTTGACAAGTGGAATCTTGCCATTGAATGAATGTTAGTCCCACATTGCTCAAATTTGGAAATTCATCCATCTTGGAATTCTATAAATAAAGAGCTCATATCCTCATTTGATCATCCACAATTTAGGCAAAGTTACCATGCTCAAATATCTCTCAAATTTCATCCATTGTCATTGAGTTCTTAGCTAGGTTTTTATAGATTTTTGCTTGGAGCTCTCATCCTTCATCAACAAAAGTGGATCCATCATCATCACCATTTCAATCTTGCATCTTAGGAATTGGGAAATGGCCAATTTTTATATCAAATTGGCACCAATTCCCCAATGGGATTATATGTTTGCTTTTCCAATTAGGATTGAATCAACATTTCATTGTTTCATTGTGTTCTTTATTATTTTCTTTCCTAGTTTGAAGTTGTAAATGGATTTCATGGGGAATCCTTGTTTTGGCTTGCAATCTCTTGTTTAACTTGTGTATTCTTGTTGTTTTGTAGGTACCAAGGTTAGGGTTCGCACACATTCCATATATTTTTTATCTTTTATTTTAATGGGACAATAGACATTGAAGACAAAAAAGCTTAAATATGAATTCAGGCTACATACCTTTTTAATTTCCATATGTCGATGTTAATCAGGGGTTGAGAGTTATAGTCACTTTGGCCTTGTATAAGTGTAAAATTGCACCCCTCGCAATTTCATATACATTCTTGTACCCACTTCAGTGTCCACTCCCTTATCATCTTGAGTAGGCTCATTTTAACCCTTGCATCAGTCTTTCTCCCTCTCAGGATGCTCCAACACCCCTTTTCAGCAGCCACCCTTATGTGTTAACTTTTTCATTAAACTTTTTTCTTCTAATATTCGCGTTGTTTTGTAGTGTGACGTGTCTGTGTCGATGCTCAGATGACTGTTTTATAGCATGCTTTCCACTTGTCAGCTAATTTTTTTGGTGGAAACGGCTCAAGATTCCCTATAACCGCTTAGGAAGCTTCTTTTCTCTCTTTTTAAGTCATCTTTTCAACTCATTTGACTCTCTAAGATCTTCTAACTTCTTCCAAGTCTCGCTGACACTTCTCTTGCTTCATTCTAGCTTTTAGCCTCACTCCATCACTTGCTTGCACAACTTCATACAACTTGTTGTAGCGGCTTCAGTCTCTCTCAAGCTCCCCTTATAACACCCTTTGCAACTTCATCTCCCTCATTTCATGCTTGTGAGCATCCTGGGATTCCATATCCCCTACTATTCGCATACTTATTTGGTGATACGGGTTCTCCTCCTCGAGCGGGGTTTGCTTTTATCACCTCTTTTGTGATACACGTTCTCCTCCTTGAGTGGGGTTTTCTTTTATCACATGCTTACTTGGTGGTGCGGGTTCTACTCCTGAGCGGGTTTTAATTTCACCACATGCTTTTTTCACTTCTCTCTTTCTCTATCTTTTGGTTGTTTGTGGAGGTGGGAACACCAAAATGGGGGTTTGACTGAGGAAAACCCCTATACAACCCCAACATTCTCTCCATATATCATGCTTGTAGGTTTTGAAGACATTTTTTTGGTGGGGGCTTCATCACTCATGTGGTTGTAAGTATTTATTTCCTTTATTCTTCTTATCTTTATTAGTTTTACTTCACTCTATTTCAATTCTATCATTTTCCTGCATCTTAAGATTTCTTAGCAATTCAAGTTGAAGTAGTCACTTTAGCCACTTTCTGAGATAAACTCACTTTCTGGTCTATATGAGACACCAACGCACCTTTGAGATTCCAACGCACCACGATATCATCTATTTTTTGCACTGACATCCTTTGTCCGAGAGCTTGTTAGTTCGTCCAGAAAATCTCTATGACCTGATCTTTCGAATTCTGAAACTTCTACGCTATTCCTTGAGGTAGTTTAGGGCAGTTCGCCCCGTGAGGTTCTCTGAATGAAGAGAAATCATGAGTAGAAAATCCACCTCTTCTACATTTTGGTGAACCTGATGTGAAGAATAGTGTTCTTCAAAAAATTAGGAATTTATTTACCCCTATTTGGCGAGGTCACAACTTTTGACTCGGTCCTTGGAATTCAAAACTGTTTGCACCGTTGGAAATGTCTCTTAGAGAACTAGTTCAATCCCTAAAATACAAGTGCCTCTAGCAATCAAATTTTAGGGACCGACACAAGTTCCGACCTTAAATTCCACTCCGGAGACCTCCGAAAATGTGATTTACTAGAACATAGAAAATACTGAAAAAATTGTAATGGATTTATTATCTTCTTTTGTTAGTTCAGTATCTATTTTTGTTCAAAGTGTTAATGATATTCCATTTCATGCATGTGATGGTGACTTGGATTTTCCTATGTCACTTGATATCTTTGATCCTTCTCATGAATGTCCTCTTGCTTTTGAGGATATTTTGTCGCAAGAAGATGAAATCATTGATACGTTTCTTAATTTTACTCTACCTTCTATTCATTCCAATGCACTCTCTTCTATATATGTTGCATTTGCAACTGATGAGTCCCATCTTTATTCCATGTTACATCATTCATAAATGCATCATCTCTAGAAGAGTGTGCATTGGAAGGAGTAAGAGATTCATCATTCAAAAATGCAACATCTCTAGAAGAGAGTGCATTACAATGAATAGAAGGTAGGGGAACATTAAGAAAGGTATCAATGATTTCATCTTCTTGCGACAAAATATCCTTCGAAGCAAGAGGACATTCGTGAGAAGGATCAAAGATATCAAGTGATATAGGAAAAGCCAAGTCACCATCACATGCATGAAATGGAATATCATTAATGCTTTGAACAAAAATAGATATTGAACTAACAAAAGAAGATAATAAATCCATTACAATTTTTTTGGTATTTTCTATGTTCTAGTAAATCGCATTTTCGGAGGTCTCTGGAGTGGAATTTAAGGTCATAACTTGTGTCAGTCCCTAAAATTCAACTGTCAAAGGCACTAGTATTTTAGTGATTGAACTAGTTCTCTAGGAGACCTTTCCAACGGTGCAAAAGGTTTTGAATTCTGAGCACCGAGTCAAAATTTATGACCCCGCCAAGTAGGGGTAAATAAATTCCTAGTTTTTTGAAGAATTGTTCTTCATGTCATGTTCACCAAAATGTAGAATAGGTGGATTTTCTACTCACAATTTCTCTTCATTCGGAGAGCCTCACGAGGTAAACTACCCTAAACTACCTCAAGAAATAGTGTAGCGCGCTAGCGTCTCATACAGACTAGATAACAAGAATGTTTTAGAAAATAGAAAAGTGGATGCTTCTATCCTACTTACTGAGAACTTACAGAATATAAGTAAATGACAAAGTGTAGTAGAACTGAGGTAAAGTAAAGAATAAATGATAAAGATAAGGAGTAGAAAGGAGAGAAATACTTACAACCATGCGAGTGATGAAGCCTCCACCAAACAAATGTCTTTGAAACCGTACATGTGATATTTGGAGAGAATGTTGGGGTTGTATAGGGGTTTACCTTGGTCAAACCCATATTTTGGTGTTCCCACCTCCACGGACAACCAAGAAGATAGAGAAAGAGATAAACGGACAAAGCGTGTGGTGAAAGCAAAACCCGCTCAGGAGTAGAACCCGCACCACCAAGTAAGCGTGTGATAAAAACAAACCCCGCTCGAGGAGGAGAACCTGTATCACCAAGTAAGTATGCAAATAGTAGGGGATATGGAATCCTAGGATGCTTACAAGCATGAAGTGAAGGAGATGAAGTTGCAAGAGTAGAGCTAAGAGAGCTTGAGAGAGCTTGAACCTGCTACAACAAGCTATATGAAGCTATGTAAGCAAGTGATGGAATGAATTTTTAAAAGCTAGAATGAAGCTAGAGAAGTGCTAGCAAGACTTGGAAGAAAATGGATTGAAAGGACCCATTTTAAAGAGAGAAAAGAAGCAAAAGGAAGCTTCCTAGGTGGTTACAAAGTATCTCAAGCCGTTACCACTGACCAAAGGAGGTGACAAGTGGAAAGAATGCTCAGAAATGACCATTTGAGCGTTGAAATGTCGCAACACGACGTGCTAGTGTCTAGACACGTCACACTACAAAAAAATGCAAAATGGAAAGGAAAAAAGTCTGATGCAAAGTTGGCACGGGAGGGTAGCTGCTGAAAAGGGGTGTTGGAGCATTGTGAGAAGGGAAAAGGTTGATGCAAGGGCTAAAATGAGCCTACTCAAGATGCTAAGGGAGTGGACACTAAAGCAGACACAAGAATGTATGTGAAGTTGTGAGGGGTGCAATTTTATGCTTATACACTTTCTTATCTTCAAGGGCCTAATGATAGGCATCTTCAAAATGATTACAACTTTTGCACCTTAGGCAAACAAATTTGGGTATTTCAATTTCTATCCCTTGGCACCACATTCCCATATTGGTAATTAGCTTGACAGTGGTCAAAATATTTTTAATCTCAATAATTTTGATGTGCTCGTATGTTAGGGTTTCACCATTTCTCATATCTACCTCTAAGGTTTTCCCAATACTATCCCCAAAATTCGCTAAACATACACTTGACTAGTACTCAAAGGGTAGATTGTATAGTTTTAACTAGGCCGACCCTTCCATTGGTGCAGTTTCAAAATAGTTGAAGTTTGGCACCCATCGCTACAAATAGAGATGTGAATTTTTTTAGCATCCATTCCCTCTCTAGTATGTTTTCCATTTCTTCTTGATTGTCAAATACAACTGTGAAGAAACCTTTTGGAAGGAAATTAATCACTAGGCCATATTTCTAGTGAGTCGCCACCCATTCTCAAATTGTAAATCTTGAAGGTTTCACATTGATGAATCTTCTAATTACAACAGTTTCCACCAATATTATTGCATCCTTTTTTACTATGATAGATAATTCCATCATATATTTATTTTCATTTTTGGACTACCCTCACTTCTCTTGTTCTTGTTCTTCACTATCTTCCTTTTCTTGTTGATTTTTTGTAAGTGTAGATGCACCATTTTTAACAAAACCAACTTTTAAGAAAACATTTATCATCTTAAAAATAAAGAATGTATTTCATCCTTAGGTTGGATTTGGAACTCTATACCTAAATCTCTTGAAGGAGACTCATGGGTGAGATGGTGGATTTCTGCTATATCACAATGTGTTGAGTTTCTTTGTTCATTCAGAAGAAGAATGGCTTGGAAATGTAAACTTGGTGAAAAATATTTCCAAGGACAGTTAGAATTTTCTAGAAATAAACTTAATCTTGATCTGCATAATGAAAATCTTCATAAACATATTGTTGTTACGGAAGCTCAGCTGCGAAAACTTGACCATTATAGAGGACAAGGTGCCAAAATTAGAGCCAGGATTCAATGGATCAAGGAAGGGAACAAGGGATCTAAATATTTCTTTAATCATCTTAACTACAAGCATAAAAAAGAGAAAATTGAAGCTATAAGGGATGAAAGTGGACACCATGCTAATTAGGTAGAAATTATTAATCTATTTCATAGATTTTATGAAACATTGTTTAGAGAAGAAACTAACTGGACTAATATCCAACATGCATTGGAGGATAGCATACAAGAATTTATTCCAAATATGATTAATCCAAGTTGTATAAAATACTTGGATCAAATCCTCTCTTTGGAGGAAATTGAACGTGCTTTGTTTTCTATGAAACCAAATAAAAGTCCTAGCTTTGATGGTCTTCTTGCTGAATTTTATCAAACTATGTGGAAGCATATTAATGATTATTTCTATATGCTATATTTGGAAGCTTTTCAAAATGGTTCTTTGTTAGGAAAATGAAGGTGTCTCAACCTTTGATTTTTCCATAGCATTGATTTCTTAATTGTTGCTAATTTTCTCATGTTGCCTTTTGAGTTACAACTTGCAGTCTCTTTTTCTGATGAGGAGTCAAATTGGAAAGTTGATTTTATAGGTGGAGTTGTGCATGAAGGCATTTTATATTTTTGTATTGAGTTTTGACAATTGATTTAAAAAAAATTAATTTGTGCATTGTAATCTCTATAAATATGAGATTTTGCTTGAGGAGTCGAGAGAGGAGATATTGAATTCACAGGGGTTATGTTGTCAGATTTTCTCCAAATGGAACATGATGTAAATCTCCATGTAAAGGCTTAGAGCCTACAATTTTACTATAACTATGTATTTGGTTGTTGAATAATACAATGGATCTATGCTTTTGGAGTGGGGGTTTTTACCCAAAAGGGTTTTCCCCACATAAATCTTTGTGTTTGTGTCGTATGTTCTATCTTTCATGTTTATTGATCCTGTTTATTTAATTTGTTTAATGTATGTTGTTGAAACTGGTTGATCTTGTAAGATCTAAAATTGCATGAAATTTCCTCTAAGGATTAATGGTAGGAAATAAATTATGTTTGATTCTGCTTTATGGCATAGTAGTACGTACTTTTGAGGTTCTCTGAAGAAACATAGCTTAGCGAAGGCACCTACTGATTTCAGATGTTTGTTCTAGGACGAATCAATTTCCCCTTCAATTTGTATCAAAGCTTTCTTCTGGGATTTGTTTTTTGCTCACATGTGCAGGTTTGTGAGTTGCATGTACTTGCATGTGTTTTTCATGTACTTTCATGGACTCACATGTGGCTTGCATGTGCTTGGAAGCTAATGCATGTGATAATTCTTGGTGTTTTTGGTTCTGGGTATTCCTTCTGTGAAGATTTCTTAGCCTAGAAAGCTTGAGGGAAATATGAAGGAATCGACTGAAGATTAATCCTTTGGTGACTGGATTTTTTTTCATTTTTGTTTTAGTTTTAGGAGACAACACGTAGCTTGAAAGATGGTGAAGACAAAGAAAATGGAGTTGGTCATATTGAAATGATCTAATCTGAAGCTCCTAGTTGATGGCGGAATAATCCTAATGCATGGGGTGCATTTTTTATGCTTTGTGGTTGTGTTGCAACAAATCTTTCATATTGGGTGTCTGTGATAGAGCTCCTTGGTGATATGGAGAAGCTTGGGTTATTTTCAGCTATGGAGTAATGTGCTTATGCTAGGTGTTTTTTCTTGGTATTGGAAGGATTTTTTTTTTGTTACCCCGATTGCATGTATCACTATTAGAAAAACAACAATAAATGACTAAAAAAACTATTAAAAATTGGTCACATGACCATTAGTTTGGTCATGTGACCATTAGTAGTTTATTTCCAGTGATTTATAACATGACCAAATTCATGGCTAAACCATTTTTAGTCATTTATTGGTTGTTTTGATTGATCAATTTGGTAGTATATTTAGTCGTTAATTTAGTCATTGATTGTTATTAACTGGTCATTTATTTAGTCATGATTGTCATTTATTTAGCCATTGTAATAGTTTATTTATTCATAGTAGTCATTTATTTAGTCACGGTAGTCATTTATTTAGTCATTGTAGGAATTTATTTTAGTCATGGTAGTCATATATTTAATCATTGTAGTCATTTATTTGGCCATTTTAGTCATTTATTTGGTCATTGTAGTCATTTATTTTAGTCATGGTAGTCATATATTTAGTCATTGCAGTCATTTATTTGGTCATGGTAGTCATTTATTTTAGTCATGTTAGTCATTTATTTAGTCATGGTTTAGTCATTTATTTGGGTGAATCAATAATTCAAGTTACAAATCAAATCTAATTTAATTAATCCTCAAAAATTTATGCATATAAACTTCAAGTATCATAGATATTCCAATGTCGACACCATGAAATGAAAACTAAAATGCTTGAACAAATATAATTGAAGAATTGATGTGCCTCATATATATTTACAACATACATATAAATGTATAGAATTGATGTGTATCATATATAGAATTTATGTGTATCATACATATAAATGATGTGCCTCATTGGAAACTTGTCTCATTGAGTGTTTTACAACATTTATTGAAAAATTGATTTTTTTTAAAAAGCATAAAAATAGAGAATCACTTTGTATCAATACATGACTCGTCCAACTGAAGACAAGAGTTGATGAGTTGTTGGAAAATTTTAAAAAACATTAAAAATAGAGAATCACTCTGTATCAATGCATGACCCATCCAACTGAAGACAAGAGTTGAAGCCCATAACATTGCAGAACTAGGACAATAGAAGAACCCATAACATTCTTTATGCTTTCTGATTGCTGAACATGAACATGATTCAGAAGTTGTTCCTAGATCTTTCTTGGAGAAATCAATTCAATTCAATTATATGCACATGGTACTTCCGAAAGATGAGTTAAAGTTTTGCATCAAGCTACCATGAACCCAACCTCTAGAACCCTGCTTAAAGCTCTTACACTACATCTCTAGAAGATCTCTTCGGAATCAAATTTGTTCCAAGCCTCCTACATTACATGTGCACAAAATGGAAGGTTAGAATAAGAAAACTAATTTGAGGGTGGTGTACAAATTAAAACTGAAAAAACATTCAATGTGATAAACACAAAAATCACTAGTTAGAAGTACAAATGCAATATCCTAGGAAGAACAAAGAGTTTCTGAATATATAACATTGAGGAACTTAACTGTCACTCCAAATTGACTTGTTCATTAAACACAAAATTATTTTTTTTACTTAAGAAAATATTGTGGAACTAATACACATAATCAATGGAGTTGTTTCATTCAATTTAAGAATCATGTTGGTAAATCAGCTGTGGAATATTTGTGCTAATTAAAGATCACCAGGTTTATAGAATGTGACTTTTAGTATCCCAAATCCTAAAAGCTCACACAATTTAGGATTCAGTGAAAACCAAGATTCAAATTCTAAATGAGACTAAAAGAATGATCACGTCCCCAGTAATGGAAAACCTCAAGTAACAGAGATTTGCTAAATTTTATTGTAATAGACCCTCCAAAGTCCCAATGGATGTCAGACCACCAACCTAAATCCTGGAGTTCAATGGTTGTATGATGGATGAAGGTAGGAAAGTGTTCATCACCCATGGATGGATGACTAATAGCTTATTGACCAAACCCCACTAACAGATGGATCCTAGTGGATGATCCTAGATTGAGAAAGAGTGATAGATGGGGAATACAAATGCTGCCAAGGTTAACTTGACACTGTATGAGCAGTGACCTGTTGATTGCTTCAATCTTCTAGAAATAAAATTATAGCACCTAAATACCAAATTATGATTTTTAGATATAAGAGAACAAAAGTCTGATGCTTACAATGATCTGTTAAGCCTTGCTCCTCCAAACTCTTCCTCACTGGTATTCACCTTTCATGCGAGCTGCAACTTGAAAATAAGGTTTCAACGAGGGTTTTAGAGTATGTTTGTTAAAATGAAAATTACAGCCAAGATTCTAATAATGAGCACATTTAGGTTTTAACGTTATGACATCCTTTACCTCATGTCGTTGTTTGTTTATTGCTATCCCTGCCACTATTGGTTTCAACTCCTTCAAACTGCCACAACCCTTCCCCTGCTTCGCCATAGCCGTCGAGCTATTTTTCCTTCATAGTTTTTTATGTGTGTTCAAAATAAGGCTCTTTGCCTACTTTTTTTTAATCTCCTTTGCCCGCTTTTTTTAATCTCCTTTGCTGGCTTTTTTTTCATTTGAATTTGATTTCAAATGCATTAGGATTTCAAAATTAAATCTCCCACTTTTAAATATATAATATTATATTATATTATATTATATTATAATATAATATTATAGTATATTATAATATAATATAATATTATAGTATATTATAATATAAATATAATATAATATAATATAATATTATATTATATTATATTATAACATAAATATATATTATATTATATTATTATATAATATATATATATTATAATATAGTATTAATATATAATATATATATATATTGATCAAAAGGATAATGCCTATATATATTTATATTGATATAACAAAAAATTTACATGATCATTTGACATCAGACTATAGAGCTCCCCTATTTATACTCATCTTCTAATACAGATCCATACCAGCAACTTTATTTGATTACATATACTGCAAATACCTTGTATCCACAACACTATATTTCCTTTCCTAGTGCATACCCATATTATCCTTTTCCTTTATTTACATATACTACAATAAGTTTTGTATCTTGACAACTTGTAAGTTTTTATCAAAAGACTACTTGAATTGATATTGTCCATCAACACATTCCATCTTTGAGCAAAAAACCTCTTGAGCCAACACATTCCTTCTTCAAGCACACTAAACCTTCAGTTGGTTGTTTCCATCTTTGAGCGAAATTCTCGAAGATATGTTTTTCCAAATAGAGCGTCAAGAAAAATCCCTTCATTTATCTTTTGCATAATACATCTTGTAGAAAAATCCCTTCATATCTTTTACAAAATTGGCAAAAATTTGACCACCATCGAACAAACTATTCCTCCATCATTACAGGGATATCATTTTCTCCATGTTCTTCAGCCATTATGTCTTCTTCAGGATGGATTTTTGGAGCAACATTAAGATTAATCCCTCTGTTCCCAGTAAAATTTACCTATTGCACTTGTTCTTCTGCAACCATTTGAGCAACGACTAAGAGGTGGGTGTTATTTTCATCTTTTATCTCAAACATTTGATGCGACAAAGGTGGATCATGAACATGACCCAATAGCACCATGATAGCTTGCACAGTAACCTTTACTTTTTCTACTAATTCAACATCAAACTTAGAAGCATACCTTCTAAGATCAATCAACATGAGACTTTAATTTTTCTGAGAAAGTGATATTTTTATTGCTACAAACAACATAGGGAATGTTGTTCGATGCAACCAAAATTTCCTAGGAAACAAACCTGCAACGTAACCCTGTCCCTTCCAGAGATCGTATCTTTGACAAGCTTTAGACATAGCTCTGTTTGGAAAGAATTCTTCATTCAAAACTTTATTACTTATCAATTCCATAAGCTTAACATCCTGAAGCAAGTCCAGTAAATTGGATAAGAACACAGAGAGAAATTGGGATGGGTAGATTACTCTCTTTGCCTTTGGCTCTGGGATTTCTTCACCAATAACCCTCTTAATATGCTTGATAAATGTTCCATGGTGCCCTTTAAAAACAAGTTGAAGCTCAACATCACCTATTTCCTCCGTGATCGACAACTCCCATTTGTTGACTCGAATGTATACCCTGTAATTTCTCGGATAGAAATCCATTTGTCTTCTTTTGCACTGAAAATTTCGTTATTGTGAATTTGATAACCATTCCTTCAAATATATTTCCCATATCTCGGCTAAAAATGGCTTTTAGAAAATATCTTGTCAAAACTTGTACAAAATGTACTCTTATCACAATGTAATTATTACAAGGCACTCCTTTGAAAGCTGTTATCTGAATTTGAACCACACTTAGAAAAATTTTACCTCTACATAAACAATCACTAAATTTGGATATGCCTCTTCTAAATTTCCCAGACATTTTGTAGTCGATGGTACAGATTATGATTAAATTACACTCCTTGTTCGCGCATTTTGAATCAATGAGATGATCCAAATATTTTGACACCTCTAGCCTACACAGGACACAAAATATTGGTTGAAAATAGGTTGAATCTTGCATCATGAGGATCTACTCATAGTTTTTATAGCCATGAGGAGTACTTCCAACGCATATTTTATATGCTTTAATTTGTTCCCTGGAAGAAGCATTTTGAGCCTTAGCTTCACTCGAGCCACCTGAAACACATCTTTTTGCTAGAGAATTCACACAAGCTGATCTTTACTATCATTGGTACCTCTATTACAATCAATCTCTCACATCTTAACAAGTTATGACATAGGCTGACACCCATTGTACCTAATTGATGTCATGTAAACTAACCCACTCCTTATCACATGTGATTTAAGCAAGGTTATCTTCATTATCTATACTTTTTTACATGTGTTTATCATTTATGTATCCGCATAGCTTTTATTCATAAAACATCACATCTATTTATACTTTTTCCACATATTAGCAAGTTGATTCACTTGCCAAATTATCTGCATTGCTTGACATGTATTAATGTATCTACACATCTATGTTTACTGAAACAACATCTGTCTATTCTTTTGCCACTTGTTGATTGCTTCTCAACCAATTAGCATCTCCTAGCTTTACACATTAGGAATGATATGATTCATTTACCAAACGGCTCTTTATTCTCACAAAATCCTTTTCCAACTATTTTCTTTTACACGTCAGACACAATTTGAATTGCTTACCAACAATCACTTTGTTCTCAAAGAGTAGTTTTTTTCCAAGTGTGTAACAATGCCCCTCACAATTTTGTACTTGGAGTCTTAACACAATCCTTTGTTTCCACTTTTCTTTCCAAATTACATATTGTGATATGAACTATTCCTATGTTTACACTTTTCTTTCCAAATTACATATTGTACTATGAAGTATTCCCATTGTATATCCTCATTATGAGATCAAGAATCTTTGACTCATAAAGTTTTGTTGACAACATATACTCATGATATTATTCGAGAAAACAATGATAAGAATAATGGAATAATATGAAATAAGTACTCACCAATGTGATGCCCTACAAGTCATCTTCATTGCTTACAATATTACACAGAGATTTATTTGTGTTTTTCCAGTCTATTACATGTGTTATTATTTCTTCCTCTTGTTTTGATCCAAGGTTTCCCAAATAGTCTGCCAGACCATTACCTTCTCTATATATATGAAAAATATGATACTTGCTAAGTTTATCCAGAAGAGCCCATACTTGCTTCAAGATATATTGAATATGCCAATTAAAGATTTTATGTTCTTTACAAGCATTTAATATTATTAAAGAGTCTCCTTCAATCTGTAAATTTGGAATTTTTAACAAACTTGCCATTTTTAACCCATACAAAAGTGCATTGGCTTCAACTACATTATTCGTGACATTTGAAAGCTTGATTGATTTTGCTATTAAAACTCTACCTTTATGATCTCTAATGGCCACCCCTGCACCAACTTCACCTAGGTTACCTCTACTAGATCCATCAAAATTTAGTTTATACACACCTTTAGGAGGTGGTTTCCAAATTACCTTTTCCCTGTCTACCTTAGTATGAGGAAATTGGAGTTTGCTTCCTTTGAATGACAAAGAAATATGAGGCCAATGATGGAGTAATGTTGAGTCCCAATTCGTAAATGCAAAATATACTCTTTTTGATCTATACACATAACTGTTCACCACCTCAGATATAGAGATTTCTAACCCAACCAACAAATTATCAATAACACATTTCTCTTTCCTGAATATGCATTTATTTCTAGCCCACCGTATTTCCCAAACAACCATTGTTGGAATGATTCTCCAAATGCAAGCAAAGAAATATTTGTTAAATAAACATGGCTAGCTTGAGAAAATATCCCACAATTTATTTGATAAAGGAGAACACCAATTCATTTTACTCAGGACAAAAGACCAGCATGTTTAGGAAACCTCATAATTCAAAAAGAGATGATTTATGTCCTTGTAATGTTGCTCACACAATACACATTGAAATGGATCTGCAATTCCTAATTTGGATAATTTATCACTCGTTAGAATCTTGTACTTAATTGCAAGCCATTCAAAATAACCTGCTTCAAGGAAAACCATAGAATTCCAACAAAATGTGTAAGCCCTTTGGTATCCAATTTGCATATCATTTTGTGAAATTGCTTTGTAACCATCTTTGACTGACTATTGACCTATTTTAGAGAATTCTCATATTAACTTATTAGTTTCATTTGATAAGTACACTAATCTTTTATCCAATATTTTCTTTAACAACCCTTTATGTGTATGTGAAATATTGCAACTTGAAAAGTCCTTCCAAGTAACCCTTTGAGCTGATATATCAACCTGATCTATAATAACCTTATCACCCCACTGAAAAGTTAATAGATTTTTTGTATGTTGAAAATCATGAATAGAATTGATTCGCGGGAGACCATTCCAGGAATCTTTCCAGAATAAGGCTTCCTCACCATTGTTAACCTCCCAAGTTAGATGTGAAACTATATATTTTCTACATGAAATTAAAAAATTCCACATTTGTGAGCCTGAAGGAGGATTTAACATGGTGAGAATTCTAATGGGATTAGGATTATCTAAATATTTTGCTTGCATGACCTTGCATCAATTCTTATTTGGTTGTGTGTACATATGCCAAACTAACTTAGCACCCAGTGAGAGATTCCTTGTTGCAATATTGTGTAGCCCTGCTCCTTTTAGCTTATGCATACAAATCTTGTCTAAGGATATTAAAGGCACCTTCTTTGTATTATCCATATTTCTAGACCATAAGAAATTTTGAATCAATTTTTCAATTTGTGCCACAATTGATTTGGGAGCTTTCAGTATAGGCATAAAGTAATTTGGGAGTGAGGATAAAACTAATTTTTCGATTAAAATTTTCCCTGACAAAGACATACATCTTCCTTTCCAAGAACTAATTTTTGCTTGAATAGTCTGAATTATTTTATGCCAATAAGAAATTTTATTTTGCCCAATAAAAAAGGGAATTCCCAAATACTTAATAGGAAAATTTGCTTCTTGAAAACCAAGAGTCTTTACAATAATTCTTGAAACTGATTCCTTTGTGTTGAAAAGATAAATATTAGATTTACTTTCATTTATTTTTTGTCTAGAAGCATGAGTATACATATCTAACACAACTTTAATTTGCTTTGCTTCTCCTAATGTTGCTTTTCCAAAAAGAAAAGTATCATCAACAAATAAAGAGTGCGTGATAGCATTATTTTCACTTGGAATAACTATACCCTACAACAAGCCTTGGTCATGACACTTAGAAATGACTCTACTCAATGCTTCTTCAAGAATGATGAATCCAAAAGGCGAAAGAGGATCTCCTTGTGGAACACCTTGTGTGGAATTTAAAATACCCACTCACAAAGAACTTAGTAGTAGATAGACAAGAGAGCACCCATTTGCACCATTTGTGACTAAAACCATTTTTTTTAAAACTTGAATGAGAAAATTCCAATCAACCCTATCATATGCTTTCAACATATCAAGTTTAACAACCATTGTTGATATCTTGTTTATTGCAATAGAATGAAGTGCTTCATGTGCTACTAAAGTGCCTTCAATAGTCTCTCTTCCTGGCACAAATCCACCTTGCTCTTCAAAAATAAGATTGGAAATAAAATGATGTAATCTAAGATAGATAGCCTTAGTGAAAATTTTGTATATAGTATTACAAAGAGATATAGGCTTGAAATCTGAAAAATGTTTTTGGAGAGTCTATTTTTGGCAAGATTGCAATATGCATGACATTAAATTGCTTAAGCATTCCCCTAGACATTCTTGATTCCTCCATTGCTCTTAAAAGATCAATTGAAATGAATTCCCATTTTTGAAAAAATAATGTAGTAAAACCATCCGGCCTTGGTGCTTTATCTACTAATAAAGAAAAAACAATAGCCTTTACTTCCTCTAAAGTAAAAGGAGTTAAAATTTTATCATTATCTTCTTGCCGAATCAATTTAGGAATCGATTCCAAAAGTTCTTCCCTGTCTTTATCAGAACATGTGAAGAAGAGGCTTGATTAGCTGAAAGCAATTGAGAAAAAAATTTAATCCCTTCTTTTTGGATATCAACTTCCTTAGTAAGTAACACTCTTGTTTCATTATCATGTATAGAAAAAATTGAATTCTTAACACGCTTAATTTGAGCTGAGATATGATTTTTTTTTGTGTTTCTATCACCATCCTTAAGCCAAAGCTCCCTAGATTTCCGACGCCAATAAACTTCTTCCCTCAATAATAATTCACACCATTCTCCTTGCAATTGTTTTTGTTTATCAAAAACTTCATTGTTCATACCTTAAGAAATTATTTTTTCATTTACATTTGACAACTACTTGTAGACCAAATCCTTCTGCACAAAAATGTTCTTAAACACTAAGAGATTCCAATCTTTAATTTGTAGCTTGATATACTCTAACTTCTTACAGAACTGAAACATTCTTGAACCTTTAACAAATGGTGTTGATAACCACCATTGCTTGAGCAGATGAATAAAATCCTGATGTCTAAACCACATAGATTCAAATTTAAATGAGGACTTACATTTTGATTGTAAAGCATTTTGAGCAATATTCAAAGAAATGGAAAAGTGATCTGATGCATTAAGTGTTAGAATCAAAGAAGACAAGATAAAATCTATAGCCAACCAATTTGGAGAGACAAGAAACCTATCTAATCTTTCTGCTATTTGAAGAAAATCTTTTTGTATGTTTGTCCATGTAAACTTCCCATTTTTTGGCATAACATCCACTAATGCATTATCTTTTATGAAATTTTGAAAGTCTTTCATTACTATTGATGGTGGACATATACCTCCTTGTTTTTTAGTTAGGGAAACAATTGCATTAAAATCACTTGCTATGATAAATTTTTCTTGACCCAACTGATCCATGATTTTCTTTAATTTATCCTAAAGAAGTTCTTAGCAGTAGTACTTGTTGGACCATTATAAACATTAATTAACAAAAAAGAAAGGTCATAATGCTTAACTTGCATAAGTTTCCAATTGCTTTCATTTGTCACATTGTCAATGAAAATAGTTTTAGCATTCCATAATGTTAAAAGACTTCTTGAAGTGCCTTGCACTGGATGATGAATGAGTTTCCATCTAGACCAATTTTTACACATTCTATCAAAAGTTTCAATAGAAGTTTTGGTTTCTTGAAGAATAACTACATCTGCTCCACAAGCATCCAATTGATGATTGATTTGAGCTCTCTTATCAGAGGCATTAATGCCTCTGATATTCCAAGAAATGATGTGCATTGCACCTTGGGAGAGCAACATGCTCTCCTTGGTTTTTTTTGTTTGTCAAACCCAACCAATGGAACATTCAAAGTAGTCTGTGTACCAGCCTCAATTTCCTCCCGCAATTTAGTTGCCAATGACTTTTGACCCCTTTTTACAGGATTTTTTTGTTAGCAATAGGTGACAAAGGAGTCTGCAATATAGATAAAGTTTGTGGAATTTCAAAAATTCCTTCCTCTCCCAACACTTCTAATGAAATCTCATCAAACATTTGATCTACAACTAACAATAAGGAATAATCAACAAAACTTTCCATATCCCCATTAGAAACTAATTGATCAAAACCTTTATCAATTAAAACCTCACAGAGAGCCCTTGGCCTCAAAATTTGACTATCCATTTGAGGCTGAATGGGCATATCATTATTTTCATATGCAACCACACAATCTCCAAAGATAATGAACCTTGCTATATGATGAATTTCTTTCATAGTGACATAATGCACATCAGGTGAATAGAGATATAATGAACTATGAAAGTTGCTAAGACCAATTTGATATGTACTCATCCATTCTTTTGAGAATGTAATAGTAAATACATGATTTTTCATGCAGGACACATCTGAGAAAGAAATACAAACATCAGATCCAATGGTAGAAGTTGACTAAATACTATTACCATGATTTCCTAAACCAAACTCCATGCACTTTGAACAAGCCAATTTGTGCACTTGCACATCTAAATTACCCATTGTACTGAAAGACCCTCTAGGTGTAACAATAGTTGGACAATATTTTAATGTCGAGACTAAATCATAAACCATGTCATAATCATTACAAGATGAACTCTTAACAACCAAGGAAATAGATTTTGCAATTTCTACTGGTGCAAAATATTTAGGAACCAAAGCCATATTAGTACATGATACCTCTTTTGAATACCCACCATTAACCCCTTTGCAAGAAACAAGTGGATGAATTCAGAGATGGAAATGAGAACATATTTCCTTTGGATGTTCAATAACCACTGACTGTTTCCAAACCCTATTCTTTGAATTTATTAACAATTGTGAAGGAATGGTTTTTGAAACATCCAGAAGAATACGAACCCTTACTGGGTGTGAGGGAATAGAGAAAAAATCTAAATATTGTCTGAGAAAAATTCATAAATGATTTCCCAGGATTTCAATAAGATTTATTTCTCTATATTCCAAAGGGAGGCCTTGCAACTGAACCCAAAAGGGAATAAACTTTACATAATAAAGGGGAGGATTAAAATTTGGAGACCACAGAAGAGTGAAAAGACCATGTCCCTCACAAAACCAAGATTTTGTCGAGTGAGAAAAATTCCTAGCTTCCTTAGATTTGAAAATAACAACAAAAAACCCTTCTCCCTTATCAAGATAAAACACTTGAGTAGACCCCTCCCATTCATCAAAAATCCATTGTTGTAAAAGAACTATTTCAGGAGAAAAGTTCTAGAACTTACCAATATGAGCAAGGGTTTGCAAGTCTTGAGTTTGAGGTTGCAACAAAGCCTCTGGAAATGTCACAAAACACTTAGACCCCATAGGTTGAGCAAGACCCCCGAACATAGATTCTTTACAAACCCACTTTTTCTCCACCTTGCTTTGAACATTTTTCTTGAAGGAAAAATCATTAGGATAGTGTCCTGAAGCAAAAGATGCCTTCTGATGGAGCTTATTCCTTTGAGCATTCTTCAGTTGCAAGTTGAGAAACTGATAAAAGTCCTTATGCTTCCTAGCTATATTGTTCTGAAACAATGCAGGAGTAACCTCAAGAGTAACAATGCCAGATTGAGACCTAGAGCCCTCCATTTCATCTTTGAGAAGATGATGACTCTTACGATTTGGATTGAAGGAAGTTCCACTCCCTCAATTCATTTTTATTTATTTATCCACTTTAATATCATATTGTCTAATTTTTATTTGTGTGACTAATTATTTAGTCATTTTTATTTGTGTGACTAGTCATTTTTTACCCAATGATCAAATTAGTCATTTATTTAATCATTTATAGTTTTGTTACAAAAAAATGAGTAGAATTTAGTCATCTTTAGTTGTTGTGACTAAAAGTGTTAGTCACGTAGTCATTTATTTGTCAAATTCTACTAGTGTATGATATGGAGTTGATCATTGGATGATTTGGAAGCTTCTGCAATAGATTGTCTCCCTTAGATGCATGTGCATGTTGGTGGTTGTGGAGTTGGCCTGAAATGGGTTGGATTTCCTAATTGAATTTTCCTTTTATGGATACTTTGTACTTGCATGGCTCAAATTCATGTTCCTTGGATCTGAGGGTTTTATAGATTTTCCTAAAAATATATGGTTATGCTTGTCTATGATAATCCATTATTTTTGTTTAACCGTTATGGTTTTTTTGTTTCAAACTTTTGAGTCTTCTAGATGTGAAGTAGGTGTGGATGCGCATGGGTTTTTTTTAAACACAATGGTTTTGCAGGTTTTAGATGGTTAAGGAAAACTTGTGGTTTTGTGGAGCTGTGGTTAAACTATTTTCTAGACTCTGGCTTTTGAGGTGTTACTGGATGAGATAGTTACAATTTTGCATGCATGCTTCATGCATGGTGTGAGGAGGTGAGATGATTTCTCTGAATGGGAGTGTTGGTATGTGATTAGTCACTCAACATTTCTATGGTGATGCTTGGTGGATTCCTTAATTATGGTGCTCATTGTGGACATGATTGACAAATCGGATCTAAGTTGTATTTGGTGCTTGAGTCATGTTGTCTACATGGTTATTCTCTTTAAAATATTAGATTTTCAATTTCCAGTGTGATAGTGGGTTTGCATGTTACATTTATTAGATCTCCGAGTTGTGCAATGTTGTGGGTTTTCTTTACCTACATGATTGAATAGATGACTTGGAAGTGGACAGTGTATATCCACGAGGTTTGATTTTGTGTTGATTCATACTTGTTAGTTGGCCTTGTCTGTGGTCACTTGTGCATTGGTGTAGTTGCTTTGAGATGAGAGTATGGATGATACAAGAGTACTTGGATAGTCAATGTTGGAGTCTTGTAGCATGGTGTATTTCCTTGATTTGGAGATCTTAGTTTCACTTGGTGTGATCAACAATACACTTGTATGTGTGTGGACTTGGATGATTTTCAGATTTGGGAGATGGTGTGTCATGTGCTTGGAAAGCTTAGTACCACAATTTAGTGGGAGTTTTAATAGTGATTGTGTATTCATCACTATGTGGCGAATGATCTTCTTTAGTGATACAAATGTTTCAGAGGGACTCTTAGATCCTGTTGTTGTAGAAGGGTTTCTTCACATTTGCATATGAAAACTATTTGAGGATGTGTAGCATCTTGAAGCCATGGAGGAATCTTGTGGTCTTTGGGTTGAGGTTTTGGTGGTGCTTGACAGGTAATGTTGGTTTAGAGTATATTGCTATTATGTCATGATATACTCTTGATTGTAGATTGGAGTTTTGGAATGATGCATTGCTCTTGAGACCATGGTAAGTTCACTTGGAGCATGGGATATCTTTAGGTGGATGGTAAGATCATGATGTCATGATAAGTTCTTGATTCATATGATTGGAGCTTTGATAGTGGTCTGGTGATTCTCTGTGTTTTGAGTACATTGGTCATATGCTTGAGAACATTGTGATAGTGTAGTGATGCATTTGTAGTTTAGGATGAGATGATTATTTGCTAGTTCTTATGGATACATGGAGAATGAGGCGAGGTTGTATTTCTCTTAAGATGAGATAAGTGTTGTTGGGATGGTTACTCTTGATGAGATTTCAACTAAAATTCTGAGAAGCCTACACCTTGGTTGGACACGAGTTCAACAAAGATCTACGAGGAGATTGCTCTTGGAGGAGTCATGATGGATTGCATATATTGGAGGAGCATTCTTATTCCCCACTCTTGGTTTAATCAATGACTTATCACTTTAGAGGTATTTCCCATTGTTTCTCTCAGGTGCTTTATGCTTTCTTTCATAAAGATGGATCTTGAGCTACTATTAGATGGTTTTGTAGGATTCATTATGAGATATGGATAGCATGGTTATCTCCTTGGGTTTTCATTTTCATTTATGATGATTATATGGGATGGTAGTGGGATGATTTCCTAAGATGGGAAATGGAGTAATTTTATCTTCTTTGAGAACCTTACATCCATGTAGATACATGATGCATAATATGTTATGCTTGATCTCTTGAGGTTGAACAGGTTTGGACATTGATATGGCTTTTATCTTGGGGTTGTGATGGAGATCTTACTTGACACTGTAGACACCTAAATTTGGACACTTAATTTATCCAAATTTATCCCCTTTCATCTAAACATCCTCTTATTTTCATTAATTAAGTAATATCGCTATTATTTAATTAATATCCTTAATTCTGCCAAATCCCTAAGGTATTTAATTAATAAATAAATATCTTATCTCTTTAATCCTCATTTTCATCAAATAAATTAAATAAATATTACATTTATTTAATTCCTCACATGTCACATCCCTTTCTTAATCCTAATTATTCTCCTAATCTCATCATTAGGGATGTGCACATGCCTAATCCTTGATTAGGATGTGTCACATCCTCCAACTTTTGCAAGTTGGCCTATAATCTCTCTTAGCCACCTAACCCTCCTCGAATCCTTCATTAATTAGCCTAATCAACCTCTCAAAGAATTTTTAATTCCTTTTATCCTTCCAAGGAATATTAAATTCATTTTTCTCTTCCCCATGTGATCTTTGACTTGTCACATCAAGCCACGTGTGAACTCTTCCCCTTCTCCCACTTGCCTCTAATATGTCATTAATTTGTCTAATTAGGTACTTGCACAACCTTAATCACTTAATTAGGTCAACCTAATCTCCATGTCATTTATGGAATGTGTCCTAAGTCAACCCTATTAAATGTTTTTTCCTTTTGGATCGAGAAAGCAACCCCTTTCCCCATGTGAATTTTTAATTCATATTTAATCCCCCAATGCATTTCAAAGAATTTTAAATTCTTTCTCTCATTCCTATGTGGATATTTGAGGAATTTTTAATTCCTCACATGTCCTCTCACCCACATGTAGACAAGGATTTCCTTTATGAGGAGATCTTGTCCAAATCCCAAGGTACTATGTAGTACCTCCATGTCATGTTCACATCATCTTTCTCAAGCCACTTCACATGCCACATGTCAAGATGTGAGGGCTTGTGAATTCTCAACTCACCATAGCCCTAAATCTTGGCCTTGTTGGTTTAATCTCAACCGTCCATTTCTCTAGAGAATCCAAAATTCTCTATAAATACCCCCTCTTTTCTCTCATTTTGGGGGGAGATCATTTGTGCTAACCAAACTCTTGCAAATTTTTCTCTTGAGCCATACTTAGCCAAATACTTGCACTTGCATCCATTCTCACCTATTTTCCATCCATATTGCATCTCACACTTGCATCTTTTTCCATCAAGAGGAGCATATATCACATCAACAATCGAATGGCCAACCAAAAGAATAGCTCAACGAGGTAAAATGTTCCATTTTGTTTTGTTAAGCTAATCATTTTCCCAATCTTGAGGTGTTAGGTGTTTAGGTGGTTTCTTTCATATTTTGTGTTGTTTCTCACTTCTGGGACCACATTTTCTCCTGATCACAGACACAGTTGGCACTTAGAGGTGTATGTAGAAGGGCATGCTACATGTTTATGATTTGCATATTTTTCTTTGTATTCTAGTTCTTCTTCCTATATGTTTAGATTCATATGACTTTAGATGGGAGATTTCTATGTGGAGCTATGATGATTACTAGTTTTTGATCATGTGTTATCACTTGGGTGATGACACAAAGGTTCTCATATCTTCTTCTTTTGCTAGATATGGAGAACATGGGAGAGATGTGGAAGATTGTTGAGAGAGTTGTTTTGTTGCAATAGTTGGTTGTAGTATTTGTAGATCATTGTGGATGGTCCTTGGTATTACATGGCTACACTTTCTATGTGTTGTGATTGGTAGACTTGTTGTTCCTTTCATATTTTCAAATTCAACATTACCCATGCAGTGGGAGTTCCTAGATGTGTTTGGTCTTCTTCAACTGGTTGGCACATGGAGCTTGTATTTGTAGTTGATGGGTTGGCTATGTAGGTGGCATGAGTTTTCTAATGTGGATACCTTTGAGGTATGGGTGATTGGTGAGAGCAGTTAGTTTCCTGGTTGTTGTTCTAATTGATGTTCTATCTTCTTTATTGGAGGATGACTTCATGATTGTGTTCGGGTTGTGAGCTTTGAAGTTGATGTTGTTGATGCTTTTGTATAGCTTGTGAGCACAGTGGAGTGGTGGCAATATTTTTTAGCCTTTTCTATCAGTTGGATCTTATGCTTGTGTTCTTTGTACTGGTGTATATACACCATGGCTTGTTCCTTTCCTTGGAGGATGGCAGGAACCTCATTTTCTATCCAGCTTGAGTTTCTTGGTGCTACTTACTATTTTTAGTAATTTCTAAAAATAGTAAGTCAACTAGGGTAAGCGGGACTAGGTCAGACTTGTCACAACAACACATTCAATTGGTATAAAGTTACTATGGTTAAATAATTTAACTATTTGATTTATGTTTCGAAAAGTAAGCTTTATTAAAGTAACTTTATATTTTATTATTGAGGGGTCATAAAGGGACATATTTGTACCTTGGTATTCAATCCTTGAAAGAAAAGTTTCATGGCGATTCTAATGAGTACTTGTATGCATTTTTTGAATGAGTATTCAATTTTTTAGAGAGAATCAAACTTCTAAGGGAGGGATGGCCTTGTGGGTGAGAGAACTCAGTTTTTGCCTATTGTTGGTAAAGGCTGCTACTGATCGCCATTTATGCCAAATTCCAACTTGTTTTGTAGATGGTGAATATGGTGAATATTGGTTGAGTTTTGATGCAGCGTGTTGCTTTTTGGAGAGTCCTACTTGTAGTTGTTTTGCTACATTATCCAGTTTTGTAATTTGTGTGAGTTTGGCACCTAATTGATGGTTATTGGGAACTTTAGTAGCATATTGGGTAGCAAGATAATCAAGGAGACTAGTACCTTATCTTTGGTTTCAATTTGAGGCTCTTGGAGGATTAAAAATATGTTGTTAGGCTTCTTGTTATAGGTCTGAAATTATTTCTATTTTTTTATATCTATGAATGTAAAAATTTGCACTTTCCGATCAATGAAATCTAAATATTGAAGGAAAAGAATGTTAATTTCCTATCAAGTTTATTGTATGTTTCATTTGAATTTATTTATATATAATTGGGCATCAATATATCAAAATTTCACACAACAGTTGAGAAAAAATAGAAAAAAATATATTTGGGGTTGGTCATTATAGTAGTATCAAATCCAAATTAGTTATGCTAACCAGTGGGTGGGAGTTTCTATGAGTTTTAGTGATAGGGGAAGAAGATATTTAGAAAGAAGTAGAAGAAAAGAGGAGGGGTATTTGGAACATTGTTCACCATTAGAGGAAGGGCAGTGTCCAGAAACATCATCAAGTGGGTCCTCTAACACTAAAAACATGGGAGATAGGGGAGGTGAAGGTGAAAGGAATGCAAGGAATGAGAGGAATGAGGCACCTCCCGATAGATTAATGATTCTTCATGATGCTTTGGTTAGGGGTCAAGGTAGGCTTTCACAACAGGCACATGAGACTAATGACAGGTTAGCAGATTTAATAAAGAGAATGGACCAAATGGGTCAAGGAAATAGGGTAGGACAACAAGGAGTGGGTAATCAGGAAGCCTTGGCAAGGCCTCTTATGCCAAAATTTCCACCGAGGTTAGAAGCACCTATTAATCTTGAGCTTACTTTTTTTGGAACAACAGGACTAGTTTAGATAGGATTGGCTTGATGTAGGGCTAGGATTTCAGATGGACATATCTCTCAGAGACTACATTGATTTAAGAATGAAACATTTGAATGCAAGGGGGAATAGGGACTAGCAAATGAGCTATGAAGAAAAGTGGGGAAGCTTACACTTCCTTATTTTGATGGGTCCGAAAAGATGGCAGCAAGAGCGTGGATATAGAAACTTGATACCTACTTCACTTTAAACCTAATGCCATAGTTAGATTCCATTCAGTATGCATCTATACACCTAGATGGAGTTCCTCATGAGTGATGGTATAATGGTATGCTAACTTTGGGGCATGCACAAATCACTTCATATAGGGTGTTCCCTGGAATATTAATTCAAATATTTGATAAGAAAGATCCTAAGTTGCACTTTAAGGAATTAGCTCAACTAAAACAATGGGGTTCAATGGATTCTTACATTGTATATTTCCAAAAGCTATTCATGTTAGTGAATGATATCTCTGAGAGAAGACTTATAGTGTTGTTCATATATGGACTTTTTGATCCATTAAGGGGTTGGATCAAAGTTTTTAACCCTCCTAGCCTTCAGGAAGCCATCAAAAAGTCTAGAGACATGGAAACATCCACCTTCAAGAACAAATTTCAGTCCAAAGATTCACTGCCCAAGAAGGAAAAAGACAAGAAAATTGACACCAAGGAGCAGAAGTAGCCTAAGAAGAATTACACAAGGATAAACATTGAGTACTTGAATGAGCTAAAAAAAAAGGGATTGTGCTTTACATGCAAGGAACCTTACACCAAGGAACAAAAATGCTCAACCAAGGCTAAGGTATTGCTAATAGAGTATCAATCTAATGAAGAAGGTGAATTAGAAAAATCAGACCAAAAAGCTGATTTTGTAGACAATGAAGGTGAAAAGACATCAGAAGAAAGTGGTAAGGTGTGGGACCATGATGGGACACTATCTCAACTTCATAGTTTTCATGAGAATTAGTCAGTAGATATTAGAGGTGTGATACAAGTGTAGTGTATGGTGGCGTTGATTGATACAAGATCTACCAATAACTTCATCAATGAGGGCTTAGTGGCACGACACAGGAAGTTGGTGGTTTTAGAGTTATGGTAGCCAATGAATTTACTATCTAGTGTACCAAGATGGTTCCTTAGTTGAGTGTTCAGTTGGGAGGTCATGAAATTAAGGAGGACTTTTATGTGGTGAACATAGGAGACACGGATGTAGTTATGGGCATTCAGTGGCTATGCTCTTTGGGGGATTTTACTCTGAACTTTCATATGCTAGAGCTGAAATTTCAATCCAAGGGTAAGAGTGAGGTTTTGAGAGGGCTGTCACATGGTGGGCCACATGTGGAGTCTAGAAAAAGAAAGGGAAAAGACATGGCAACAACCTTTAATGCATCTTTAGAGTTTTCCAGTGTACCTGTGAACACTAGTATCAGGTTTGGTAATGCTAAAAATAATAACACACCTTTGGGAGATTGTACTATTGGAGGCACTATGGATGAGGTCTTCAAAACAACAAACACATTTGATGATTGCAATGATGTTGACAAAAGTGGTTTGAGTTTTGATTCTCAAGATCAGTTGATGGATGGAGATATTTGCATTGACATGTATGATGATGAATTGGTAAATAATTTATTTGGAGAGACAACATCACAGGAGAAGCACAAAGAAAAAAATAGTTTTCCTTCTACTACATGGAATCTTGGTGAGATGGTACCTCAGTTTGACAAAGAACCTGATTGGGATGAATTTACTTTTGATTATAGAGTTGTTTCAATTTCCACTCCACAATTATGCAGGTTGATGGCATTGATGATGATGTTGGTCTTGATCTTGTTCTTGAGAACAAATCAGATTTTACTTTACATATAGTTGAACATGAGAAAGGACTTAGCAACTTTGCTGATTTGGATTCACAATCAAATCTTGAGGGTTGTCAACAGTTGCTTTTCGACAATCCTTTGTTTGAGATAGGAGTTGATAAGGTACATGAAAATCCACTTTATGAGTTGGATGATGAGACTACTCCTAGTTGCAGCACTACAATGGATGAAAATAGCAAGGTTTGGGACCCAGGTACAGTTTCTAGTCGTGAAGTGTTGTCTCAAGAATGGACTAGTGGGACTACTTCTAGCCTTGGTGCCCCGACACACTTTCTGATCAACTTACATAGATTTCATTTTGGGATCCATAGTTGAGTTGGATGGTTCCTCTAGTTCAGTAGTTGAGTTGTACCTGATTGAGCTTGGGTGTCAGTGATTATTTGCTACTAGGGAATGATTTTTCAGCTTATTCCTTGCTTACCTCTCCTATGTATCTAGTGGAATCACAGATTTATTATTCCTGCCCACACTTTCTTGAGTTGGTTATGTAGAAATTTCTCAATGAGAAAATTGATTTCGAGTTGGGGTAGCTAGTTGTGAGTACCTTTCTAGATATAGTTCCCCCATTATTTGCTTACATTTTGGTGAGTGATGCTTACTATAGTTACTTCATGGTGAGGGCATACATTGTTCTGGTTGATGGTTTATTGATTGCTACAATTCAAAATAAGAGAGTGTAGTCTAAGCACATTGGGTTGATAGTGATGTTCAATGTGATGCAGCTTTAGCATGATGGTTCTTTTATGAGATTCACTTGGAACCTAGGATTCACACTGGGTTTTAGAGTAGCTACCATTTGGGATGAGAGAGCCATTGTTGATTTAATAAAGCTTAATCCTATGGCACTTCAATTTGGTTCTCTTGAGGGAAATTTTTTGAGGAGTGGATTGAGTCTTTGCAATATTTTACCACTCTTCTTGCTAGAGTTTTTCAGGAGGATTCGTGTGTTGGTACCTCACGGGACAATGAATTGAGTAGATGGGGCTATAGACCTCCTAGATTTATTTGGGACCCTAGGATCATTTTTCGTTTTAGTGTGATTCTAATTGTTGGTTGTAGTGCTTTTCTAACATTGCTTGAGGACAAACAATCTTTGGGAAGGGTGGACTATAATGTCCCCATTTTTTATGTTTTCTATCAGATTGGTCTAATTCTGATACACTTACTATTTTTAGTAAGTGCTATGTTGGTATGTGGTGACTAATCATGCTATACTGTACACTCTTCATGTATCCTAGTTTTGGAAGCTTCTAAAAAGCTTGTTATAATTAGTTTGGATGGGGGTTGCAATAGGGAATTATTAGAGAGATGTAATATGTTTTATACTGGATAATAAAATCATTGGATGGATGTAGTTTTGTGGATGTAGCCCGGATTGGGTGAACCATGTTAAATTCTCTATGTTGTCTTGTTTCTGCTATAATTTTATGTGTCTTTTATTTTTTTGTTTTATTGATCAAATCTGCATTTAACTGATAGATATCTGCCTTCTAACCCTAACAAGTGGTATCAGAGTGGGTTGTGTTCAATTATCATCTATAGAAAAGTCTCACAGTTAAGTGGGAGCAATGTCGGATGAGGGTAAATTGAAGGTAGATAAATTCAATGGGTAGAACTATCAGTTATGGAAGATGCAAATGGAGGATTATCTCTATCAGAAGGATTTATGGAGGCCGTTGGAAGGAATAGCCAAGAAACCGACAACAATGAGTGATGAGGATTGGAATCTTCTGGATAGAAAGGAACTAGGAGCCATTTGTTTATGCTTGGCACAATCAGTGGCATTCAATATTACAACAACAAAGATAACTCAAGAGTTGATGGAAACCCTGGCAAAGTTATATGAAAAACCTTCCACTTCAAATAAGGTATTTCTTATGAATTGTTGATTTAATATGAAAATGGTAGAAGGTGGGTTAGTTGTTGATCATTTAAATGAGTTTAATACGGTTACCAGTTAATTAACTTATGTAAATGTAAACCTTGATGAAGAAGTTAGGGCTCTTTTGATTATGTGTTCTTTTCTTGAAAGATGGAATAGCTTGGTAATGACTGTTAGCAATTCTATTTCTGGTTCGAATACATTAAAATTTGAGGATGTTGTTTGTGTTATTTTAAGTGAGGAAATTCATAGGAAAAGCTTAGGTGGGACATCCACATCAAATAGTGTTTTGAATGTAGAAAGCAGGAGTAGAACATTTAGGAGAGAGGAAACAATTATGGAAGTTATGGGAAGTCACGAGGAAAATCAAAGGAAAAAAGGTCCCAATCTAGAGACAAGAGGGATTGTTGGTACTGTGGTAAGCCAAGTCATTTAAAGGGAGATTGTTGGTCTTAGGAAAATAAAGGAGACAAAAAGGAAGGCAATAAAGAGAAAAATGTGGTAAGTAATAAATATGATGAGGATGTTTTGATTCTTTCCCTTGATAATGTTGATGATTCTTGGGTGTTAGATTCAGGGGCTTCATTTCATGCTACACCCCATAGAAGTTATTTTCTTGATTATGTCCAAGGGGATTTTGGGTTGGTTCATTTGGGAGATAATGAACCCTATTAGATTGTTGGAAAGGGAAGAATCAAGATTAAGTTGCAAAATGGGAATCATTGGCTAGTACATGAGGTAAGACACATTCCAAAGTTAAAAAAAATTTAATTTCAGTAGGGCAACTAGATGATATTGTGTTGTTACATTTAATGATACAAATTGGAAGGTTACAAAAGGTGCCTTAGTGGTAGAAAAAGGTGTGAAATTAGGCACCTTATATCTTTGTACAAGTCATACTATTCCTTCTACTTTAGCTATTGTAGATAAAAAACAATGTTTAGGAACAATTGTTGCAGGTCAGTAGGCAGAAAATAGGACAATTGTTATAGATTCTAAATCAACACTGTGGCATAATAGACTTGGGCATATGAGTGCAAAAGGTATGAAAGTACTTCATTCAAAGAATTTTTTACCATGTCTAAAATGTGTTAATATGGATTTCTATGAAAGTTGTGTGTATGAAAAATAAAACAGAGTTAGTTTTCTCAAGGATGGGAAGCAAAAGAAAGATGAGAAATTGGAGCTTATGCATATGGATGTATGGGGACCAACTCAAGTATCTTCTCTCAATGGCTCTTGGTATTATGTCACTTTTATTGATGATGAAACAAGGTATGGATTTATTTCCTTAGGAGAAAATATGATGTATTTGAAACTTTTAAGAAATGGAGAATCTTGGTTGAAAATAAGATAGGTAAAAAGTTAAAATGTCTTAGATCTGATAATGGTGGTGAGTATTTCAGCAAAGAGTTTGAAGAATTTTGTTCTTCTAATGGTATTCGTAAGAAAAAAGTGGTTCCAAGGACTCCACAGGAAAATGGAGTGGTTGAGTGCATGAACAAAACAATAATGGAGTGTGCATGGACTATCAGATTGCATGTTGGACTACCTTTAAACATGTGGGCAGAGGTTGTAAACACTATTGTTTATTTAATCAATAAAGGTCCCTCTAATCCTTTGGGTTGTGGTATTCCAGAGGAAGTATGGACAGGTAAGAAGGTGAGTTATTATTTTCTCAAGACCTTCGGTTGTGAAGCATTTGCACATGTAGATTCTGAAAATAGAACCAAGCTTGATGCAAAATAAAAGAAATGTATATTTGTTGGATATGGCATTGATGAATTTGGTTATAGGCTTTGGGATTTTGAAAATAAAAAAATTGTAAGAAGCAGGGATGCCATATTCAATGAGAAAGTGTTGTACAAAGATCAGTTGTAGTAGCATGAGAAGAAAGAAAATGATTATGTAGTGTTGGATGATACACCAAACAACAATGTTCTAGTGGTTTCTCATGCTCCACAACAACAACAACAAATACCACAAACTCTAGTGAATGTTAGATGATCTTTAAGGATAAGTAGACCTCCAAAATGATTTTACCCCTCTTTGTATTCTATTTTATTAACTAATGTTGGTGAACCAGAATGTTATGATGAAGCTATACAGGTGGATACCAAGGTTTAGTGGGAGCATGGAATGGAAGAAGAAATGGACTCCTTGTTGAAAAATCAGACTTGGGAATTATGCAAGTTGCTTGTAGGTAAAAAGACTTTACCAAACAAATGGGTTTATAGGCTGAAAGAGGAGGATGGAGGATGGAGGTATTGTGGTTGCTGAAGATTTACATTTAGAACAACTTGATGTTACAACCTTTTTCCATGGTGATTTGGAAGAGGAAATATACATGGAACAACCACAAGGATTTGAGGTCAAAGGTCAGGAGAAATTGGTGTGCATATTGAAAAAAAGTTTATATGGCTAGAAGCAAGCACCTCGACAATGGTATATTAAATTTGATAGCTTTATGGTTGAGAATGGCTACAGTCAGTGTAATTCAGACCGTTGGGTTTATTTTAAGAGGTTAGATGATGATAGCTACAGTCTTTTTATGTTTATATGTTGATGATATTCTTGTAATGGGGTCTAACATGAATCACATAAAGGATTTAAAATAATAGTTAGTAAATTCATTTGCTATGAAGGGTTTGGGGGCATCAAAGAAAATCCTTGGTATGAAGATTACAAGAGGTAGGAAAGACAAAAAAATATTTTATCTCATGCTAATTATGTTGAAAAGGTGTTGCAGAGATTTCATATGGAGAATGCAAAAGCCGTTAGCACACCTTTTCCCAGTCATATTAAATTGACTAAATATATGTGTCCAAAGACACAAGAGGAGGAAGAAAAAATATCCAAGGTACCATATGCTTCAGTTGTAGGTAGTTTAATGTACGCCATGGTATACACAAGACTGAATATTTCACATGTTGTAGGAGTTGTTAGCAGGTATATGAGTCATCCTGGAGTTGAGCATTGAAATGTGGTAAAATGGATTCTCAGGTATTTGAGAGGTATATCTAGTAAATGTTTATGTTTTGGGGGCTCTAATACTGATTTAAAAGGCTATGTTGACTCAGATTTGGCAGGGGATATTGATACCAAGTGGAGTAACACAAGCTATGTATTTATAGTTGGTGGCACAATAGTGAGTTGGATTTCTCAATTGCAAAAGGTGGTTGCTTTATCCACCACAGAGGCAAAGTATGTTGCTACAACGAAGGCAACAAAGGAGATGATATGGCTGCAACTTTTCATGGAAAATTTGGGAAAACAACAGGCGAAAAATTATTTGGTTACAGACAACTAGAGTGCTATACATCTTGTAAAGAATTTTTCCTTACACTCTAAAACCAAACACATACAGTTGAGATATCTTTTCATTCAGTCAGTGTTGGAGGATGGATAGGTAAAGTTGGAAAAGATACATACAAATTCCAATCTAGTGGATATGTTTATGAAGGCAGTGACAAGGGAGAAGTTGAGCTCCTCTTTAGCTTCAGCTATCCTTCAAGGTTGAGTTCAAGTATAATAGAGCAGCAGGGTCTAAGGTGCTTATTTTCAGTGGGAGTTGTAAGTGCAATGGTGTCATCTAGGATTAATCTCCAAGTGGGATATTTTTGGTATGTGGTGACTAATCATGCTATACTATACACTCTTCATGTATCCTTGCCAGGGTTTGAGGTTGGATCGGGCCCCAGGCAGGGGTTTGGGAGTGGCAGCCCCCGAGAATTTTTTTCCCCATTTTTTTGTTTCGTCACCGACAAAAAAAAAGACTTTGTAAAACCCTAATTCTAGAAACTTCTAAAAAGCTTGTTATATGTGGTTTGGATGGGGATTGCATTAGGGAATTATTAGCAAGATGTGATATGTTTTACAATGGATAATAAAATCATTGGATAGCTGTGGTTTTGTGGATGTAGCTCGGATTGGGTGAACCACGTTAAATTCTTTGCATTGTCTTGTTTATGCTTTAATTTTCTATGTTTTATTTCTCTATTTTATTGATCAAATATGCATTTAACTATTAGATATCTTTCTTCTAACCCTAACAAGATATTTGGGTCTGGTACTGTGCTTTAGTCCTAGATGAGCCCTCTTGAGCACCTCAGTTTCTCTCTGGCTCGAGTTTCTTGGTGCTACTTACTATTTTTAGTACTTTCTAAACATAGTAATTCAACTAGGGTAAGTGGGACCAAGTCAAGCTTGTCACAACAACACATATTCAGATGGTATAAAGTTACTATGGTTAAATCATTTAAATATTTGATTTATGTTTCAAAAAGTAAGCTTTATTAAAGTAACTTTATATTTTATTATTGAGGGGTCATAAGGGGACATATTTGTACTTTGGTGCCTAATGGACTCACCTTAAGTTGTTTTTAAAGCATCTAAAATGATTTTGAAGGCTAGATAAGAGTGGGTGCCCAAGCAAGGAGGTGAAATACAATTAAAATAAAAAGCTAATGTTTTCGTGGAGATTAATTTTAAATCAAAAATTTAATGTCTCAAAAGTGGTGTTGGTTTTTAGGGTGAGTTTGGTCACCCTAATTTGAGAGAGGTATCGTTTAAAAGTTCATTTTTGAAGCTCATTCTTCATGGTTGAGTTTGATGACATACAAGGATGCTACTGGTTTGCAACCAGGAGGTTAGAGAACGAGATTGAGGATGAAAACCCTCAAATTCTAAGGCTAGTTTCAGTAGTGAAAGACCTTCTCAAGCTAGAGAATGGTGGTTTCATTTTAGGAATCACATCTGGGCGAAAAAGTTGAAGATTTTCCAGTTCTTTTGAATGCTTTTCAGTTTGGGTTTGGTGTGAGATTGTTGATTTTTGGTATGGTGTGGATTTCTCTAGTTTTTGGTGTGATTATTTATAGTTTTTGGGCACTTGTTTTTTGGACATGAACTCACCCTTTTGGCTCATAACTCAGAAATGAATGGAGAAGCCAAAATAGCTATTCAATCATTGAAAGAAAAATTTCATGGAAATTATAATGAGCACTTGTATGCATTTTTTGAGAGTATTTGATTTTATAGAGAGAATTAAACTTCTAAGGGGGGGGACAACCTTGTGGGTGATAGAACTCAGTTTTTTCCTATTGCTAGTGTGATACCAAAATGTCTAACCTATTCTAAGCAATTAAAATGCAATGGAAAAACATAAGGAAACACCTCAAGATTAGCCTAAAGAATTTGTAAAAGTAAAGAGGAAAGTGTTAAATAAAGACAAATAGATATACCTCCTTTTTACAGTTGAAACTCCTTGGTTGGCCCTTGATTTGGACTGATTTGTATGCTACTTGATGGCTCTTGATATGGCTAAATGCAAGTCTTGACTATATGTTTGAATGTAGATGCAAATGGATGAATGTTGATGGCTAGATGAGTGCACAAAATGGTAGCATTTAGTTGCAAAATGGCTAAGTCTCCCCAAATGCCTTAGAGGATGAGGTATTTATAGAGAAACTTGAATTCTTTAGAGAATTCAATGGTTGGGATTTATCCAACAAAGTCAAGATGAAGGGCTAAGGTGAGTTGAGGACTCACAAGCCCTCACATTTTGACATGTGGAATGTGAGAGGGCTAAAGGCGAGATGATGTGTAGGTGATGTGGAAGGGAGGTACATGATGTGGAGGAAGGACATGTACCTTGGAAGTACATTGAGAGATGAGAAGATTCCTTGGAGGAATAAATGTGAATTAAAAATTCACATGCTTGGGAGAATCTAGTGGATAAGAGAGGGTCTCCAAAAAGGTGGGAGTTTGTCACATGTGATTTGATGTGACAAGTCAAAGATTCTAGAAGATGCATGGGAAAAGGGGATTCTAGAAGGAATAAAATGTGAATTAAAAATTCACATGGGGAAGAGAGGAACCTAGGGTGAATAAAAAGGAATTAAAAATTCCTTGGGGGATGGGGAGAGTTGACCAAGGTACTAATTAGGTTTAACTAATTAGTAATTAGAGGATAATTAGGGGTTAATGAGGATTAAAAGCCAACTTGCAAAAGTTGGAGGATGTGGCACATCCTAATCAAAGATTAAGCATGTGCACATCCTTAATGAAGAGATTAGGAGATGGATTAGGATTAAATAAAAATGACATATGAGGAATTAAATAAATGTAATATTTATTTAATTCATTTGATGAAAAGGGGATTAAGGTAAGGTCTTTAATTATTAATTAAATACCTTAGGGATTTGACAAAATTAAGGATATTAATTAAATAATAGTAATATTACTTAATTAACTCGGATAAGAGGATGTTTAGATGAAAAGTGATAAATTTGGATAAATTAAGTGTCCAAATTTGGATGTCTATATTTTTCCCCTCTTTGAGATGGTGTTACGAAGTAGCATTATTTCACAGAATATTAAAATATAGAACCTAGAAGGAGATGGTTAGATTGGAAAAGATGCCCCAGTCATCAAAGGGATGACTAGGAAGAAAGATTATGGGGGTGAAGATGAAGAGTAGGATTTGAGGATGCCCCCTCAAGAGGACATGTGGGTTCAGGAGAACACGGGTGGGCTTTCGAAATGAATGAGATAATGAAATGGGAGATGAGGAAGAGGATGCAAAGGGATGGATATGAAAGGATGAAAAGGCAATAGGAGGTTGGGAAGCACAAATGGATGCAAAGACAAAGATGATGTTGTCCCACCGGGCGTGCCAGAAATGTGATACCAAAATGTCTAATCTATTCTAAGCAACTAAAATGCAATGGAAAAATATAAGGAAACACCTCAAGATTAGCCTAAGAAATTTCTAAATGCAAACAGGAAAGTGTTAAATGAAGACAAATAGATATACCTCCCTTTTTGGAGCTGAAACTCCTTGGTTGGCCCTTGATTTGGATTGATTTGTATGCTCTTTGATGGCTCTTGATATGGCTAAATGCAAGTCTTGACTATATGTGTAAATGTAGATACAAATAGATGAATGTTGATGGCTAGATGAGTGCACAAAATGGAAGCATTTAGTTGCAAAATGGCTAAGTCTCCCCAAATGCCTTAGAGGATGGGGTATTTATAGAAAAACTTGAATTCTCTAGATAATTCAATGGTTGGGATTTATCCAACAAAGTCAAGATGAAGGGCTAAGGTGAGTTGAGGACTCACAAGCCCTCACATTTTGACATGTGGAATGTGAGAAGGCTAAGGGTGAGATGATGTGTAGGTGATGTGGAAGGGAGGTACATGATGTGGAGGAAGGACATGTACCTTGGAAGTACATTGAGAGATGAGAAGATTCCTTGGAGGAATAAATGTGAATTAAAAATTCACATGCTTGGGAGAATCTAGTGGATAAGAAAGGGTCTCCAAAAAGGCGGGAGTTTGTTACATGTGACTTGATGTGACAAGTCAAAGATTCTAGAAGATGCATGGGAAAAGGGGATTTTAGAAGGAATAAAATGTGAATTAAAAATTCACATGGGGAAGAGAGGAACCTAGGGTGAATAAAAAGGAATTAAAAATTCTTTGGGGGATGGGGAGAGTTGACCAAGGTACTAATTAGGTTTAACTAATTAGTAATTAGAGGATAATTAGGGGTTAATGAGGATTAAAAGCCAACTTGCAAAAGTTGGAGGATGTGACACATCCTAATCAAAGATTAGGCATGTGCACATCCTTAATGAAGAGATTAGGAGATGGATTAGGATTAAATGAAAATGACATGTGAGGAATTAAATAAATGTCTTAATTAATATTCATTTGATGAAAAGGGGATTAAGGTAAGGTCTTTAATTATTAATTAAATACCTTAGGGATTTGACAAAATTAAGGATATTAATTAAATAATAGTAATATTACTTAATTAACTCGGATAAGAGGATGTTTAGATGAAAAGTGATAAATTTGGATAAATTAAGTGTCCAAATTTGGATGTCTACATTTTGCCCCTCTTTGAGATGGTGTTACGAAGTAGCATCATTTCACAGAATATTAAAATATAGAACTTAGAAGGAGATGGTTAGATTGGAAAAGATGCCCCAGTCATCAAAGGGATGACTAGGAAGAAAGATGATGGGGGTGAAGATGAAGAGTAGGGTTTGAGGATGCCCCCTCGAGAGGACATGTGGGTTTAGGAGAACACGGGTGGGCTCTCAAAATGAATGAGATGATGAAATGGGAGATGAGGAAGAGGATGCAAAGGGATGGATATGAAAGGATGAAAAGGCAATAGGAGGTTGGGAAGCACAAATGGATGCAAAGACAAAGATGATGTTGCCCCAGTCAAGGTACAAGCCAAAAGTGGTTGATGATGGACGGAATGTTGCCAATGAGGGAATGAGAGATCCTGAAACAATAGGAGGATAGAGAAGGATACATCCCAAAACACCACTAAAGGATAGGGAAGAATACCTCCCGATGATGATGATGAAAGTGTTGTTGATGAGGGAAAGATACATCCCAAAACAACACTAAAGGGATATGCAAGAATACAGATGGATGATGATGATGATGGGGTTAAGGCTTGTAACAAGATTGGGGATAGGACCAAGGATATGATGAGATGATTTTTGCTAGATTGAATGGATGGGGATTGAATAGAGATGTGAGATGGGGATGAAGAAGGAATGGATGGGGGGATTTTGATAGATGAGAGGATGGGGGATGTATGCAAGATGATAGAATGAAAAATGAGATGCAATCCTAATGCAATTTTCCATCTTTGGAGCACTGATTTTTGCTATAGCATAAGACACCAAGTTGCCAAGGTATGAAGAACCAAGGTTGATTCGTGTTGAATGCATAAAACACAGACAACAAACAAGAAGGCTATCCCAACACCCCAAAGTCACGAAGACCTTGGTCAGGCCAGGTATTGAGATAACCACAAGCACAAAAGGATGCCCTAGCGTAACACAAGACCTCAAAGATCTTGGTGGGTACTACATGGGACAACCAAGAAGACAGAAATAGAAATAAAAAAGATCAAAATATGCCCCTATGTTGACCAATCAAAACACACCATAATATGATGGATAATGGTGGCCTTGACAAGTGATGATAGGGAGCTCAAATGATAAACAAAAGCCAAACGTATCAAAATATCGCAATCAAGTTCAAACGTCTTTTGCCATAGGATCAAAAGGGATGGATGTGGTTGATGAGGTTTGCTAGGAAGGATGCATCCTGTTGAGACCAAAGATGATGGATACTAAACTAAAAGATCGTTATGACACAGGATGTTCAAAATCGATTAGATCTCATGATACAAGTGGATCTCGTTTGTTATGAACCAGCTGGATAAGGGCATAGCTTGACGACACGACACAAGTCTGACACACCCTAAAGACCTAGGGGCTGGAGGGCTGATCAAAGATTAGCCTTGCCTACATTGTCGACTGACCATGGATAAAAGCAGAAAGAGGACGATGAAGATTGGTGGCGGATTACAAGGACCAGATAGAAAAAAGCAAAGACTGATGATAGATGATAAAGGAGTGGATGGGAAAAGGATCAAAGTGTACAATGGTGATAGATGATAAAAGAGCAGATGGACAAAACAGAAAGACCGACGCTAAATGATAGAGGAGCCCCGAGGGCGGATCAAGTGATTGACCTTGCCTACGTGAAAGCGCAGGGGCAATGTAGTTCGACAAGAGGTTGACGACCATGATGGAGACTTCGATGGATGACAGGATGGAAAAAGAAGAAAGACCGATGATAGATGATAAAGGATCCCTGGGGGTGGATCAAATGATTGACCTTGCCTACGTGAAAGCACAGGGGCAACATAGTTTGACAAGAGGCTGACGACCATGATGGAGACTTCGATGGATGACAGGATGGAAAAAGAAGAAAGACCGATGATAGGTGATAAAGGATCCTCGGGGGTGGATCAAATGATTGACCTTGCCTACGTGAAAGCATAGGGGCAACGTAGTTCAACCAACGACCAATGACAAATGATGGATGATGATAGGATGAGTGGATAAAAATATGGGACCGATATGATGATATAGGATAGACCTATTGGATTGGATAGGATGATGATGATCACATAAAGCTCGGGGATGGAATAGTTATCCAAATCATCAAAAGATGAATTGGGAGGATGGTATGATGGGGAGATGAATGATGAGAAGTGATAGGGGATTGGAAAGATGTGTAAGAGAAGTAGGAGTGATTATGATTAGATAAATAGCATTGGGTTGCATGGATTGAGGATAAGGATAAAGATATAGGGATTGTGAGATGGGATGAGGATAAAGATGAAAGAATGGATAGAGATATAGGGATGGGGAATGGGAGATATTTTTTGGATGGATAAGAATATAAGGATTGGGAGATGAAAGGGATGCTAGGATAGATGGATACAAAGATAAGGATGGGGAGATGGAAGGGATGTTGTGGTAGATGGATAGGAAGATGAAGGGATGTTATGATATATGATGTCTCCAAGGACGATGTCACAAAGGAAGTAGATGTCGCCACTCTAGATATGTCATGTATGATGAGGCATGAGGGATGGAAGACGAGTGGATGGAAAAGGAGATAACTAGAGGAGGATAGGATGGGTGACCAAGGAATACAACAGAGCATGGATGAAGGGAATATATACCAAGAGGTGGCCAAAGCATGTATAGATAGGTGCCCTTGTTTTGATCAAGATCACAAGAAGGATGGAGGGATGGGAGATAAATGAGATATGTTGGTAGGATGCAGAAGATAGGTGGGATGGAGGGGATTTATGAAGAGGACAGATAACAGGAAGACGGGTGCATAGCTGGAAGCATAGCGGATGGAGGGAATGCATATCAGGAAGTTGCCCCCAAGTGCAGATGGGGATTTTACGCATGACATCTGTTTGCCAGGTTTTCATCATGGTATTTATCCAAGGCGCTTGTTTACCAAGTTTTCACCATTGGATGGATTATTTCTCTTTACTATTTTGGATTTTCCGATTTTTTGATTTTGGATTTTTGGATTTTTATTTTTTATTTTTTGGATTTTTTTGACTTTTTTAGATTTTTGAAATTTTGGATTTTTTGACTTTTTTGGATTTTTGACTTTTTGGTTTTTTGACTTTTTGGATTTTTGAAATTTTAGATATCATGCAAAAGGAGATGGATAAGGATAGGGAGGCAAATAAGTGGATAAGAAGATTTAGAAGACATGTGATAAGGATATGGATGAAGGACTCAAGCATCAAGATCTATATGAGGCATTAAGAGCCCTTGTTTGAACTGACTGTTGGATGTTGGTACAACCTTATAAATGGATTATGCAAGAGGATGAATTAGAGGGATTTGATGGGGGAGATATGTGGGGTAATGGGTGGGGTGTTGGAAAGTGTATGGATGGAATGATGGGGTGGATATGTGATGGGGAGATGTGTTCAAGACCAACATTGGCACATGTGGTGGTGGATGTGAAAAGATAATAGGATTAAGGGATGGAGAATGTGGGGATAATGGAGGAGATGGAATGGTGAATTTTGGGATATAGGGACCCAAAACGGACTTAGGAGATGAAAGGGGTGTATGATTAGCTTTTGGATTAGCGACTTTGGATGTTCTTACAAATTTTTCATGTGATGGCATTGCATCTTTTTTCTTTGGGATCCACATGGTTTTGATCTTTGCTTTGGTGGGCCTTTGTGGCCTACGGATTTGATTTGGATTTATATTTTTCTTCTTTTTACCATGTATTTTAGAGGGGACATGAGGAGCTTGAGGTTCATGTGGAGCTTTAGATTTAGGAATTTTTGCTTTGGCATCCAAAGTGCTTTTACTAGCAATGGGATGGGTGTGAGGAGATGGATGATGTGGAGCGATGGAGATAAAATTATGAGGATTACGTGTAGATGGAGGATGTGCGGGTATGTGCCTTTGTTGATCCTGATTAGGATGTTTATGATGGATGACATGGATAGGTGTTGGATGGATGAAAGGACGAGATGGAGGAGGTGATCTTGGGATATATGGACCAAAAGCAGACATAGTGGGTGGAGGGACATAAGAACCCAAGATGGATGGAGTAGATGAAGGATGGGAGATGGTGGATGGAGGGATGTAAGGACCCAAAATGGATGGAGTAGATGAAGGAGGAATATGGATAGTTGTTTTGAGGCGATACAATAGAGGAGGAGGGATGGCAGCATATGGTCTGGTGGAGCGATGGGAAGAGCTGACATTTCTTTTGGAAAAGGCTCGTTGAGGACGTCTAGAGGTTGTACCAACATCTTTAGATTGTGAGTCTTGGGAAATAGGTCCAAGACCTTGCATGCAGATTTGTTCTTTGACTTGGATGGGCTCTAAGATACCTTGCTCATGAAGACCTAGACCTTTTCCTTGATAGTTCATTTTCTTGAGCATGCGATCCATGATAGGATTTGTGTTATTCTAAAAACATGATGCGAGTCCATTATTAGGTGGAGGATCATGGGTGGTATATACACTATGTTTTTCTTCCACGAGGAGGCCACCATGGATGAATGTGAGAGAACCAAGGGGATATGCAAGTGGTGTGGGGATAGAAGTTTTAGGCGATGATGGAGGATCATGAGAGGGAGATGATGGGATAGTAGCATTTGGATGGGTGGTATCGGGAGAGGGATCAAGGGATATGATAGGATTTGGATTTGTGGTAGTGGGCTCATGCGATGGAGATGAAGATGGAGCGGTGGAGACAAGGGGATCATGGGGTGGAATGGATGGGGGACTGTGATCTTGAGGTGGACTAGATAGGATGGTAGGATCTCAATCTGGAGAAGGGGATATGTTGGCATGCTTTGTATTAGACTCTTGGCATGACTCATCTTGTGTGGATGGCAGGATGGCAGAGTGTTCTTTAGGTTGGGGAGATGGAAGGATGGAGGATTCGATGCAGTCATCAGAATGGATTTTAGTGGATTGTATTTGGGTGTCGTCGATGGGCTTGACGACTCTTGGAGTAGGAGGTGGGTGTTCAATGGATTCGGTAGATGTGATGGTAAGGGATGGGGGCTCAGTGGATTCAGAGGATGTGATGGTTTCATCACTAATAGATGTTGGGTGGAGAAGGGTCTCGTCACTAATGACCATGGATGATGGGTTGGGATGGCATGATTCCATAACTTCAAGGTGTGGAGTGGGAGATGTCTTCTTTGTTATAAGTCCTTGGATAACTTCTGGAGTGAAGAACTTGAATGCTCTAGGCTGAGATGGCGTGGTAGGAGTGGATGAAGGATTATGGATTGGTGGACTAGGATTAGATGGGGGAATGGGATTGGATGCAGGACTGGAAATAGATGGGGGATTAAGGTTAGATGAAGGGTTAAGATAAGGGGATTGGAATGGTGAATTAGGACATGAGGATGCGGGTGGTGGATTATAGTAAGGGTATTGGGATGGTGGATTAGGATGGGAAAATTGAGATGGCGGATTGAGATAGGGAAATGCGGATGTCAGATTAGGATAAGTTGATGTGGATGTTGGATTAGGATAGGAAGGTACGAATGTAGGATTAGAGTGAGCAGATTGGGATGGAAGATTAGGGTAGTGGGTATATGCGGATGAAGGATTTAGATAGGAGGATGTGGATGGGGGATTAGGATAGGGGTATTGTGATGGCAAACTAGGATAGGAGGAGGCGAGTGTTGGATACGAGGATGATGTAGATGAAGGATATGATGGATATCCCTTGTCAAAGGTAGCATAAGGAGCATGATTAGAAATGGATGAAGTCATAATGGGATAACTCGAAGGGGTGATTGGATTTTGGAAAGCGGGTGGAGAAAGCTTACTAGAAATGATACTGTCAAGGGAATCTATGTCATATTCCTCTTGATCGACAAGACTTTCGTTATCGTTGTCAATGTAATGAGGGTTTCCCTTGACCACTATTGATGGAGGATAAGGATTCATGATGATGAAAGAAAGGATAAAGAGGATGGGTCAACGATTTGGGATGGAAATGGACTAAAGCTCAAATCGGGATTTAGGTTAAGCTTAGATTTGGATTAGATTAAAGCTCATATTAGGATGATTGGATGATGTGATGGGATTGATTCTGATGATCGACACCGAATCTGCTTCAAGATGGAAGTAGATTGATTGGGTTGAAGGTGATGTGATTGGATTGGATAGGATCGATCGATGATTGATAAGATAGACTGAGGGATCAGATAGGATGATGAAAGGGACTGTAAACCTTGTTCAGAGTTTACCCTAGGTGATGTAGGATACTGATTGATCGGATTAAAGGATGAGTGAATGATTGCGGCACTGAATCCACTTTGAAATGGATTGATTGGGTCGACGATGATGATTGACTTAGGATGGATGAAAATCCTAAGCGAATGTTGATGATGATGATCAGATCAGACACTTAGGTCAATTTGGATAATAACCTGAAACAAAGTTCAGAGGATTTGGATGGGGAAAACAATGATTTGATTGGAGAAATGGATGATAGAAATGGATGAACAAATACTCAAAATGAGCAAATGATTGACCAGGATGGATGAACGATTACTCAGAATGAGTAAATGATTGCTAAGAACAGATGAATGACTCTCGGAACGAGAAGACGAAAGCTCAGAATGAATGATAGATTACTCGGAATGAGTAGATGATTGATCAGGATTGTAGAACGAGAGTTCAAAATGATTGAAGGTGGTGTGAAATGGATGAATGCTTACTCATAACGAGTAAACGGATGATCAAAATGATAGAACGAGAGTTTAGAATGATGAAAGGATGTGTGAAATGGATGAACGTTTACTCAAAATGAGTAAATGGATGATCAGAATGATAGAACGAGAGTTTGGAATGATGAAAGGATGTGTGAAATGGATGAGCGTTTACTCGGAACGAGTAAATGGATGATCGGAATGATAGAACGAGAGTTCAAAATGATGAAATGATGTGTGAAATGGATGAATGTTTACTCAGAACGAGTAAATAGATGATCGAAATTGCTAAACCAAACTTTGAGATGATAGATGAAGGTTCAAAATAAATGAGTGTTTACATGAAATGAGTAAACGAATGATTGAAAAGGGAGAACAACTGTTCATAATGGATGAATGAAAGGTTGAAATGACTAAAGCTTAGATTAGGGTTTTGGTTAAGCTCATATTGGGATTAGATTAAAGCTCAGATTAGGATTGGATTGAAGCCTAGAATTATTGGAGGATGTGATGGGATTGATTCTACACCAAGTTCTGGGGTTTAATGAACATAAAGTGCTGACAATCAGATTTTTCCAGATTTGGCAATTTTCAAAAATTGTCAAATTTTGCCATTTTAGGAAACCTCGTGGGTGTACTTTCGAGAGTCCAATTTTTTTCCAAAAAATACCCAAAACAAAGATAAGATGAATTTCCAACTAACATCCCCAATTTGAGACATGCATTTCGAGTTATTGACAAAAAGGATTTTTTAAAATGCTAGAAAAAAACACTAAAGTGTGATTTTGAGGGTCAAGATGAAAGTTTGAGGCCCCAAAAATGTGGAAAAATGGGGTCCAAGAGACTTCTAGTTAGTCGGGGATCCACATGCCATCTCATAACACAACCACCCGTAAAATTTCAGCTCAAACGGACACCTGAGTCAAAAGTTATGGCCTCCAGAAGTTTCGACACAAAAATCAAAATTCTCAAAATGAAGTCTAGGTGATTGGGATGGATGATTTGATGCTGGATATGGACTCTAATGATGTTGTAAGTGGCACTTATGTGATTTTGGTGATGAAATGATGATTTTCAGAAAAGTGTTGATGACGGGCAAACGGGTGCTTAGAATAGATGAATGACTCAGAATGAGGAGATGGATGCTTGGAATGGATAAAATGGAGCTTTGGAATGATAAAATGGAGCTTTGGAATGATCAAATGGAGGTTTTCTAAGGTTTAAAATGAAAAAATGGAGGCTTGGGATGATGAGAAAAAGGTTGGGAATGATTAAATGATGGTTCAGAGGCTAAACGGATCCAAATGGGGTGATTTCGGGTGTTCAGGAGGGCAAATTCGCCCCTCTACAGTAAATCAGGGGGCGCAGTCGCCCTTCTGTGGTAAATCAGGGGTGCAGTCACCCTTCTATAGTAAATCAGGGGTGCAGTCGCCCTTCTGCAGAAAATCAGGGACTTGGTTTGATGAAAATGACTATGGCAAGGACTTTAAAATGACAATAATAAGGCCAATTTGTCAAAAATTTCACTGGTTTCTCACAAAAAAACACTTTCAAGCAAATAAAATCCTATGATTAGTGTTAAGGGTATGGTCAAAGAGGTCTTAATCTAGGATGCACAAGGTGTCTAGGGAGTCCTCGATATACTCTCGGTACGTGAGGCACAACCGTGAACACCAGCCCGTCACAAGTGTGAGTCGGGAACCCCAACGAGATACTGAAGGGCTGGAACCAACTCTTCACGTCTATCTAGTATCACCCTAGCTTCGACGCTCTGCCAATTACGACGTGATTGGATTGGGGTACAACTTTTGCTCTCCCCCCTTTATATACCCCGCCGGTACACGTGGTTGGAATCGTCCTTTGGGGTGATGAAATCCCCAAGCAGGTCCCACTAGAAAGAAAGCACTAATCGTTTCCAACTACTTCCCAAGCTCACACGAAGTGCAAGGGGAAAGCGAAAACAAGCTAATGCTCCCTTTGGGTAATAGAAAAAGATAGTCACAACAAGCAATGAGTATTACTCCCGCCTAATTAGACTATGTTCTTAGATTAACGAAAATAACAAGGATAGTTTTAAAAATCTGAGCAAACAGATAACCCTGCAAGCAACTGTTAGTTGTTTTATCCCACTTTCTTCATCAATTTCATGAGAATATGCTGCAAAAAGTTAGCAAAAACACCAATATCCTTGCAAGAAATAGTGTTAGGGGGTTAATACCTGAAAACAACAAAAAACAAAGCTAAAATGATAGTTTTACCTTCCAAAATATGTTGCTTTGCGGTGACAAGAGGGCGCAATTGCACTTCTGCAGTGAACAGGAGGGCGCAATTGCACTTCTACAGTGAACAGGAGGGCACAATTGCACTTCTATAAAAAAGTGTTAGCACATAAAGTTTAACCAAGGGGGCATAGTCGCCCTTCTACAGAAAAGTGTTAGCACATAAAGTTTAGCCAAGGGGGCGTAGTCGCACTCCTACAATAAATCAGGGGGCGCAATCGCCCTTCTGTGGAAAATCAGGGGCGCAGTCGCCCTTCTGCATTAACCAGGAGGGCGTAGTCGCCCTTCTGCGATGTATTCCTACAAAAAGCTCAACAACAATAAACGTGAAATTGAGGGACCCGCTTGTGGGTCCCACTGGGCGTGCCATAAATGTGATACCAAAATGTCTAACCTATTCTAAGCAATTAAAATGCAATGGAAAAATATAAGGAAACACCTCAAGATTAGCCTAAGGAATTTGTAAAAGCAAAGAGGAAAGTGTTAAATAAAGACAAATAGATATACCTCCCTTTTCGCAGCTGAAACTCCTTGGTTGGACCTTGATTTGGATTGATTTGTATGCTCCTTGATGGCTCTTGATATGGCTAAATGCAAGTCTTGACTATATGTTTGAATGTAGATACAAATGGATGAATGTTGATGGCTAGATGAGTGCACAAAATGGCAACATTTAGTTGCAAAATGGCTAAGTCTCCCCAAATGCCTTAGAGGATGGGGTATTTATAGAGAAACTTGAATTCTCTAGAGAATTCAATGGTTGGGATTTATCCAACAAAGTCAAGATGAAGGGCTAAGGTGAGTTGAGGACTCACAAGCCCTCACATTTTGACATGTGGAATGTGAGAGGGCTAAGGGCGAGATGATGTGTAGGTGATGTGGAAGGGAGGTACATGATGTGGAGGAAGGACATGTACCTTGGAAGTACATTGGGAGATGAGAAGATTCCTTGGAGGAATAAATGTGAATTAAAAATTCACATGCTTGGGAGAATCTAGTGGATAAGAGAGGGTCTCCAAAAAGGTGGGAGTTTGTCACATGTGACTTGATGTGACAAGTCAAAGATTTTAGAAGATGCATGTGAAAAGGGGATTCTAGAAGGAATAAAATGTGAATTAAAAATTCACATGGGGAAGAGAGGAACCTAGGGTGAACAAAAAAGAATTAAAAATTCCTTGGGGGATGGGGAGAGTTGACCAAGGTACTAATTAGGTTTAACTAATTAATAATTAGAGTATAATTAGGGGTTAATGAGGATTAAAAACCAACTTGCAAAAGTTGGAGGATGTGACACGTCCTAATCAAGCATTAAGCATGTGCACATCCTTAATGAAGAGATTAGGAGATGGATTAGGATTAAATGAAAATGACATGTGAGGATTTGATGAAAAGGGGATTAATGTAATGTCTTTAATTATTAATTAAATACCTTAGGGATTTGACAAAATTAAGGATATTAATTAAATAATAGTAATATTACTTAATTAACTTAGATAAGAGGATGTTTAGATGAAAAATGATAAATTTGGATAAATTAAGTGTCCAAATTTGGATGTCTATAGCTATTAAAGGTTGCTATTGATCGCCATTTATGCCAGAATCCAACCTGTTCTATAGATGGTGAATATGGTGAATATTGGTCGAGTCTTGATGCAGTGCATTGCTTTTTACAAATTCATATTTGTTGTTGTTTTGCTACATTATCTAGTTTTGTAATTTGTGTGAGTTTGGCACTTGGTTGCTAGTTATTGGGAACTTTAGCAGTGTATTGGGTAGCAAGATAAGCAAGGATACTAGTGCCTTATCTTTGGTTTCGGTTTGAAGCTCTTAGAGGATTAAAAATCTATTGTTAGGCTTCTTGTTATAGGTTTGAAAGTATTTCTATTTTCTGATATCTGTGAATGTAAAAATCTACACTTTCCTGTCAATGAAATTTGAATATGGAAGGAAAAGAATGTTAATTGCCTAGCAAGTTTATTGTATGTTTCATTTGCATTTATTTATATATCATTGGGAATCAATATATCATGAATGGAATATGAGAAAAACAATCAAACAAATCAGAAAACAAACAAAAAACTTTCACACAATAGTTGGGAAAAATCAAGAAAAAATATATTTGGGGTTGGTCATTACAACATCTCCATGTAAAGGCTTAGAGCTTGCAATTGTATTGCAACTATATATTTGGTTGTTGAATAATACAATGGATCTATGCTTTTGGAGTGTGGGGTTTTTTACCCGAAAGGGTTTTCCCCACGTAAATCTTTGTGTTCATGTCTTATGTTCTATCTTTCATGTGTTAATGATCCTGTTTATTGAATTTGTTTAATGTATGTTGTTGAAATTGGTTGATCTTGTAAGATCTAAAATTGCATGAAATTTCCTCTAAGGATTAATGGTGGGAAATAAACTATGTTGATTCCGCTTTATGACATAGTAGTATGTGCTTTTGAGGTTTTCTTAAGAAACATAGCTTACTGAAGGCACCTATTGATTTCAAATGTTCATTATGGGATGAATCAATTTCCCCTTCATTCTTTAGGTCCTATTATCATCAAAGGTGTAGTTAAACTTATTCCTAAGGGGAAGAATGAGGATACCATTGTTGGTTGGCATCCAATTATGTTACTAAACACTTCATGTAAAATTATTGCAAAGGCTTTAGCAATCATAATTAAGCCCATTGTTCAAATTATTGTGAAAGCTAAACAAACATGGTTTTTAAAAGGTAGATATATCCTTGATAATCATATGCTAGCTTGGGAGACTATGGAATGGACACAACAATCAGACCAAAATGCTTTGATCTATCAAGCTGGATTTTGATAAAGCTTGTGATAGAATTTGTTGGAGCTTTATCCTTAAAATGTTTCATTGGCTGGGTTTTGGTCCTAAAATTCAAAAGCATGTTCAAATGTTGTTTCAAGATGCTAATGCTCATTTGATTATTAATAAAAATATGTCAAATTCCTTTAAGTTACAACGTTCCATAAGGCACGATGTCCCCTTTCTCCCTTTTTGTATGTTCTTACAACTGATGCCTTGGGTTATTTTCTGCATAAAGCTCAACAAATGGAACTTATCAAAGGGATTTATATCCCTCAAAAGAAAGTGGTTATTAATTCCCACTTTGTTGATGATAGTATGTTATTCTTGCATAATTCTAAAGAGGAGGTGAACAATGCTTTGGAAGTTGTTAATTTGTATTGTGAAATATGTGGCTCTCTTATTGCTCATAATAAAATTGATTTTTTAATGACTAAGCCTTATTCTAAGCCACAATGGATACCAAAATAATGGAGGAAAATTAAGCATGGTGAGATAACTAGATATCTAGGTATACCCTTTGGTTTGAGAGTTTCTCTTTCAGATATGTGGACTTGGTTCTTAAATAGAATTAAACATAAGTTGTTCAATTTTGGTAATAAATTTATGTCTTTGGCTAACAAGATTCAAGTGGCTAATAAGATTCTCATTGCTTCCCATGTGTATTACATTTCTTGTTGGATGCCTTCCAAACAAGGCTATGAGGAGTTCAATAGAATAATTCATAAATTCTTGTGGTCCAGATGGGATGTTAATGGTGGTTTTATTTATTTTTCATGGTCTTGAATTGTATTCAACCAAAAAAAAGGAGGACTGGGGCTTACTGATCCCCAAACCCAAGGGATTTGCCTTGTTGAAAAATGGATTATTAGAGCTCTAATAGAGATGAACCATGGAAGATTTTAGTTTGTCAACGAATTATGGAAGCTTTTATAAAGAGGAAATGGCAAGAGGTTCGTTGGCTGAATAAAATGCTTTTACCTTCTTACTTTAGAATCAAAGATTGTTTTCCCCTTGAGTCTATTTAAAAAGCTTGGCAAAAAGTTAGCAAATTTTTAAATTGGTATGGATCTTGCTTGTAGACGGGGTTTAGCTTTGTTTCAATGTCAATTTGGTGGAAAAAAATAATTTCTTATCATGACCAACCATTGACATTATGCTTCCCAAGACAAGCTCACTATTTGTTTAAAAAAGGAGTTAGACAATTTAAAGATCTTTGGAATTTTGACCTTTTTGACTGGGCTCCTTGGAATAACATTAAGGAGTAGTATGGGCCGAATTCTAGTTATGAATAGTTCATAATTTTTATTAAATCTCTAGTGCCGGTGGATTTGACTATGAAGTTTTGTACTTCAAGAGACTCCTTTTTTTAGAGATTGGAAATGGTTATCTTACAATCATTTCAGTAATTTTCCATTAAAAATATCTATTTAAAGCTGCTTCCTAGCTGGAATATTACTAATTGTTTGAATCAAAAGTGGAAATGCAGACTTAACACTAATTTTTGGTGTAAATTAAGTGCTCAAATATGGCGTTCCAAAGTTGATTTTGACTCACAAGTGTTGGTTTGGAAGATATTACACTACAAGCTACCTGTGGGAGATAGATTGAAGTGCATTATGGTTCAACTAGTGAACTGTCCTTTTTGTATGGGTGTGGAAAGTTCGAGGCACATTTTTTGGGACTATGTATATGTTAAAGGAAATGGTTTACTGTTCTTAGAGACTTCTCAACTATTTTTAATCATGACTTGACTTGGAAAGAGTTTGTTTCTGGTTTGGTATGCAAAAGGATGTGATTGTTGATTCTGTTCGACATGTTTTGAAAAATATATGGAGAAATAGGCGTGCTGCAATGTTTTCTAATAATTTTTATCAGGCAATTGGGACTCTATGACTTTACTTTGACATATGTTTTCAGGTGGTTGTTCTTTTTTCACAGATTCAAGTTATATGTAAGAAGAATGAGAGGGCTAAACAATAGTTACAACAAATTAAAGATCAGATAGTGAAATTTCAGCTAGACAATAAAGTTGATCATTGTAATAATGTTATACAACTTTTGTCTAGGTAATGTATTTTATGGTTGATATTTTATATTGCTTCTTTAAACGCCATCGTCTCTTGTAGGTCCTTTGTTGATGCCCTGTTATTGTATAGTTTGTCTGGTATTTTGATTGGCCATGTTTTTTAGCTATTGGTAGCTTTATTCTTGTAAATTCTTTTGCTTTGTTTAATACAGAAAAAACAACTTTGTTCAATACATAAATTTGAATGAAAAACACATTAATTCGTAGAGAGCTTCAACTTTTAATTTTTTTTGAATATCTTTATCCTCTATTTGACATTCATTAATTCGTTTTGGTTCAACTTTTAGTTGTTTGATTAAGTCAATTCTAATGAAATTATATCTATTGCTAGATTCACAAAATTAATAAACAATTCTTTTTTAATGTATCCATGAAATTAAAAAGTAGAATCTATTCTTTTTTTGGAGTAAAAATGCATGGATTTTCATCTAATATTTCTGCATTTTTTTAATTATTACCCTCTTCTTTATAATCTTCTTTAGCATATGGTATCCATTTATCTAAAAAAAATATTTCCATTCATCAAGAGAAAAAAATGCTCATATATAATGACTTAAACCATTTTTGGACTTCATAATATCATTACAAATTCTATTGTCTATTTTGACCGTACTTTATTTTAAATTGGTGCCATTATTCCAATGCATTATTATATTGAAATTAGATTTAAAAAAAATATATTTATAAATTATATTTTGCACAATAGATTTAAGAAAAAAATTAGAAAAATAAATTTCAATATTTCTATTCACATACAAATATTACAAGGTATTTTTTTTCTTTCCAAAATAAATCATTTGTAAAAAAATTATGCAACATTTGAATTGTAGGATCAACTTCAAATGACCATATCTCCTATTGATTCAAAAATTTATATGACCACTTTTTAAAAAGTTATGGAGCCCTCTTTCCAATAAATTTAGAATCACTTTTTTGAATACCAGGTGAAACACAAAAACCTACAAGTATTAATTAGAAATAACACTTCAAATATTTTAACCAACAAAATTATAAAAATTAAATTTTAAAATAATTTTGTTTAAAAATTGCGCATCTCTATATTAAGGAAGAACAATTATAATGTAAATTAAACAAAACTCAAACGCACGCGCCTAAGCGTCCCTCAGCCTCCGTCCGTCCGTGTTATCTCGTAACGATGCCATCCTATGATTAGCTTCTGCCCCTGAGCACCCAAGTCTATTCAAAACTTTCAGTCGTAATCAATTCATATACTCATGGCGTTAAATTTATGCAACGTTCATGTGACCCATAGTAAAATTCTCTGGAAAAACGATATTTATATGCTATGGAGAAGGAACGCATTATGCAACGTTGAGGTGACCCAGAGTAAAAAACTCACAGAAACAATGTTATTTATATGCTATGGAGAAGAAATGCTGGATTAGGTTTTGGTGTTGGTTGTGATCATGGCTGCAATCAGTACAGAGCGGACCTTTTCCAAAGGAGATCACGGAAATTCCCAAGAGAGGAATTCAAAGCACGGGTTTACAGAAGATAGAAACTCTACAGTGGTTTATAAGGATCCTCACCAGCCAGTTGAAGACAGGGTCGAGGATTTGCTTTCAAGGATGACTTTGGCTGAGAAAATTGGGCAGATTACCCAAATTGAGAGGGAAGTGGCTACCTCTGCAATTATAAGGGACCTTGGAATAGGTGTGTACTTTTAGTGTTGTGGCTTACGATTATTATGAACCGACTGGGTGTCATACTGCATTTTTTAAAAGGCTTGAGCCTTTTGGTATTGTGGTCTGGAATAGGTTTCTGAATTGGCTATTTTAGTTTGCAATAGGTTAAAGAATTGAGTATTATAGCTTGGAATGGCGAGGCATAACGTGTTATTAGAGTGTAGGAATTATGGTACTGTAGCTTGTGATAAGCATGCATTGGGTTTTATTGCTACATTTGCTTTCGAGGTTTAGAGAATAAGGTATTCTGGCTTGGAATGGTTATGAATAGGGTATCATACTTCATTTTTTCAGGGTTCACAGACAAAGGTATATTGTGATTTTGGATGAGCATTAACTGACTATCATCCTGCATCTTTGTCGGTTTTGGGGATTAAGGTATTGAAGAATGGGAGGTTTAATTGGGCATTATGTTACATTTTTAACAGGTTTGGGTATTAATGTATTTTAGCTTGGGATATGTCTGAACAGGGTATGAGGCTGAACAGGGTATGAGGCTGCATTTTCAGGGCTTAGGGTATAATGTATTGTAGCTTGGGATATTTTTGGAATGGCTTCATTTTTCAGGGTTTAGGGATTTAGGAAATTCAGCTTGGGATAATTTTTTTTAATTCAAGGGGTAAACACTTTTGACCCGGAGCTATGAATCTGTGAGGTCGCAAAAGGGGGACCTCATCCCCAATACAACCACTCAACAATACCACCCCAATGGAGTTTGAACTTCGGTGACAAGAACAATGACTGACACCTTTAAACCATTACACCATGTCAATACGGGCATTTACAGCTTGGGATAATTGCGATTTGACCATAGGTTGGATGAAGTATCGACTGAATACTATACCGCATTTTTTTTCAGGGTCTTGACTAGTATAATTTGGAAGAGATATAAATTACGTACCATTCTGCAGTTCTTTTCAAGGTTACAGGCTTTGGGCATTGAGATTGGGATGCCTTTGAATTTATGTATTGTAATGCATTTTTCTGGGTGTGCTTTGTTTGATAATTTTTTCTATTTCAATAGCATATGGAGTAATATGCTTAATCCATGAAATTAAAGGTACGCTTTTTGGGGTGTTGTATATTTTATGCTGTTTCTGGTATTTAAATTGGACTGTTCACTCCATTCTTTCTGGCTTTAGGATAAGCATAAACTAGTTATTATAGAATATTTTGTTTTGGATGTCTTTTCTGTGGATTTTCTTGGCATTTTACTAACATATGGAGTAGAATGGTTGTAGACCTGTATTAATTGAAGGTGACATTTTTTGATATATTAAATTGTATTAATTTAAGGGTGGGGTCTCATGGATGGGGACTTTCTAAAATATTTCAATGGGTGCTGCTGAGATTTTTTAGGATTATTTTAAAATGGATGCGCCTAAATTTATGCAAGTTGGTGGTCTCATGAATTTTATTATTTTGCATATTCAATTCAACAGAGAATAAATTAAAAATAAATAAAAAAAATAAAAATTAATTGATAAGAATTTAATAATCCCATATGATTGACAAGTGGCAGGAAAAAACCTAAGCTTGTGGGGCGATTTCTAGCCCCACCCCAATTGCACCCTCTTAAATTTTCACACTAAAAATGAGAGGCTGCTATTGTTGAGAAAAAGATTCTAATTATTCTTGGAGCATATGCTTTTTTTTGCTTCATGGCCCCCTTGCTCCTTCGAAAAAGATCTTGAAGCCTCCCATGGGACCCTAGTCTAAGGATAATTCTTGGTTTGGGGTTTTAGATATTGTAGCTTGGGATGAGCAAGAATTGGATATATATGTTTTTTCAGTGTTCAGGTTTCAAAGATTTGTAGCTTGTGGTGAGTATGGATTGGGTTTACTTGATGCAGAAGCATCCGAGCAAGAAAATAATGGAGTCTATTTTAGGATTGGCGGCTTGTGGAGATGTCAGATGGATGTTACATCCTTAATGGGCCAACACTTATTTTCAGCATTGGCATTTCTTACTTTAATCTTGGCAGTTTCCATTTTATAACAGTTGAATCAAGTGGCAGTATTTTATAACAGTTGAATTTGTGTGTAGACCAAAGCAGGAGGGTGGTCTTGGTTTACATTCTACTATTTTGAACGGGCAAGTTCTTGCTGCTAAGCTTTACTGGCGTTGGTGTACCAATCAACACCATTTATGGGCTCGGATTCTCAATCATAAATATCTTAAGGTTGTTCCTTCTGTAGAGGTTCCTCGCTTTCCTCTGGAGGGGAGTGGTTCTATGATTTGGAAAACTTTGAAAGTGGGGGCAAATTTGATTAAGCAGGCGCTTTTTTGGATTTGTCATTCGAGATCATAGGCTTTGTTTTGGTTAGATTCTTGGGATGGTCACCCATCTATTCTTTCTTTTCCTCACCTCTAGTCCCTTTTTGATGTTTTTACTGCGGTTGGTTGGGACACCGTTGAGCATTATGAGGTTGCACAACATAGTGGTTCATTTGTAAGCTTTCGTTGGAAGCATCCTTCTGAGTGGCCACCTGGGGGATTTAGGGAGGATAGGCGGGAGATAGCTTAGCTTCTGGCTTCTCGTGCTTGTAATTCTTTGAGGGGACTTGATATCTTGGCTTGGGATGGTTCTGATTTGTCTGGGAAGTACTCTGTGTTTGCTGGTTATAAGCAGCTTGGTAGGTAGTTATTTGGGGATGGTGAGGTCCCTTGGTGGAAGCAAGTTTGGCACAAGTTGTCATGGCCTAAGTGCAATTTTTTCATGTGGTTAGTGGCTCAAAACTAGTGTCTTACTTGGGACAACCTATGCAAGCGGGGTTTCCAAGGCCCTTCAATTTGTGTTTTGTGTCGTAACTGTGAGGTGAGTGTCTCCCATCTCTTTTTCCAATGTTCCTATGCTAGGGAGATTTGGCATTTTTGGTGGAGGGTGTGGAATATGCCCTATTGGCATGTTTCTTCGCTAACTGAGTTTGTGGATCGGTGGGGCAGGGCCCCTATTTCTACTTCCTTCCTTCAAGCTGCTTGGCCCATCCTTTATTATTTGGAACCTTTGGTTGGAGAGGAATCGTCGGATTTTTTAGGATGTGATGTTGGGGGCCTTTCGCTTGTGGTGGAAAATTTTGCATTCTGTGGGAGAGATTGTTGTGGCTAAGTGTGATCTGACTGCTTCAGTGGATCCTTGTGAAGTTGGTTGTTGTAATCGTCTTCATCTTCCTCCTCCGCAACAACTTATGCGTAATAGATGTAGACATCATATTCCAAAGGTGAATAGGGAGGGGAGATGGTCTCCTCCTCCTCAGGGAGTCTTTAAAATCAACACGGATGGCTCTTCTTGTGGAAACCCGGGTCATGTTGGTATTGGTGGTGTTGGTTGGGGCAACTTTGGAGATGTTCAGTTTATCTTCTCTGTGTATAAGGGTCTTCACACTAATAATTTAATGGAGGCTCAAGCCATTTTATCAGCAGTGGAGTGTGGATGTCAATTGGGGTGGCGCAAGATCATATGTGAGTCTGATTCTCAGGTTGTGGTGAACTTGTTGAATAGGCCGCATTTAGACGATGTTAGTTGGCATTTGGCTTTGATTGTTGAATAGATTCTTAATCTTTGTGCTTCGTTGGAGTTTGTTACTTTTACTCATATTCCTAGAGAATGGAATGTTGTTGCTGATTGTCTGGCTAAATGGGCTTCTGATCATATTCATGATTGGAATTTGGTAGACCGGGGTCAGTTACCCCTGGATTTGTCTCACCAGTTGGATCACTTGGTGGAGCTTGATAGGGCCATGTAATGCCCTTCCTTTGTACTTCTTGTTTTAATAAAAATTTTACCCCTCCTTTATGTCAAAAAAAAAGAGGCAGACGAAGAGTTTGTAGATACGTGGAAGAATCATGGAGTAGACAAAAGACAAAGTAGGAGAAATAGTGCTGCAAGTATTGAGATAAGATCCGGGTATCAAGAACTTTATGTGAGATGAAACAGGGAATATGGAGAGGGTTTCAGATAGAGAAAGGAGAAGTTATGGAATATTTAGTATGAGGAGTAGACTTCAGAGTCATGTAACTTCAGCTAGAATTTATTTGATTTAGAGTACTGGTGTGTGAGAGAGTCTTTAACATTGTATAAAGGAATAAAATTTATGTATTCGAGTCTTGTTTGCTAGTTTGTTGGGAATATTAGAATTGTTAGTAAACTCTTATAATATGTTTTCTTACTGTAGTTTGGAGGAAGCTTGAGTGTTATTTGGTCTGAAATGTGAAACTTGTAGTATGTCTTATCTTGGTTTGAGTTGAATATGTAAGTGAAGTTTCAGGCCAATGGTCTGGCCATATAAGGAGATAGGAAATTACATGTGCATTTTACTAGTTCAACGAAATGTTATCAAAATTTTAGGGTGTGTATGTGTTCTAAAATTCTGTGTTCATTGTTTCCCTTCATTGGGTACTTGGTCCTTGTGTGCATGAAATGATATCAGAGCCGGTTGATTGTTGGTATATATGTTGAGGAGGCAATGTTGAGATATAAGAGGAAATGATGAAAAGCAATGAAAAAGTGTTGGCTGTCCAACAAAAATAATGCTGGGAAGGTGGTGTTCTAGCTTCCTCCATAGTGGAAAGTGGGTAGAGAGGGTTTTAAGTTTACATCTTCTAGTCATTATTGAATAGAGGATAGTTGCAAAATGTGAGTGATTTTGTTGTAGTGTAAGTCTTATAGATAGTTGAGAGTATAAATTTATTTGAAGATGAGGATGGGGATGATCTTGAAGAAGCCGGTCATATGGGCTGCTATGGAGCAGTATCGAAAGGAGAATATTCTTGAGATGATAATGGAAATCCATTTGAGATCGGACAGGTTGGAGGCTATGTAACAGGGAGAAGTTGTAATACATATGATCAAGAATGATGAAAATATCATAGTGATGACATGAAATTAGAAAAGAAAATTGCAGTTGAAAAATGTCTTTTCAAAGGCATGAATGTGTTGATGGATGAGGTTGTAGTGGAGAAGGGTGATGATGAAAACCTTGTATTGTCTAACATTGATTTGTTTGCGGATATGAAGAAAGGTGAAAATAAAGAAGAGAAAGTATTCTTGCTTGAGGATAATGCAAAAGAGAAAATGGTGACAGAAGTTCAAGGAGTATAGGTTGTAGAAGATAAGAGTATTGTTGCAGAAGTTCCTTTGGAGTTAGTTGTGCTTGAAGAACTTGTACTTGATTGTAAAGTTGATGAAGATCCTTTGCTTGAACAAAAGCTGAGGAAGATTAATGAGCTGATCGATTTGTGTGATTTGTTACATCGAGATATTATTATAGTTGAGAATGAAGAAGAAAATAGAAAGAAGATTGAGAATAGAATATCCATGGAGTTTATTGAGAAAGGGCCTTTTGGAGTTGATTGTGTGAGCCCAAATTGTAAGAAAAATATAAGAAAAGGAGAAGAGTTGGATAGCATGTCTATGAGGCATGGTGAAAAACTAGAAAAAGTGTTTGTGGGATCTCTTTATTCCCTTAATAAGTTTGTTCAATCTGCAGAACCAGAAGAGGGAAGATTGTGGTTTAGTCCTATATATTCATATATATAAGAGACAAGTTGAAGAGGGAAGATTGTGGTTTAGTCCTATATATTCATATATATGAGAGACAAGGTGAAGAGGTAGAAAAATAAGGTATTGTGGAGCAGTGCATAGATAAGTACCTTAATA
>VDFB02056369.1:0-119288 GCA_007258455.2 Sequoia sempervirens
CAACTATCTTTTTGGTTTCAATTTTTTTTTTAATGCTCTTAACTTTTCCCTAACTCTTTAACCCGCGTAGCTCTCCTTTATGGTTTTCTTTATTTTCTTTCCCTTATGCTGAAGTTGCATGAAAAATTTCCCTCTATTGTTTTTTTTGCATACTTTCCTAAAAGTGAAGTGGTGATGAATTTTCATTTATTTTAAATTAGATTTTATCTTAAATGAAAGATTTATCAAAGTGGATAAAGGTGATAATGATAGAACCCATCGCATTTTAAAACTATTAGGCTAGCTGTAGTTCAATGATAAAAAAATGTTTTAAATGAGGTTAGACTTAATTTACACCCAGAGGCTTTAAAAATCAACATTGCAAGAGGAAACTACATGAGAAGGCTTGAACATGTTAAAATGGCATTACTTTAGAGGAATTTAAATTAGTCAATCATTAAATCTAAATGACAACCTTGTCGCTCACCCACTATTTATTATTTAATGCCAATGTCATAGACATCAATTGGCGTTATGTTCATATTATAGATATTATTTAAATATTGTGATTAAATTTAATAACAAAATATGGCACTTTAATTGCACTCAATGATATTGGAGACAAACAATATTATAACACTAAAATAGCAACTTTTACCTACAAAAATTAATGACAATGCCCTCGATCAGATGGCTACCCACCCCACTATGAGAATGATTAGGAAAGATTTCATAAGGCAGCCGCTTCATTGGTTCATTAATTTTAAACTGGAGAAGGCAAGGTAACTACCTAACAAAGCTCAACCACCCCCTTAATGAGGAGAAGCCTGGCACAGATAAGATCGAGATCTTGCAATTTATTTCGGAGATCATTTCAAAGGATGCAGCACCAACCTTCACCTACATGGACTGGAATTTTATTGCTTAATCATCATTTGGATTTTTTTTCTCTTTACTCAAGTCAGGTGCCTAAACTACTAGCAGATTGCCTTTATTATAGCTAAACAATATATATATATATATATTTCATTGCCAAGGTAAACTGCATGCTACACACTAACTTTAAAGACAGTTTAAATTATGAAATGTACTCGTCGTCCTTTCCAAACGGGAAAATAGGAATTTATTATTAATTGTTGTTTAAAGTGCGGTCCTATTTTATTATGCTTTCTACAGCCTCAAGGATTGTTGCCTACACTTCACAACAACCAAGTTATGAATCAATTTCTAGCCTCATAGAGGAGGCATTGATAGGAGTGTGAAGAGAGAGGAGGAGGAAGCAGCTCCAAGGAGGAGACCACTGACTCCTTCATGTAGTCGTGGCTCGAGGACTAAATCTGCACCTATCTAGAGGGACATCATTCTTAAAATTTTATTTTGTTCCCATTTCTTTATTTTTTATTTTTATTTTTCTTAATAAATAATTTAATTTAATCTATTATTTATGAATGATCGCAGGAACTATGAATTCATTGGGTCTGATTTAAGAAGTGCAAGGAGAAGGGAAGGCTAATTTAATCTATATATGACATGGCTGATATAATGTCATTATGGTGCTGCATATACTGGTGCAATGCTAAGTTTTAAACTGCATGTATCATTAATGATGAAAATAGTGGGAACACATAAGTTTTTGTTGCACACAGTCCTATGTATTATTATTTTTCTAAGGTTTACAAATAGCATAAAGAACCCTAGCTTTCTCTTTGAACTAAAATGTATGCTTACATATATCCATTTCCTTCCAACCAACACATTAGTTGACCCCCAGATTCATGTGTAAGCATTCACAATCATGCCCTATTTCCTACTATTTTCTACTATAAAGAGGTAAATATATTCCCTTGGTAACTAACAATACCTTCTATGTACATACAAAAATAAAAACTTAAACTCATTGCAAGCATAGGTAAGCATTCCAGATATCACATTGGAGAACTTTTAAAATCTTAAGCTACTTACATGAATAGATTCTAAAGCTATCTTGGCTACACAGGTCTTATGAAAACACTGAAATAAATTTATTCCATACAAGAGTATTCACGTTGATATTTTACTACCATATGAATCACAATAACCACTTAAACAAACAACAATACCTTGCATCAACTTATTTCTATCTTCTATAATAATTTCAAACGTAGAGTCAATGACAATAGAGTGAGGTTTTGTAATCATTTACTTAGTATCTTTATTTTATTCCCAATACAAAATGTTCAAATAGTATCATAGTGCCTTAGATTTACATTTACAAATAGAAAGAGTACAATATGAAATAGATTTATAGAGAACTTGCAACCACAACATAGTTTCTAGCTAAAGGTAACCCCCCCCCTTTTTTTGGTTGTCTTTGCTACAAGGAACTTTCCATCAACATATTCATGAACAGAAATAATAGAGTGCACATAAGCTTCAACAACTCTCTTTCAGACTTTTACATTTAAACAATGATAGATTTTACTTGAAATATCATATTAAATTTCTTTATTTTCCTCTACAAGGAGCACATAAGCATTTCAAATCAATAGCTCTCAACAACCTGCAAGTAAACCCATAGCACAACTTTCTTTCATGGCTAATCAGGTGTGCTCACCTCCCAACCTTGGGTTGGAAAACCAACCACCCCCCGATCTAGGAGTTAACCAAGCTACTGGGTACACACAACAATAGAACAAATAAGTCATTCCCAGTGCAACACTCAAACAAAAATACACCCAACTAGATTTACACATTTACATAAGGATTCTTTAAGAATCTAGATGGGGATAGAGGTGGACATCACTTTTATATGGGGATACTTATTAGCAAGTAGAAATAACCAAACAACACATTTTCTTCTTCTTCTTCTTCAATCTACCCATTCATCAAAATTCTTCATATCATACACCTCCATACAACAATATCCCAATACACCATATCATCATAAAAAAAAATTGGGTACTCATACCCCCTTTTTTTTGCCTCTCCTTCTCAAAGAAGGAACAATCTCCCCATATAGGTTCCTACTCATTCCTATCCCCTAAAAGGATAATCTTCCCACATTGGGTGAGTTTATCCTATACAACCCAAACCCACACATGGAAATACAACGACACATAAAATGCACAACAATCCACATAAACAATCTTCTTGCATTTCCATACACAATGGATAAAAAGGAGAAACATGCATACAAGTAAAGTAAAACCTACCTAAAATTTAAAGCCAAAATGAAGGTAAGTTGAAGATGAACTCCTATCTTCTACTCCTCAAAGCCCAAGCCAAATTTTCCCTTCCAAAGCATTCCAAGCCCAAATCCAAAAAAAAGAGAACCCCTCCTTTAGCTTTCCAAAGGATTCAAATAGGATTCAAGGGTTGGAAAACCTTCGAGGAGAGAGTGACACATGTCCATCTCCTATTCACTCCTATGGACACACCTCCCCACAAGTTCTCACACATGTGTGAGAATTCTTGGGGAACTGAAAGGCCAAAGAGTGTTCAACACTCAACAAGGTTTTTAAATCTCATAAATGAGATTTTGGAGCCAACACTCCAATCACATCTCCAAAATCCGTTACCCTTCTTAATGGCTAATTAAGAAGGGTCACAACTTGCAATTTTCAACAACTATGGGCTTGATTTGACCCCTAACCCATAGGTAACCATCCTAGGGGTTAAATTGAGGTCGATTAACCCATTCCAAGGACTAATTCAACCATTTTAAATCCTCAAAATGAAATTCAAACATAATAAAATAATTTTTGTAATGTCCCAAAACCCTCATCAAAATTTTAGTTGACTTTAAAAGCATAGTCACAAGATTCAACACTAAATCTTTTTAATCACAAAATAAAATACAACACAAAGAGGCTATGGTCTATTTTCCAAATGGACCATAGTGGGTTTCAAACACAATTGGGTACCCTTGGTTTCCTCCAATCCCATTGGCCATGGGCGTGTACCTGCACACTCAATTTCCACATGTCAAAATATCCAACGAATGATAATCAATAATTAAATCAACAAATTGATATGCATATATTTAGCACAATCTAACTTTGAATCAATAAATTCAATATCCATAATCATTCTTCCTCTAGCAATAACATATCCTATCAATTCATATATAATCATGACATGATAAGGAAATCACATCATCACCAAATTAAATTTAGCATCCTATCAATTCCATCTCATAAAACAATTATCCATTTCTATCATGATAACCAAATCATATGAGCATATCAACAAAGGAAGCATAACATGCATATAATCATCATAGCATCATAAACATAAAACAAGCATAACATCAAGTTTCTATGATCCTCCAAAATAGTCCAAAACATATAGAGTATCAATCATGATCAAATCAAAAGATAGTCAAATGGGTGTATCAAATGGTAGGCCTCACAGATGAGCACAATGACTTTGGTCCATCAAGGAATACAAATCTAAGAGGTAAGTTGCATCAACTGTCAATTTGTCACTTGTTTATCATTTACCCTCTACTTGACTGAGGGTGAGATCTCTTTTACATCATCATAGCTATAGTGGAGGTAGAAATACCAAAACAGGGTTTGGCTTAGGCAAGCCCCTATATGGCATAACCTTTTCCCCTATTTCTTGTGTATAGGTTACATATTTGAAATGAATTGTGAGAGGATTGAAGACCTAATTGTTCATTCAATAATTCAAGTCCTGAAAGTCAACAAATTAGAGAAAATGGATTGTATTAGTGATATATGAAGTTCTGGCAATGAGCCAATAGGAGTAGAACCTACAAACAAAGAGCAACTAAGATTTGAATTCTAATTCTAAAAATATACACTTCAGGTCTACGGCACCCAGTGCCCTTTTCCATCCATCTCAAGCCAAAATTTATATGTCAGGTTTTTTATATCTGCACTCTACTCTTTTGAACTCTGTTTCTAGTTCCTAGTTTTGTATTTTCTAGAAATCATCTCAATTTATTGAATTTTCATAGTTAACATAGGTGCATCATTACATTATCAAATTAGATCAATTAATAATCAATTAATCCTTATCAACCCACACACATCAAAAGGACTAAAACCCTGCTCCACCATTCTAGCTCTTCCATTGAGGTTAGTATCCAAGTGGGTGTTTGAGATCAATTTTAGTCCTTTCCATTGAGATATTAGAAGACGTGTGATTTAGACCCTAGATCTCTTTTTCCAACATCACATTTTGGTGAACCTAATGTTTGTGCACTTTATAATCTTTTGCAATCTTAATTAGGTCATGTTAAAATCTAAAAAAAAAAATGAAAAAGTTTAAATTTATGATTTATGCATGAAAGTTATGGTAAAAATTATTTTAAAAGTAAAATTTAGCATAACATTTGTAATTTGAAAGATAAAAATTTATTAATTCTAGTTGTTGCAAGGTAGATCTAATCAATAATTGCACTAAAAATATTCATTAGGTCAATGATAAAATCTAGAAATATTCTGAAAGTGCTTGAAATTTTCATGTATGCATGCATATGTTGTTGAAAAAGTGAAAATTTACATTATTCTTATCATCTCAAAAGATAGAAAAATTTTAACTTTTAGATTTGTCAAATTAGGATCAATTGATTATTGTATTTCACAATCTAAATAATGTTGGTAAAATGTGTCTCAACCTTTCAATTACATAAGTTACTATTGATACATAAGGTGTTGTTCATCCAACGACGACGGGGGGCAGGGGGTCTCCCCCTGTGAAGGGTTTGAGGGGATCATCCCCCTGACTGGGGTTGAGGAGAAGTACGCCTTGGCAGGGGCTTGGGGACAATGCCCTCGAAAGGAAAATTTTATTTATATTTTATTATCGTAAATCTAGACCATTCATCACTAGGTCTTAGATCTAACGATCGATATTTTATTAGCTTGATTTTCCCTAGAAGGAAACCCTATTTTATGAGGGTATTGTATTATGGTTGTGTATTATGATGTATTACGAGAGTCTAAAAGTGGTCATGTTTCCTCTAAATCTCTGGTTGGTGATACTCATGTGAGAAGCTTGCTCTAAAAGTATATTATAATCTTTGTGATTTCTAAATAATATATTGGGCGGCTTTTGGAGTGTGGGATTTTTCTCTTGAAATTGTTTTCCCCACGTAAATCATTGTGTTGGGGTATGTATGATATTTATGTCTATTTTGTTTAAGTTAATGTAACTGATAAAGATTTGTAAATTTATTGCATTATTCTCCTCTCAAGATTAGTATAGGAAGTTGTTCAACTACCTTAGCTTCCTTACAAAGAATACCTTTGGAGTATATTGCATACTTTGAAAAATATAAAATTGCATGTATAATTGTGTTTTACATATTAGCAAAATTGAAATTTTATGCATTTCTAAAAATTTGCCTATTGTCAGGCCTGAACATCTATAGATTAGGATCCTTCAACACTGTAGCTCGTTTCCAAATTTTGAAAGTAACAAAAATCAACCTCATTGGTCTAGGGCACCCAATGCCCTTGTCTAGTCAGTTTTAACCAAAATTTGGATCACAGCTATGTCTCACTTTTTGTGATTGTGTTGTTATTTTCCTTTTATTATATGAACACTAAAGTGTTTTGAAATGTATAATAAATTTATGAGCTTCATGACTTGGTGTCCCTTAGCTAATACCCCCACGAGGCACAATTTTAGACTAATGGCTTCCCATGCTACAATCACAACCAATGTTGAGCCTAAGTCTTATAACTCTTTCACTCAAGGTATTACATATACCTAATCCATATTAGATTCCCTTCATAATCCTATGTTTCCCATGTTTTTGTCACAACCTAACATTTATGTGGACTTGGAGGATGTTATTGCCCATGTCCCTAATGATAAACTAAAATAATTGGATAAAGACCTAAAAGGACTTCAACAATTCTAAAGCACTAAATCTTTGGCTAGAGAAATATTCCCTCTTTTGGATAAACCTTAGGAAATTGGAAAATGATTCATAAGGAATAGAAGTGTTATGTAGCCTAGCTCATATAGTGGATGCTAATATTCTTGTGGTAGCTAGTTGTTCTCAAGTTTTAATTAACAGTCAAAACCAATTATGAAAATAAGTTCCCTCCCCTACAACAATACCTTCTTTTCTCACCTTTACAACTATAGTCATAGCATTAGCAACGCAATATAGAAATGGTTTAAACTCAAGCTTAGGGATTTCTAGTGGGAACCCTTATAGGTTTTTTCACTTCACCTATAACATCACCATATTTTTCATCCCTCCTAAATGTGAAAAATAGCCTACAATTCATCCATACTAGCTCACCATACTTAACAAACTCTCAAAACATGTCACCAAACAATCCTATGATAAAGTATCTTTTATAAAACATGACATTGTTACAATATTTCAAATTTAAACCAAAATCAAACCAATGGTAAACCTCCAATATACCTCACATGTAGCCCCTTGTTGTTTGCTATCTTAAATACACTTATACCATAGAACATCAAAATATGTCACTTTAAAAAGTACAATGGTAAGGGAGATCTTGTTACAAGGTGTGTGCCCTTGGTCTCCTTGTGTTGTGAAATGCAACTCTCAGGTTCATGACATGGCTTAACCGCCTCATGTGGATTCCTTAACTATGATGGTTGTATTAGGAATTAACAAGTAGATCTTTTGGTGCAACAGTAACTATTTGTGCAACAAATCCTAATAAACATGTGTTAACTTTTACCACCTTGTGTAACAACTTTGAAATTTTGAAGATGTGCTCTTAGTGAAACTCTTTCCTAGATCATTAAAGGATATGACATTGGATTGGTTTTTTTCATTACCAAACAACTCAATTACTTCCTTTACACAACTCATTAACTTGAGTTCCTCAAATATTTTCAAGCAAACATTGGTTGTCAATTTATGTTAACGGATTTAGTTCACTATAAAAAAGGACCCAAAGAGAATAATAGACTTTATAGGATGATACCAATCGCTTTATTCATAAATATCCTATAGTATTCTAGACATTTACATTCAAAGGGTGTTCATAAGAAATTTACAAACTAATTTAGTCTAGATAAGATATTATTGATAAAATATCCATCTTTCACACACTTGTGTACGACCCTTTATGATTAGCAAATATCATTTAGTTAATATGAAGGTACACCTTCATCGACTCCTACTAGTCAATATGAAACTATTCCTCAAAAATTTACTAATCATTAAAAAAATCATTAAGAGAAACACAAGTAGTTGTTGCAAATCCATCTCCATATAAATTTAGGTGAAGAGATACAACTAGTTACCACAAATACAACTCCATATTAAATTCATAAAATAAATTCATAACTTGTAATGTATAAAAGAGCACACCTTTAAATCATTAAAAAAAGCTTACATACACACAATAATCATAGATAAAGTCTTTTACAACTAAAAATACTCAATAATCCATCTCAAATCTACAATGACCAATATGAAATAAGAGAAGAACATTATGAAGGTTTACATTGTATTAGAACATTGTCACATAACTATATAGCTCTCATTATAATCATGCCAACAAGTGTGCCAAGATGGAACTCACAATTAGGTTTAAAGAATCCTTGGGTTTCTACATATTTATATTGAGACATTCAATTGCAAATATAAATCCTCTTAACTACCCTTCCTATGATTTACAAAGCACATTATTTTTCGTTATAGATTGGATTTCATAAAGTGGTGTCCTGAGCCAACTTAAAACACATATAGTTAAGAAAATTCTCAAAGATTAACCTCTTGATCCTCTTTTATCTTTGCATGTATAATATTTCATTACATTAGTCAATTCCTAGGGTGAGGTCACAAGGGTAACTTACAATAAATGCATGGAATCCACCAAAATAGTCATCTTTATAAGAAATATCCCTTGGATATATTGATAAGTACCCTAGGGTAGAGAAAATGTCATGTCCATGTCTAGATAGTTCATCATGCAATAACTTGTAGACCTAAAAATATGGGAGTTTGGTAATCGCATCTAGGTCACTTGAGCCTATTTCATCAGTAACACATGGCCTTACATATAAATCCATGTGCTAGAGGATTCCAATCGCACCTTATCTTGATTTTAATGTGTGTAAATATCCTTCACATTCCTTTGAGGGAATTAATGAAATTTTAAGACATGTAGGGGAGTAGCTAAGAAATACCACTCAAATGGTAGAAATTTAAGGTAGACTTGCAATTAGGGTTCACAAAGTTCACAAAAGGTTGAGAACTCTATAATTTAGAACTTGTAAGGATTTAAACTTGGGATATAATGTGCAAATTATAGAGGATGGTCAAAATTGTATAAGAAATATGCATAAAAATTAGAGGAATAAGGAAGCAAGGATGCAAGAGTTGTAAACATTCATGTGGGATTTTAAGTTTCACAGGGAACAAAGGAAGTAGGAAGCAAAACAATAGAGTAGGAAAGCAAGGATGCAAGAGTTACAAATATGCAAGTGGGGTCTAAATTTTTTCAAGGAATGAAGGAAGTAGAAAGTAAAATGGTAGAATGATAAAGTAGGATTTAGTATAGATGTAAGAGTTACAAAAATTAATGTGGGTTCCAAATTTATAAAAGGAACACAAGAATAAGAAAGAGGAATGATAAAGTAGGAAAGCACAATATAATATTTACAATCATGCATGTAGGTTCTAAAGTTTTCTAAGGAATAAATATAATAAACAAAATAGAAAAATAAAACAAGGAAGAAAGGGTACAAGAGTTACAAACTTGAACATTGGGTCCAACTTTTTGTAAGGAAGGAGGAAGAACATATAACTCAAAATGTAACTTATAAGAGTTGAAAAGTTTCTTTAAAATATTAGGTTTTACAAGGAACAAAAGAGGAAAGAAGCAAACTTATTGCATTATAAATTTGTAAGCATGAAAACTACATATTTTTCCACAACATGCAAACTAAGCCAAAACACCCCAATCTTGGAAATTTTAGTAGTTGAAGATGACGCATGGAGTTAGATGGGTGTAAACAACAACTTTAAACATGGATTAATGAAGGTGACCTATTTACGAGTTCTTCGATTGGTAATATATTATGGGCCAAAAATAGGAACTTGGGGTAACATGTGCAAGTATGAAATGTAAAATTTGGGAGGGTGCCAACAATTAACATAGCGGCTTATTTACAAAGTTATATGTTTTTCGTAAAACATAGCAAGAAGTAGTAAGGTTTGTTTGAGGTTCCAAAATGTGTTGCACTAGCAAATTTATAATACAAAAAAGGGTTGCATTTTCCTCTTCTAATCTCCACAAGGTCATACAAAAGTGTAGCATCGTAAATTGCCACCCTTGACAATTTCACCTTATGTTTGGTCCCCCCTTAAATTATTGGACCTAATTGAGTATTTAATTTCCTAAATTATGCATCTTATGGCCCATTTTTTACAATTTCCAAGGAATTGCAAGAGGGAATCAATTGCATTTAACTAATACATTTCCCTTGATACTAACTATCCTAGAAAATAGGTCTAGGACACTCATGCTTTGGGCATGAGTGTCCTATTTTCCCTCCAAATTGAAATATGTCTATTGTGGCAATTTAATATTTGAATTTCAAGTGTCTAAATTTGGCCATCGAGATTTCATTTTTTAGGAAATTGAATAAATGCCTATCAATACCTAGTTATTGCATCATTTCAAATCTAACAAGAAAAATATTGGAAAACTTATGATCAAGAGCACTATTAAGCAAGTCAAGAGTAGCATTTTAGAGCATTATTGCAGCAATTCAAGATCCTAAAATCATGTCAAATTCTATGTGAGTTTATGTGTGTTCATGTTGTCATTGTTTTGTGAAGGCTAACATTTTGTAGGTCTCCAAGCAATTCAAGCATTCAAGAAAATCTATCAAGAAATATCCAAGACTTTGAGGTGATGTGCATGACTTTAGTCCTTCAAGGAAGCTATTAAAGGGTGGTGAGTTGCAACACTTTGTGATTTTGTAATTCATTCCTATCCATTATCATTTCATCATTGGCATTGCCATTGTGGAAGTAGAAACACTAACATGGGGTTTGACTAAGGCAAGCCCCTAAAATGGCACAACATTACCTTTCTTTGTGAATGTGCAAATCTCAGGTTTGAAGAACATTGAAAGGATTTTGAAGACAAATTATTCATTATTACATTGAAGACCTACATCTTGTCAACCCACAAAAACTCAATTACAAAAATATATGGTAGTATTATGATAGATTTGCAGGTAGGAATCCAAAGCTCAAATTCGACATCAGAGGACCCTAAAAATAGATCCAAAAAATCATACAAGGACACTCATGCCCTAGGCATTTGTGTCCTCCATTTTCTACCCTAAATTTGAACCACAGGTGCAAAGTGTCCTGATCTGCTCATTTTTGTTGTTTGAATTTGTCTGTGGACTTCTATGTGTGATATCCAAATTTTTTACCTATTCTAAACAACTAAAATGTAATGGAAAAACATAAAGAAACACCTCAAGATTAGCCTAAGAAATTTGTTAATGCAAAGAGAAAAAGTGTAAGATGATTGCAAGTGGTTATACCTTCCCTTTACAGCTGAAACTCCTTGGTTGGCCTTTGATTTTGATTTGCTTTGTATGCTCCTTTGATGGCTCTTGATGTGGCTAAATGCAAGATTTAACTATATGCTTGGATGCAAATGAAAATAGATGAAATTGATGGCTAGATGAGTGCACAAAATAGCAACATTTAGTTGCAAAATAGCTAAGTGTTTTCAAAAATGTCTTAGAGGAGGGGGTATTTATAGAAGAATTTGAATTCTCTAGAAAATTCAATGGTTGAGATTTATCCAACAAGGCCAAGATGGAGGGCTAAGGTGAGTTGAGGACTCGCAAGCCCTCACATTTTGACATGTGGAATGTGAAGTGGCTAAGGGCGAAATGATGTGTAGGTGATGTGGAAGGGAGGTACATGATGTGGAGGAAGGACATGTACCTTGGAAGTACATTAGGAGATGAGAAGATTCCTTGGAGGAATAAATGTGAATTAAAAATTCACATGCTTGGGAGAATCTAGTGGATAAGAGAGGGTCCCCAAAAAGGTGGGAGTTGGTCACATGTGACTTGATGTAACAAGTCAAAGATTCTAGAAGATGCATGGGAAAAGGGGATTCTAGGAGGAATAAAAGTGAATTAAAAATTCACATGAGGAAGAGAGGAGCCTTGGATGAATAAAAAGGAATTGAAAATTCCTTGGGGGATGGGGAGAGTTGACCAAGGTACTAATTAGGCTTAACTAATCAGTAATTAGAAGATAATTAGGGGTTAATGAGGATTAGAAGCCAACTTGCAAAAGTTGGAGGATGTGACACATCCTAATTAAGGATTAGGCATGTGCACATCCTTAATGAAGAGATTAGGAGATGGATTAGAATTAGATGAGAATGACATGTGAGGAATTAAATAAATGTAATATTTATTTAATTCATTTGATGAAAAGGGGATTAAGGAGGGTAAGGTATTTAATTATTATTTGGCAGAATTAAGGATATTAATTAAATAATAGTAATATTACTTAATTAACTAGGATAAGAGGATGTTTAGATGAAAAGTGATAAATTTGGATAAATTAAGTGTCCAAATTTGGATGTCTACACTATGTATTCTATATTTGCATCAAAACAGTAAATTGCATGATTAACCTAGTTAGATCATTTCTTTCATCATTAGGACATTCTCATATTTGGTTAAGGGACCTATCAAGTTGTAAGTCAATCTCATTCCTTGTCCAAATCCATCGAACCCCCACTACCCATCAAATCTCTAATAAATGACTGAACACATTTTTAAAAAGTGCATAAATCCTAGGGTCAAATCTTAGGGGTTACCTTTTTCTATGTTTCAAAAAGTATTTATATGGACTTTGTAGGAGGAATTTCTATGAAAAGACATACACATGATTTTTTTTGTAGTACTTGATAGATTAAGTAAAATATGTTGTATAACACCTTCCAAAAAGGTTATCATAGATAAATAAGCTATTGAATTATTCTTTTCTCATATAATGTTGCATTTTGAACTTCTTAATTCAATTATTTTAGATAGAGATACAAGGTTTATTAAAAAATTTGGTTCCTCTTTGTGGAGTATAATGGATACAAGGCTAAAAAATAATATTGTTTTTCAATCACAAACACATGTCTAAATAGATGTGGTCAATAGGACTTGGTGTAACTCATTAGGGTATATAATAATGTGTGTCCTAAACCTTGCAATGAGTCACTTCCTTACATTCAACACTCTTATAGTAGGGTAATTCATTCTTATAAAAATAAATCACTTTTATGGCATGCTTGGGGTATTTGCCTTCAATTCCATTTTATGGAGCTTTTTGAGCATCAATTAGGACAAGATAATGTGGTGGCTAAAATTTTAAAAAAATTCAATGGGATTGAAAAATTCAAATCAAAGTAAAAGAGAAATTAAAAAGGACACAAAAAATGTATATGCAAATGCATGGCTAGTTTGGGTAAAGAAAGACTAGAATGTTAAGCCTCTAACATATGGATCCTTCACTATTTTGGAGGTTGTATGGGATAATGTATTCAAACATGATTTTCTTTACCTCATGATGATGCACTCAATTGTAAATTGAGTACTTGAAGCTTTATGAGCCCTATGTACATGAATAAGAACATGTGCTACCATTTTTAAAAGACATAGTTGTGGAAGGAAATTCCATATTCACAAAAGATGCGGCACTAGAAAAAATAAGGGAGACTAGGAATAGATTATAAGAGTCATGCAAGATAGGAATCAAGGATCAAAAGAAAGTCAAGACAATTTTTTTTCCAAGGAAAAAGTGGAGGAACTCATTCCTCACTTAGTATATCATTATCTTTTGTGAAATCAAAATTTTCTTGAGAAGAGAGATGTGATCCATATGGATCAAGTAAAATGTATTGAAACAATAAAATAAAATGAAGATAAAAAATATTAAGTTTAGTAAAAAATATAAGCAATTTTGTATTTTGATAAATTTACCAATTTTTATAGGCAATGAATATGAAATCACCCCAATGAAAAAGTAATCACTATAGCATAAACACATTCACTTCTCTATTCTTCAAGCAATGGATTCATCACTGTGCACTAGGCCAAGAATTTGAAAAAAAAAGTTAACCTTTTGACATCTAGTATTTGAAGATGTTTCTCCTTGGGCTTGGGAAAGAAACCTCCACAACTTCAAAAATATATAAAAGGAGGTTGATAGTATGTTTTCAACATCAAATGATTGTTTAAGTGTTGTAGCTTGTTTGATATTTCAATCACTAGTTTTTTGAGAGATAAAGGAGTCTAGAGGGAAAATTCTATGTTGCAACCACTTATTGTATTACTTCCTAGGTTAATTTGGTTTCCCCTCACTACGTTTTTAGGATAAAACATTGGTGTTTGTGAGTTGCTTCATTTACATTTGTGTAAGTTTGTTATTACAAGCTATGCATAATTTTATACTTCTTAAACTATTTCATTTCTTTCAAACAAGAAACAAGTAGAGTAAGTTCTTGTCATTCTCAAATTCAAGAAATTGAAGAGCTTGTGGATTTCATTCTCAATTACCTTGCCATGTGAATCACTTTCATTAATAGTATGTTCATTGATGGTCTCCACAAGATACAATGAGCTTGTGGAGGGAAGAAATGGATACATTCATTGTAAAAATTGAGTGTAATTGTGCAAGGGTTTGTAGATAGTTTGTTGAAGGGGGTTTTAAATGGGAAGAAGTGTTCCCATCAATCAGGCTTGATTTGAAGAGACAAGGCATCCACAAAAATGTGTGGAGCTTGTAGGGGGTCAATTGTAGTTAAATTAATCACAATTTAAGAGATGAACATGACAAAGGGGTAAGGAAAGCCTTGGGATGAGCACCAATCTAAGGGCTAGGTTTCTCTAATGCTTTTTTCTTCATTAAAGGATAGTATTTGTTGCCAAGCAAGGGGCACACATTTAAGCTATCAATTGGAAGGATACAGGTAGAGAAGGATTTGGAAGGGATCATTGTGCATAAAATAGTTGTCACAATAGTCATTCTAAGGGGTCATTGATCAAAAAGTACTATTAATCAATTAAATTTAAAATATTCAATAAAATATGACTAAATGCATATTTTGGAGGGAAAAAACTAAAAAAAACGTATTGATCATGTAATCTTACAATTTTTAAAAAATAATAAATAATAATATGAGAGCTAGTCATTCAACTAGTGACCATTTTTACTAGTAAAAAAATGTAATGAATAGTCAATCAAATAACGTGATTAACATTCTTTACTTTCAACTCCTTACATATATTTTAGATAATGTAAAAAATATTATATTTTATTTCATTACATCAAATATGCCAATAAATGGGGTGGTGGGCCTAGCTCGATTGGCTAAAGCATCGTGTTGCAAGCAAGAGGCCACGAGGTCTAGTCTAATCTCTCCACCGTCCTCGTGATACTAAAGGATGTGTCATACCAGCATCACTGATCACATGAAAAAAGTTTACCAGATACACTACAATTTATAAGGGGCGGCTACACAATTTTGATTCTTTATATATATATATATAACATTTAGATACTTATAATTTGTACATTATATAAGCTTCCAAATGGTAGGACGTCAGAAGTACGCTAGACCAAGTAGTAGCCCCCAATAGTTGTGGTTCCCGACAATTCAAGCCGAGAGAACTACGCTACATGTACCGAGTATAGTTTCCTGACGGTATGCCGGAAGTACGTCTTCTTCCTAGATTGGTATTACCTACCCGACTCGGTAGTAGAGAACAACCCACTCAGAAGCGGAGTTAGAATATAAATTATTTTTTGGTGAGAAAAATCTTTAAAAATGTGACCTATTTTATCGGTGAGAAAAAAATTTAAAATGTGAATGGAATTTTTTATTTTTGAAAAAGTGAAGAACTTTATGATTAATAAACCTTCCCCAAAAGACCGCGTGGAATGGGCAAAGAAATAATTGAAGAAATGTCTTATCAAGTAAGAACAAAAGCATATGATCGTTGTCTAAGAAATTCCAAGAACTAGTCTTATCTCAACCGTAATGCCCACCAAATGTTAAAAGTGCTCACGCTTACAACATTACAACAAGCTTTCGGAAAAGTTTGGCACTCCCTTTTCCCCATTTCAGCTATTCAATGGAATCTTTTCTTTGGATTACTGTGTAGGTTTAATCCATAAAATTTACATTACCTTGTTTGTACGTGCTCATGAATATTTTCCCACCAAATATTGACTTGACATTTATGTACGTAGATCTACAACGTATATACGACTCTGACTAGAGGGCATTAAGTGTCTTAGTGATGAGGATTTGATTTCTTTATAATCTTATTGATTAAAATTAATCTAAGGTAGGTTAACACTTTTAGGTTCTTTACTTAAATATTAAATAATATAAAAATAATTTCATGTCTTTATTTTGATTTATTATTGTATATTAATTTATTTTTATCTTGGATTTTTCTAGGTAATTATTATTATAGAATTTTGGTTTATATCAATTTTCATTCAAAGTTTGTTTTTTAGTTTGGATTAGATTATATGACATGATTTGATTTGTGAATTAGGGGATGACGCAACATAGTCCATCTCATTCAAAATCATGTTGTCAAGCTCTCAAATCGATTTGTCTTGAATATAATCATTATCCTATTGATCCATGTGCCAAAAATTTCAAGTTGAGGACTATGCATTCCTAGGTCATTAGTAAAGTATATGGAAAGAGCGTATAGAAATCAAGTGTCATAATAATTCCTCTTAAGATATGTATTAGATTATGAATATTCTAAAGTTAAAGTCTACATTTAGATCAAACATCATTATATTGGACTTCTTTCATTTACATTGCTTGTGTGATGTGTTTTCAAAAAGCTATATCAAATTTTCAAACTATTGATTACAATCAAGACAGCTCTAAGTCTTGACCTCTCACCAAAACAACAAAATTCCATTGGAAAAACTAATCCACACAATATAACTCAATTTAAAACCAAAGTGCATGACCCATCCTCATCTACGATTGTAGTACTAATGCACACAATATAACTCAATTTAAAACCAAAGTGTGTGACCCATCCTCATCTACAATTGTAGTACTAATGCACACAATATATCTCAATTCAAAACCAAAGTGCATGACCCATCCTCATCTGCAATTGTACTACTAATGCACACAATATATCTCAATTTAAAACCAAAGTGTTTGACCCATCCTCATCTACAATTTACTATAGACATATATTCGTTCATTCATAACCCAATTTCATATTTTAATTACCTACTAGGCGAGAGGGCCCAGTAGTTGAGCATCCTAACTTCACGCTTCTCAAAATCTTACATGGAAATTTCAAGTCACTCCCAATTTTTTACAACTTACTTGACAAGTCCCCTACTTATAACTAAGGTTTTAAGGCCATATCATCAAATATGAAGCCACATCAACATGGTTTTTGTCGAGGTGTCTTGAAAGGACCCAAAAAAAGTGAGACTAATAGTTGTGCACTAAGTCATGTTTTACTGGTGTGTTGATGTGGTATCACACTTTGTTGCTTTTTAGATCTAAGGAATACATTCCATTCAATTATGGGTAGTCATCATCAACACTAACAACTTTGAAGTCACAACTATTGGTCCAATTGTGTTGAAAATATTGGACATTCCTCTCCCCTACACCACACGAAGAAAAAGATCTAAAAGGTGAAAATATCATTGAAAACAACAAAATACCTACCTCTTCTAAATGCTTTGATTCAGATAAAATGTTTATTATATTTTAATTTGTTTGGTATATGTAATCATATTGTTGTTAGACATTGATACGCAAGATGTGAAGTTAAGGTGCACAACTACTGGTGAATCCTGTCCGCTATAAAATTGAGAATAAAAAATATTTTCCCAAAAAAGTCTTCATGAGAAAAATTGGACGATTGTAGGGCTGACGTGGTGACCGTCAAATTTGAGACAGCGACGTATTAACTCTTTGAAAACGCTGTACTGGGTCTAAGTGAAACTAAGATATACGAGGTAATTGTAGTTATCGATAAATTTTAAAAAATAGAAATGTTTCTCTGGATTCGGAATTTCTTTGAGCTGGTTGCATGAGATTCGTAAAATATTACAATTGATTGTGAAGAACTGCACGAGACATGTGCAACAATAGGATTCCTTATCCGCAGACGGTCGCAACTTCGAATCCGGGCCGAGCCAGCTCATCGCTTAAAGCCATAACATGAAGAGCGACGTTCTATTGTTTCGCCCCAGGGATAGTCAGGTTCTGTGTGTGGGGCCTCACAAACAGTTCCTCCTTCCGTCCGTGCCTACGGCTTTGCTTACAGAGCGCCGTATGTATTGGCACCCTTGGGGGCTCCACTACAAAAAGCACTCGGCGTCTGCGCTAGTCGGCACGCGGCAGGAAGATCGAACTCTTGACCTCTATATCTCTATCTATGCTCCTGTGACTTGACGACTGCGGAACTATAATTCAGATCTGGTGTAATCTTGTGTGCAAATGAAGCTTCGAGCGCGGCTCATGGAGATATTCTGAAGAATTCGGGTTCTGTGAGGGCGGGATGAGCGTACAGAGTTCAGAGCAGTGCTTTCCAGATGCTCCGTCTCTGGTACATCCTCAATCCAACCCCTGTTGCAGTGACTCCGGTGAGGATTCTCCTGAAGGACAAGAAAGCAAATCCACATGCCTCGTCAAATCCTCCTCTGTACGCCAATGTCTCGGGTTCGAATCCGAGGCAGGGGTTTCTTCTTCCTCAGATTACGATTTGCTGTACGAGACAATCGAGGGTTTGCAGAGCATGGAATGCAGTAAGTCGAAGAAGAAGGGGTTTAAAATGAAGCGGAAAATGTGCCGATCGGACTGCAACAAAAACGGCACTGAAAAGCGAAGAGCAAATGTCAGCGGAAGACGCCAGGTGTGTAACTGTGCAGCGAGCTTTGCCGCAGACTGCGCGGCCGTCTGCTGCTGCCCTTGCGCGCTTCTGCATCTTTTCATCCTCGCCTTTGTCAAAGCCCCTTCTGTTTTCGCCAGAAAAGCTTTATGTTTTGTGAAGAAAAAGGCTCGCAGTAAAAGAAAACTTGACCAGAAGAAAACAAATGATGATGACAGTGGGGACGATACTAGGGAAAAGTCTCGGTATTACACGCCTCCATGGTCTTGCACAGAATCGCCAGAGAGGCGCGACTCTTTGGACGGATCGCTCAGTCCTAAGTTGGACAGCCAGAAGATCTGGTCGGAGTTTTATGCAGCCGGTCACATGGGATTCGGGGGGCTCCCATTTGAATGGAACAAGGAACCCTAATAGAATACTCAGCCTCTCAAATTTGTTGCTTATTTATAAAGGCATGATTCTAATTCAATGTTGCTTCTGTAGGTGTCTTCCATCAGGTCTCTCTCAGTTTGTATTTCATTACAAATCCATTGATGTAAGGAGCCTGTGTATTTCATTGCAAAACCACACATTCAAAGAAATCAGGAGATTTGCAGTTTCCTTTTCAGCGGAACAAGAAATTGTTGTATGTTTTGATGATAATCCTGATGAGAATTGTGTCTGGCGATTTCTATGGCATTTTGTTAAGATTATTTTCATCTTTCAGATGTTATCGCAAAATACAGTCGAACAGTGTTCTTTTCAAAAGTAAGGATTTAGAGAGGTTTATGGAAAGAATATATTTATTCAGTCCAGGATTAGATTCGATAAGAGTTTGTGCTGGCCAGCTTATCGCCTTCAGCTATAATGTCTGCCGTAACACTGTAATATTTTGTAAACGTAGATTTTTCTTCTCTGCATTTATGGTAATATTTGTTTGCCTTCATAAGTCAAATGTTTTTTTTGAAAAAATTATCTATCAATTCTTTTCAATCTTATTTAATTATCTAATATAGTAAAGAGTTATATTGTTTGGGTTGCAAAATAATTATAAAATGGAGAGAGGAGAGAGATGTTACTTGCTGAGGATGTAGTTTGTTAGTGTGTCATATCAGACCAATTTCCAAATCATCAATCATATTTATATGGCAGGTGTCGTGCCTACGTGTGCTCTTACATTTATATTATATAAAAATAAGATTTTTATGTTTTGTTACAAAATAATAATTAATATTGAGCAATTACCAAGAATCTGATATATCTACTTCCTCAACTCTAGAACAATCGCGAGAGTATACTCGACATAGAAGTATTTTATGATTTACTTGGGTAATTAAGAATCAATTTTTATCTATTCATATGTTATGATTAGTGGTGTATAAAATTTTATGTTTTATAACGGTGTTTAAATAGGTATTATTTTATTTTATTTTTTGGAAAGTCATTTAGTTTAATTTTATATGAAATTGATAAAGATTGATTCAAAATTAAGTAACTGAGTGTTAATAAAAATATTGTTTAATTTGACACTTAAAATATTACTTGTTTGAAAAATGAATATGTTAAGGAGATATATAACAAATGATTCATAAGGCACAACATTTGTTGAAGGTTTGACATATATGATAGTTATTAAGAGAGTTTGATCTTGGGAAAATTCTATGGTTAAGCGTATTTGAGTCAAAAAAGTAGTAGGGTGGTTGACCTCTTTGGAAATTTCAATGCTTCACCCCTATGAACATCACCTAGATGTAATGAGTGCCAAGTACACCATTTGTGCTCATGAAAGATGTCTTCTTATGAATCACTTGTCATGATATATGGATTGATAAAAGTTGGTGGAATTTTGATAAAAACATCACTTAGACTACAATTTTGTAAAGAAAATAAACACTTTACATAAATTTGTCTAGATTAATTACATAAATGCAATCAACTTTGGTACAATTTAATCTAGATAATAATATTGAGACTTTAGAATTGAATGGAAATGAACATGAAAATTAAATAAAATGATAAAAGGGTTTGATTTTAAGATCAATAATTGATACATATTGTCAATTCAAATTTGAATCAATTCATCACTACCATGAAACTTTGTCATAATTAGATAAATATCTCAAATTTTTAATTGTCATAGAAAACGCTATGAATTGATATTAAGCCTTACAAGGTTAATCATGGTTGTCATGAATTTGAGCTATTGCATAGAATTAATTTGATATGTGTGGTAATGATATGATAGAATGTGTCTCTTACAAATTTCTCACATTCATCTCATAACATTTGATGATCATTAACAAAATTAAGTGCACAATGAGTATCTTAAAATACACATAGCAAAATGTTGTGCGAAAGGTGTACTAGGTCATGTATAATAGCTAATTGAAATGTGATTTTGGAATCTTAAGATTTAAAAAACATTTCTAAGATTGTTGTAATTGACTTAGATCAATTCTAAATTATAAATAAATGATAAATAAAATAAAATAATAATCTCAAAATAAATAAAAATATCTAAAATAAATATAAATGTGAATAAAATGATAATAAATAAAAATAAAATTATAAAATAAATGTAAGAGAAAAAAGGGGGATGACCCCGTAGTGCAACGATAGTTGCAAGGCAGTTGCATCACTACCACAGGAGTTCAAATCCCACAATTGATGGTGGGATGAACACTTGTTGGAGGACGAAGGATGGTGGATTGTGGACGGCGGGCATTGCAAATTCGATTGCGGGGTCAAGGCAATAGGAAGGTGCAATGGAGAATGGTGGATCAACGATCGGTGTTGGTGTATAGGCACCTGGAAGTCTGCAAAGGTTGGTGGGTCGACAACTATAGATTACGGTGGCTCAATGGCAGTGGTAGGCAGTTGTAGATGGCAAAGGTAGGGAGAAGCATGGTGGCAAAGGAGGCAGGGAGATGCATGGCGATAGGTGGAAGGAGGACGAGGTGCAAGGGTGAGCAGGAGGAATGGAGGAGTAAGGAGGAGAGAAGGAAAAAGAAGAGTAGGAGGAAGAAGTAAGGAGCAAGAAGGAGGAGAGGAGATGGAGGATGAGTGAAAATGGAGGAGGTAGAGGAGAGGAAGAGAGGAGGTAGAGGAGAGAAGGAAGAGAGTAGATGGAAGAGTCGAGAGTGGGGGTAGAAGAAAGGAGGCGAAAAGGAGAGAGGAGTAAGGAAGGGAGGAGCAAGGAGGAGGGAAGAAGGAGATGAAGAAGAGGCAGAGAGGAGAGGACACTGTGGGAGGATTGGAAGAAATAGTGGAGTGGTGGGGAAGGAGGAGTGAGGAGGGAAAAGAAGAAGAGCTACGGGAGGAGCGGCAAAGCAAGGAGGAAGGATGAAGCAAGAAGGTGAGAAGGAGAGGAGCAAGGGAAATAGCAAGGAGGAGTAGAGGGGGAAGAGGAGAAGACTATTGGGGACGAGATCCCCCAAATGTAGCCTCATTGTTCAAAGCTCCAGTCGAAAGCAATTACCGATCCAAAAAAAAAAATGTAAAAAAAAAAAAAGACGACCTACTTGTCAATATATTATATTTTGAATAAATCATTTCAACCTTACAAGTTTAGAAATATTTGAAAAATAATTTATTACTTAGGCAAACGATTTCTATCAATAGAACAATATTTGAAAAATAATTTATTACTTAGGCAAACGATTTCTATCAATAGAACGAAATCTATCTTAAAAAATGATATGAATACAAATCATTTCAACCTTACAAGTTTAGAAATATTTGAAAAATAACTTATTAGGCCTACTTATTATTTTAAGGCAGCTTCCTCTCGTTGAGTGGGGTGCAAGGTAAAGAAACTCATAATCACAAATGTACATGAAAGATATAGGTGTAATCTAAATAGCTCACTTTAGTTGATTATGTCTTGTTTTTACTATAATCCGTACGACGTTGTCGATTTCGTGGTCATCATTTTCAAAGCAATAAATGAATTCGATATGTAGTATGCAAATCGGCTACGTAGCATACGTATCCAACACTAGATTCAAATCCCTACAGCTGTACACTAAAGATTTTTACCCATTGTGATTTTTTTTCCTTTTTTTCCGCTGCTCTCTGTAATTCTTTTATTTCGGCCTTAATATAATATAAAAATTTGTAAAGATGACTTAGTGTGCCAAATTCTTGTTAACTTGTAATGATGGTAAGTATATAAATATTCTTATTCAAAGCCACCTCACAATTATAACGACTTGAGCCAGTTTAAAATAAACTTGAAATATTAAATATATATATAGAGTTTAGAAGTAGTATGATGGCAATCTTAAGTGCGCTTGGATGGGACAAAAGTTGTAAAATCATTCCTTTCTTGGTGAAAATTGTAGACGTGGTAAAATCTTGAAAGTGGAAAGAGATCCAACTACAATGGAGAGAACACCCCTTTATCCACCTCTTCAATTCCAAAATGATTTATTTCACTATGCAAAAAGTTCTCAAAAGTTTGAGGTGGAAAATCTCTTTGCAATGGAAATTACAAAAAAATACTTAAGATGATACTATAAAATAGTTTGCATAAAAAATTTCCTAGGGCAACATATGTAATAGTGTGTATTGTGCAATCATGATGTTGGAGAAACAAAATGTTACATCACCATAAATGCATGGGGCAAAGCAACAATTAAAGGGTGAGCGACCTTTTTTTTTCTATAGTTAGAGAATTAACCTAGGTTGGAAGTTCAGACCTAAACGAGTGCATCCAAACAAATGAAGGTGAACTAAGGGGATGTATCGAGAAGTTGTTATGTTGTCGAGTGCATTAAAAATGTGTTTTGTGAAATAATACAAATATGTTTTAAAGATAACGTGAAAATGAAAATATGATTTCATGTTTTATATTTTAAAATAAAATTATGTTAATATGTTTACATTTATTGTGATATCAAATTTACTATCTTTTTGGGTTAATAAGGTAGATGCAGGAAAATATTTTCCCCTCGAAAGATGAGAGGGAGAGTATCACTAGAGAGAGGGTGGTAGATCCAAGGGAAAAGCCATGGTTGTTAGGAAACTGAGATCGCACACACACTGTGCACTAATAGTATTTCATCTTATTGCAATATTTTTTCATGTTATAACCATGTTGAATTCAACTTTTATTAGCACCATGAATCTGCATTCTTGATCAATGTGATAGATGTGTATTTGCATCAATTATCTTCAAATGGCATTTGTTGCACTATTGTTACATCTTCCTTAAATAAATTTTAAGATTCTAAATTATATACATTATTCAATCAAAACACTCTTGATGAATGAGTGAGTATTTAAATAATTTTGAAGATATGAGTGTAATAATATAAACTCATACTAGTGTATATATATGTATGTATATTGCTTAATTCATAGGTGTGTGTGTGTGTATTAGAGAATCTAACTATATATACACACATACATACATATTAGAGAATCTAACTATGTATACACACATACATACATATTAGAGAATCTAACTATATATACACACATATATACATATTAGAGAATCTAACTATACATACATACATTATACATACATGCATACATACATTATACACACACATATATAAGTGTGTGTATTAGAGAATCTAACTATCATATATATAGGTATATGTACTAATATTTTCTTAGAATCATATTTGAATTAAATTCCCAATCGAAATCCAAGTGATAGCTAAGTTGGTAGCAATTAATAGCTAGTACCAAGGAGTAATGTGGAAACTGTGATGGCATTAATGTGGAAGTTAAAGTGGAGATGATTGGAGACTTCTCCCAAAGTGGGAAAGTAATGAAACAAAGAACATGAAGAGAAAGGAGTGGTAGATGGAATAAATTTGGAGATCATATAGAAAAATAAGGATGAAATGGATTAAAGGAGAGAAATATAAAAGAAGAAAACAAAAGGAGAGGGACAAAATGAGGGGAAGAGATAACAGAAGAGAGGAGAGCTTGACTACGAAGTGAAGAATAGCATTTTGTTTTGGGAAAAAAAAGTATGTATTATACAATACTTCCTTAAAATATTCTCATAGAGCATGTTTTGCTTGAAATTAAAAAAAAAAGAAAAGAGAAACTTGGTTTCCTCTTTGTAGTTCTTGGTTATGGTTATTGAATTCTTATGGGTGTCCAATGATTTTGGGGTTTAATAATGGTGGCATAAGACCCTAGTTAACACCATTACCTCGTTGTTAGTCATTTGGCCATGTGTTCATTATGGGAATAGTTAAAACATTTAATGTTTTCAATCTTTAGACTCTTTATATGTAAAGTCTAATATATTTGACCTTTCATCTTTGTGTAAACAATGGTATTAAATTTAATATTGTTGACCTTTCATCTCTATGAAAACAAAGGTATTTAATGTAATATTGTTGGCCTTTCATCTCTATGTAAACAAAGGTAAGGAATGTAATATCGTTAGCCTTTTGTATTGCCTTGGAAATAGAGATAAAAGCATGACAGTTAAATCAGTTTCTTTACTCTTGTAGAAATAGAAATTTCATTATATAAGAAATAGTCCCTAAAAACTTTGAGAAAATAGAGATACCAAAGCATAAAATCTCTTGGCATGTGCATAGAGGAAAAGATAGACATGTTATATGGACAGTGTTAGGATATTATTTTTCTAGTCTAAACAATGGTATAGTTGTGTAGGTATTGGGCTCTTCAATATTGTAAAAATTATGATATCAATGTTACTCTTTCCCTCTTGTAAACAAGGTGTTATTGTTAGTGAATCTAGGTATAGATAAGAGGCTAGGAAGAAGAATGATTTGATCTAATATTTATACCTATTCTTATGAAAATGAATAGGGATTAAACCCTTCAAGCCATGATATGATAGGTTATAAAACTAATGCTATGTTTTGAAGCACTCCAAAGTTAATGGATAAAACTCTTGACCTTATAAGTAGTCGGGAGTGATGGTTATATTAATAATGTCGATGTATTTGTAACTTGGCTGAGAACTCCTATGATGATCTTCTAAATTTGAATATGGCAATGAAGTGTGAATGTTTATTAATTTTTTAAAATTATGAAAAAAGTCTCTAAGATTATTTATAGATCATTTTCCGTATGAGTTATGTCTATATACATACATGGATATTTTTATATATAAACATACTACTACTGAAGGATTGAAACTTAGAACATTGAGTTTGAAATATGAGTTGTTTATTAATATGTATACATGAAACAATTGTATGTGGAAAAGTCATGTAAACTTATAAATTCATGATCACTTTAGTGAAGATAGAATTATTGGTACAATATGATTATAAAAGAAAAACAACATGATAGTAAGATTTGTCATTATAGAATGTTAAATTATGATATTCTTGTGAATTCAAGATAAACAATCAACATGCATTATTTATAATTATATTAAGAATCTCTGTATAGGCTAAAACTCAAGAATTGACTTTTCATTTAAGGTGATTGAATAAATTTGGAAAATGTGATTGCATATGTGTTTGTGGAATCACTATTGATATCTAGTTTGAGATAGAGATGTATGTGAACATACATCTGCATAATTTTATGTGTTTATATATAATTTCTTTTTCTAAAGTAATGCAAAATCACTTCTTACATTGTTGGGTCACCTTGTCTAAAGGTGTATTATAATCATAAGTGTCATGTATCTAGCTAGAGGGTATCTAGAAGCTGCTTGAGAGATTAAATGTATTAGTACACATCACTAGATTTGGGATGGCCTGATGACCTCATACTTTCCCTAGATCTAATAATCTTGTGAAGGGTAGGATCACTTCTAGTAAGAAGGTGTGAAGGGGACTACTAGTTTGTGGATTGAGGAAAAGCACTTGGGTGATGCTCTCTCTCTTGTAGTTGATTGTCAAAGACTCAAATTAATCAGATACATGATTCATGATTTCTCTTGTTATTGTTTAATGATCAATGTAATATTCTTTTCATCTAGATGAGATGACTTATATAATGTAGTGTTGTAAATTGTCATCCTTAACAATTTCACACTAGAGTTTTCTCCCTCCTATGTGCTTGGACCTAAGCATGCTCCTAATTTCCTAAATTATGCATTCCATGGCCCATTTTATCATTTATCAAAAAATAAAATATGAAAAACTAAATTATGCATTTAATATTTTTCCCCTACTTTTCAAATCCCAACAAAGTGGGTTTGGACCCTTGTCCTCTTAATTCTTTTGGCTCTAAATTTAAATATGTTGATGTTTGTGATGTATTATTTGAAACTCAAATCTTAATTGTCAATTATCAAGATTAATTTTTTGGGAAATTAGAATAATTGTATATAAACACCTAGCCATTTCATCATTTAAAATCTAAGAAGCAAGAAAGAGGAATTATTGAGAAAATTAAAGATCCTAAAATAAATCAAGTGTTTTCAAGAGTAGATTTATAAGCATTATTGTAATACTTCATCATTCAAGCATACTGCCATATATTATGTGAGTTGATGTTCATGTTTACATGCATTTTGTTTATGTGTACTAACACTTGTAGGTCATCAAATAAAATCAAGCCAAGCAACAATCAAGCCTTGAAGGTGATGTGCATGGATTCACTCCCTCAAGGAGATCAAATATAAGTGGTGAATTGTAGTAAGTTGTTGATTCATTACTCTATTATCATCTAGCTTCTATCCCTCAAAAGGATAACCTCTCTTTATCATCAATTTTTCCATTGTGGGGGTAGAAATACCAACACGGGGTTTTAGTAAGGCAAGCCCCTATATGACAAACCCTTCCTCTCCTTTTGGATGTGCAGGTTACAAATTTGAAGAAGATTGGAAGGATATTGAAGAAGATTTGCTAATTCACGCATTCAAGCCCTACAACTTGATAAGATAAGAAATCTCAATTATCTCAATAACAAACGAAGATCCAACAAAAAGATCTAGAAGGAAGAAGCCACATACTAGGGACTTGAGGACTATGAAAGAAAATTTCAATTTCAAATCTCTAGACTAGGGCGCCCTTGGTGCCCTTATCCAATAAAATTTGCCTCAAATTAATAGTTCAAGTACATCTATGTCTACCTTTTTCTTTTCTGGAACTCAAATTTTCCCGTGTGTTTCCAGTTTGTCTGTATTCATCTCAAAATCCTAGATTTTCATAGTTAGCTAGTTGCATCATTGAATTTTTATCAAAAATCCATTCCGAACCCCTAAAGAAATCAAATATAGGGTTGATTGACTCACCTTTTAGGTTGCAAGCCAATCTCATACCCTTACTGATCTGGACTCTAATGTTTTGTAAGTGAAAAGTAGCTAATCCTAGTTAGATCTAGGATCACTTTTCCTACATTACATTACGTTTCCATGTGTTGATACACCTAATCACTATAAAAAATAATGATCTTTATTCTATGGTGTTGCTCCTCACTATGTGGAATTTGTAGCTTCATCATGTTTTCTCGTTGCCATTCATGGTGGTACAATCTTAAGTGCAACCATATTTTCCATGACAGCAAAACGATAGTCTATTGTGTGTTTTTCCTTGTCTTTACACTTGGGGGGGGAAAGATAACTAGTTTTTGGAGGTGTGCATTCCTTTCAAGGACCCCCTCTTCATCACTTGTTTCCTTGAATACCAAAATAGAAAGTATGTTAATATTTTAACAGGGGGCATATCTTGTAGCCATTTCATAAACATCTTGAGATATTTAACTTATTGGCATACCCCTTTAGTGTTGGTGTTGTTATAACACCCCTTGAGGCATGGTTATCAGTTTGTCCCATGTGACAATAAGCATTTTTTCATCCCTCATGATGTTAAACTTTGTGCACCCCTTGAGGTGATTTTTGTGTGCTCCTTGAAGTGTGGTTTGCATAGTCCTAGCATAATGGAGTGTGCTAGTCTATGAGTGTAGAGATTTTTTAACATGGCCACCTAGCATAATACAACTTGCTAGCCAGTAGATCCATGTAGCTTGTGAGTGACTTAGCATAACACAACTTACTATTCCTCATGAGAGCATTCTTTTGTCTAACATATACATTCAAGATGTGATGTTTGGTATTTGAGATAAATTTAAGATTGGGATCTCTTTACCTTATCAAATCGAATCCTTTAGTACTAACCTTTTGTTTGTGTTTTTATTTGTATTTTTTTAGTATGACATTATGTTCATTATGTTTACATTGTGTTGTGCATTATGTTGTGTTTTTGTCATGTATATTTTGTGTTTTCATATTGCATTTCATACATGTTGTTCCTTTTCCCTTATGTTGGTTTTCCATGGGATCTTGAATCCTAGGGACTTACATGCTTCCCCCTAGATTCAATATCATCCTCTCTCCTCATCATTTGGATATTTAACCCCTCTTGATATATTTCTTACTTTAGTGCAAGTCTGAGCGTAAGTTCATACTCTCACTAAAGTGGGGGCTAAATGTAGCATCGTAAATTGCCACCCTTGACAATTTCAAACTAGTTTTTTCTCCCTCCTATGTGCTTGGACCTAATCATGCTCCTAATTTCCTAAATTATGCATTCCATGGCCCATTTGATCATTTTTCATAAAATCAAATATGAAAAACCAAAGTATGCATTTAATATTTTTCCCTCGACTTTTCAAATCTCAAAAAAGTGGGTTTAGTACCATTGTCCTCTTAATTCTTTTGTCTCTAAATTCAAATATGTCAGTGTTGGTGATGTATTATTTGAAATTCAAATCCTAATTGTTGGCTAGATTGAGATTTAATTTTTGGGAAATTAAAAGAATTGCATGTAAATACCTAGTCATTTCATCATTTGAAATCTAAGAAGAAAGAGGAATTGTTGAGCAAATTAAAGATCCTAAAAATAATCCAGGGTTGTCAAGAGAAAATTTATGAGCATTATTGCAACACTTCATCATTCAAGTATCCTGTCATATTTTATGTGAGTTGATGTTCATGTTTACATGCATTTTGTTTGTGTACTAACACTTGTAGGCCATCAAATCAAATCAAGCCAATAAACAATCAAGCCTTGAAGGTGATGTGCATGAGTTATCCTATACTCCATGTTTTCCACCTATATTTTCCACATGTTTCTTTGCTACTTTGTATGTTCCTAGGTTCCTATGATTTTTATACTCCATGTTACCACCTTAGTTATCACATATTACATTCCTTATGTTTCATGCTTACCATGTTACTAGTCCATTTGTTATGTTGATTTTGCAAACATTTATCATGATTCCATGATTATGAAAAGGTCATAAGTGTATTTAGATTCTTTGATTTTATGTTAATGATTATAATTATACTTATATCTTATGATCCTTATCGTGCATATATTGTATGCTTCTAAATTTATGATTTTACCATATTTATGATTTTATATTATGAAACTTATCACACTTAGATTATATTATTATATATTATGTTAGTTCTCATATCCATATCCTTTTTCCTATATTACAACCCTTGTATTTTTCATATATTTTCTTCCCTATTCATATTTCCATGATCCATTTCTCGCCTTTGAGACAATTGTTGTCTTATCATTCACAGGTATTAAGGGAAATAGTATTTCACATGTCGTTGTGCTTATCTCCTACCTATATACTTACAAATTACTATCACATAATAACACCCTTTACTTTGTTTCATGATTTATTGTGTTTATTGTATCATTTGTTTATAGTAGGGACCTAAATCCTTCATGATCATCTCCAACTTATATTCTTACATAATGATATATTTTAAACTATTATATGCTTTATAATTGTAACGTCATGAATTGTTACCCATGACAATTTCACACTATGTTTTGCTCCCCACTAAGTGCATGGACCTAATTGAACAACTAATTCCCTAAATTATGTATTCTATAGCTCATTTGGACAATTATCAAGAAAACCCATGTGGAAAACCAATTAATACATTTAATTTTTTGCTCCCGACACTTTGAACTTTGCAAAATAGGGCTAGGACTAAGTCACCCTAGGTGGCATAGTCCCATTATTTTTCCTCCAAAATTCAATATGTCTAAGGTGACATTTTATTATTTGAATTTCAAAAATGAAATGTCAGCTATTGAGATTTATTTTTTGGGAAATTAGAATAATTTCATATAAATACCTAGTCATTTTGACCATTAGAAATGTAACAAGAAAAAAGTAGAAATTATTGGCAAATTTGGTGATCAAGCAATTATCAAGCAAGTCAAGAGCAACATTTCAGAGATTTATTGTAGCAATTCAATATCAAAAAATCATGTCAAAGTGTATGTGATTTTATTCGTGTTTATGTTATCATATTGTTTGTGAGATCTAACCCTTGTATGTCTTCAAGAAAATCAAGCCAACAACAATCAAGCCTTGAGGAGATGTGAATGAATTCAATCCTTCAAGGAAGCCATTTTGAGTGGTGAGTTGTAGTCCATTGTTGATTCATCATTCATTTATCATTTAGCCTATATCCCTCAAAAGGACAAGCTCTCTTTCATTAGCATTTCCACTATGGAGGTGGAAACACCAACATGGGGTTTGACTAAGGAAAGCCTTTATATGGCACAACCCTTCTTCTCTCTTTGAATGTGCAAGTTTCATATTTGAAGACTATTGAGAGAAGTTTGAAGGTCAATTATTCATTGTCTTGCATTCAAACCTTACACCTTGATAACATACATAAACTCAGTTATCTCAACATTCAACAAAGATTTGATAGTGTGGCAACTAGGAAAAGAAGGCTTTGATTTGACTCTAGAGGACTATAAAAACATATCTAAAGTTACTAACCTAGGACATAGTCACCCTAGGTGACTTAGTCAATTTTTAGCCCCAAATTCATATGTCAAGTGAATAATACTAAGCTTAATTTTTTTCTAAAATTTGAATTCTTCTATGACTTTTTGTGTCTTCTATATTTGCATCAGAATAGTAATTTGCATCATTAGCCTAATCATTTCATTGAATTTCATTCCAAAATTCATTCTAGGTTTGTTCAAGGGAAAGTTGACTCACCTTTTAGGCTGTAAGTTAGTCTTATACCTTTTCCAAATCTATCAAACCCCCGCTACCTCAATTCTTTAATGAAACACATTTAGAAAAAGTGTCCAAACCCTAGGGGTAAAATCCTATGGATTCCCATTTTTCTTCATTTCAATAATGTTTACATATTTTTGTCCTTTCTTCTAATTCCTTGAACCATTTTTATGTAACCAAATATAGGTGGGCACATGTGTCACTAAATTTTCTTTGTGAGTTGTGGTGTGTTATAATAAAATTATATTCATACCCACCATGAAGTTAATATTTATCAAACTATTTTTAGAGTCAAATATTTCTTGTGTGGGGTCAAATTCCTCTAGTATTTCATCCACTTATATTCTTTTTTACATTGTTGGATCTTTGTATCACTTTCCATAATAGGAAGAATCTCTTACCATTCTCTTTCTACTTTTAATATTTTCTAAGATAGCTCCTTGTCAAGTAAGTTATAATTAATGATTATCTTAAAATGTGTTATAGACATTACTCTTTACATACTTCTCTATTTTTTAGGTTTCAATATAATTCTCATTGTAAGAAAAAGTGAATAATGATTGAAAAATGTTTAATTTCTAGGTTGACCACTTGTTTTAATTTGACATACATTTCAGGACTAGTAGTTTGCACGAACATTAATATGGGGGGAAAATGTAATGATGAAATTACATAGAAATTTCATTTTCCCTTATATTTTGGGCCTAGTTTTATTAGAGTGGCATAACTAAAACAATAATCTTACAATAATATGCATAATTATGCATAAAATTGGCTCATGATATTGTATATATTGATCCATTCCATCACTGATCCCTAAATTTTCATTTCTAATCCTTAAACCAATTATTTTCCATGGGTGCAAACTCGACTTAGGTCACTTTTGTAATCACAAATCTAAACACCATCTTTCTAAAATTCTAAATTCAAATCATCTATTGTTGACCACTTTCCTAATTGTTGTGAGATGAATTAGTTACTATTATGTTGATTTGTGTGCTTATTTTTGTATTTAAGGGAATTATCTCATTTATTTAGAATTATTTAAGTTATCAAGGAGAATGCTATTATTTTTATTGATGGTACATTTATGAGAGAATTTTAGCAACATTTATCAAACATTTGTTGAAGCACATCATCCTAGATTTTTTACGTAATTTTTGTCTTAAAATCTTTTTCTCAATGTCATTAGTCTAATTTTCTAGGGGTATGAATGAGGAGAACATCCCCCTCAAAATCTAACATATTCTCTAAAGGAGGGAAAAACATCCATCCTTACAAAAACAAGACATAATAAGTTACTAATGTAAGTGAATTAAACTAGAGCACCTCCTACTAGTTCAAATTGGGGGTCACTATTTTAGGTCCATACTAAAAATCAAGTGTATATAAATAAAAATGAAATACAAACAAAGACTTCAAAATATTAAATTTAAACTATATTTCTTATCTAAATAAAACCTCTAAAATAATATAAGGATCATGCATAAAAAGGATGGGAGAACATAAAAATATCTCATCCAAAATTCCCTTGTTGCATTATTGGTGGTTGTGCTCAAGATGGATTGTTATGTGAGAGATTGAATGTGGTTGTTCATCTAGACAACATGGCTTTGCATTCAAGGAAACCCCTCCTTTGGATCATTTCATGATCTATTTAGAGATTGGGAGGATAAAGGATCTATGGCTAGGGATGATTGAGAGCATTGGATGTAAGAAAATACTCCAAGTGGAAACTTGTGATTGGTGCACATGAGGAGGTCCATGATTCAAGAAATTTAGATGATGAAGATTTTTTGGATTGAGTGAATGGAAAATATTTGAAGAGGAGATTATATGGAACCTTATGAATTCATCAAGTCATATGCAACCTTGAGCCATGTGCAAGGTTGGCTTGGCTACTGATGCTTAAGATTGTGTAAGTTATTAACTAGCTAAATAATCACTTTCTAGCAAACTCATGATTTGAGGGGGAATTTTAGAATTAAATAAATTATTTATGTTTATTAAATTTTTCAAATATTGGGATATGAGTTATGAAATTAATTAAATAAATATTATTATTTTTTAACTAAGGTTGGGCTATAGAGGAAAATATTAAATAGTTAATTGAATAAATAAATAATTATTCTTTATTTGATTAATGCTAAGAGGATGGTTCTAAGATAATATGTTTGATACCTCTCCAGAGATGGATGTTGATGGCTTTGAGTCTAATGGTACCTTCTCTTTTATGGATAATTTGGATAATCCAAACTATGGCTATTTTGAGGATGTCTTGGAACCACCTCGTAAACTTGAGATCTCTCAATTGATGAACATTAAGCTGAAACCTAATTGTGGTTCAAGGAGGAAGGGAAGGAAGACAGGTGCTTAAAAGATTTGAATGGAAGGCATGGAAGCTGTCGAAGGGGGCACCCAGTAGACCATGGATGCTCTCTTCTCCAAAAATAGCAAAAAATCCTAATGGCTTTGTTTGGGATCTTTTTCTTTTGAGTTAGAGTTTATGTTTGCTCATGGTCTCTATCTAATTCTTTGTAGCTAAAATTTGGTTTCTTCTTAGTAGTTGGGACTCTTTGTCCTATCTAGATTCTCCTAGGTATCTTCCACTCTTTTAATCATGTTTTGAAGACTCTATGTAACCTTTATTTTTTCTATGTTTTAATAAAGGGTGTGGGCCCTCTTCCCACAGCGTATGGATCAAAAAAATGCTAAGAGGATGGTTGGAATATTTGAATAAATGATTGATTTTATTTAATTAATATTAGAATGGGATAATGCATGTTTAATTAAATAATGTTAGGATATGTTTAGATTTAGGTGCCTATATTTTGCCCCTTTTCGAAATGATGTTGTGACTAAGAAGCAAAAAAAATATATAATACTTTTTGGAAGAGATTAAACTAGTGGAAGGATGCCCTAGTTGTTTGAGAGAGGAAAGTGACAAAGATGATTGATGTAGGTATGTCTCCTTGAGAGTATAAGTATATTTGATGAGCCCATGAGTCTCGACGAGAATTACAATATTTCCTCATCACAAGAAAGTGGTATAGGGATAATACTCTATCATCTTATGAACCTATTGGTATCTTTTGCATCCCCATAGGTGGGCCTTGCAGTTTTGAGGGTGTTGTTTTGTTTCATATCAGAAACCTAAAAGGAGTGATCACACATCATTCAACACCTATGAGGGATAGTCAGCACATCTATAGGAAGTTAGCAAAGGGTGGAGATTGTTATGGTGTTGCAAGCACTTCCAGTTATTCATATCTCCATAGAGTAGATGAATGTGAGTTTGGGTTGCATTGGGGCTTGAGTACCAATAGGTTTAGCACTATCATTTGGATGAGTCCCATTCGTTGGCTTCACCACTTCTAGCATGGCGAAGTTGAGATCAATGTTGAGTAGTGGAGGTTGATTGGTGGCATGAGGGACATTACACAACACTACCCTTGGGATCCTGGTGGAGTGGTGTGTTCTTTGTTGCTGACATTGCTTGCAAACAAGCAAATTTGAGGAAGGTGGACTGTAATGTCCCCATTTTAGTTAGTTATCAAGAGCAGTTGAGTTAGCCTATCTCTTGGAACCTTGTAGGCTGACAGGATTAGGTTAGAGGGTCAGTGGCTTTATTTGGTGGGTTTTGTTGTTTCCATCCTTTGAGTTCAATGATTGGCTCACAGTAGGCCTTGGCAGAATAGTGATTGACAGCTTTTGACGACACGTCAATACGATGGGTTATGAGCAAGATATTAATATTTCAGTGAATTAAAGTGTATTTAATTTATTTGATGGAATATTATAAAGTCAAATTGATTTTATAATAAAGTGAATCACTTAAATTTATTTAAGTGAAAATTAAAACACTTTATGGAAAAGTACGCCCACTTATTAAATGTTGACTATTGAAAATGTGTAAAATACATTTTAAATGTATTTTAAATGAAAAGTGGCATCACTTTTGGGAATGCATTCCCTTTGGCCTTATAAGGCAAAGCAAAGGAAATTCGAATCCAATGATTGATTATTTGACATTTCTCTTTGGCTTTTGTTGAGCTTGGTTTTCTGAGACAAGGGTTTTTAGGAGATTTTCATCTTTGGAGAGCGACAATTCTTCATAGATTTGTGATTGTGAGACTGTGAAAGATCAGTTGAATGATTACTACTGAGGGGGCTCCATTCAGGAGTTCATCCATGCTTTAATCAGAGTTTTCTGTTGAGGTTTTACTAGTTTACAATAAGGAAGAGGGTTTCTTCACCAGAGACGTCTCCTTTAGCTATTTTGTAGCTTCCAACATTTTCTCTTCAGTTTATTTCTTGGGTCATACCATTTTCCTTGGAAAATGTGTCTTTTGGAGGCTAGGCGTGTGAAGTAGCTTGCAAAAATGTTTTCTTTTTGGCTCCTGATTGAGTTCCATTCTTGGCATCTACCCTTCTCAACTATTTGTATCCAGTTTCTATTGGGGAGAAATCAAATCTATAGGCCAGGCATTCCATTTTGTTAGTTTTCACCATTTTTGGCTGGCAAGCTTGGATATTTTCTTATATAAATAATCTAGAGACTATCGAGTATGACTATCATATGAAATATCTTTGTTGTGAGTGTTTAATACTTCCTACATTTACATTTTATCAATATTAGCTCAGATTTATGTTTTATAAGCATTTATATGTTGTATGCCCCTTCTCTTCTATCTAGAAATCTTCTCTAAAAAACTAAAAAACACAAGATAATAAAAATACTATAGGGGTTTGGTTGGAGCTAGCTAGGCTCATCATAGTTAAGTCCTAAAACAACTAGTCTAAAATCATAGAGCTATTCTTCACCTTCAAGGCTAGGGGTTTGTCATCAAGGAGGCAAATATAGGCTCATCTATAGATTCAAGAAGGTTAAAGGATAAATAGGAGATTTGGTAAAATATCCTTCTCATTGGGCATAAATTAAACCTATGAATGTGTTCATAGAGGTATGCCTTAATAGAAATTAAAATCATACAAAATTGACAACCAAAAGAACAAAAAAATAGTTAGACCCTATTTGTATACTTCACCCCCATTTATGTCAATAGGTAATGAATTATTACTTTCAAAGACCTATTTTAAAGCTGATCAAATACCTTGGACATGTTTCTACAGATAATAACAGTGTTATAAGCTCTTGATTTAGTTTTATTAAAAAAATTATACATATTGGTAAAATGTTGATGTATTTTTTTATTAGAGGTAAAAGATGGATTTTGATGGGGCCCGAAACCCAGTACAAGATGGTTTTGAAGGGAACCGTCAACCTATCATAGAAAAGTAAGCTGAAAATAATATAAACCATAAATCAACAACAACCCTACAACGACCTCAAAAATATTAACATGACCACACGCTGCAACTAACAAGAAAGTAAGGGCTTGAAACCCTTTTACAACCTAGTTTTACCTAAGACCAGAAACCCTTAGATACATAAAGATTATGCCTACATCTGCTAGGCATCAACAAACTAGCCGCTCATGGATGACACCATAGATTCAAGAAAGATAGCAAGCTTAATGGTGTAGGACACAATCAAGCCCCTGATCAAAAACACCAACAACTCCAAAAAATGAGAGAACTCGACATCCTTGTAGCGTAGGCTCACCGAGTACCAGGGCATCAACTTAGCCTCCACCTCTAAAGGAGAGAGCTCCCCTCTACTAGAGAGGATACCACAACCAAGTAATCCACTACCTGAAATATCCAACCCCCTCAACCTCCACCTCCATAGGAGAAGTGACCACCTCAATAGGATTAGCAACTGAGGGAACCAAAAACCTTCACCTTCCATTTCCACCTCAAGAGGAAAGGAACCCACCTCAATAGGGTTCGAGGAGAAAGCCAACACATCAACAAGACAAGCAGCCATAACATCCTTCAGTAACCTCAAAACCAGGAACAAGCTCCACACTAGAAAAGGCCCAAAAACAAAGGCAATCAAACCACCCCAAAACACAGAAACAAGAGCCAAAACAAGCAACCCAGAGACTCCAAGAAATAGAGGAAAGAACTAGCTCCAACAAGCAAAGCAACCCCCACTCACAACATCCATGAGAAACCTGGAGGGGCAAACAGAGAGTGGAGCAAAGAGCTCCCATGAACAAAAGCACCAAACAGACACCCCATGTGGCAGCAAGCACCAATAGGGTTGAAAGGAACCAAATAAAAGAATGAGACAGGGGAAAGAACACCACACCAAAGCTTGGTAAGAAAAAACAATACCAACCTAGCACAACTCTTGCCTCCCTAGAACAAGAGAGCCCACAACACCAAGCATCACCAAACAAAAGCCACCAAATGAAAGGCACCAATAACCAGCCCAAAAGAGACCAACCAGAGAGCTCAACCAAAAACCCCATAAAAGGCCAAACCAGTCATAGAGCAAGCCAACAAAAATGCCACCCACCAAAGGCTTTGAAGGAAAACCACATGAGCCTGCAAACAACAAGGAAAGGCTAAGAAAACCCACCAATGGAGAGAGTGGAGAGAGGGAAAAACAATGAAAATCAACTTTTGGACCAACATACCAGTCAGGACCTAACATGTTCCAAAATATCACTAGCAACAACCTTGCCATAAGCTTCCCACAAACTGCACCCAATGAAGGAAAGACAACCACAAGCCATAAAGGAGAGGCCCAAGCTAAAGAAAAGAAGCCAGTAGTAGAGCTCCTTCCACCACAAGCAACAAAAGTGGCTCTAGAAATGAGCCCTAGCTAGCAAAGACAAGGGGAAAGCTGTGCCACCCCACCAAAACCCACGACCTAGGCAGGAAGGCAGAGAAACGCCCAACCACCCCCATCTAAATCATCATCCTCACCTTCATCATTCACTTCATCTGCAGTATTCAAACTGCAAGCCTTGCACCCATTCCTGCCCTTTGACTGCTTCCACTCCATGCTTCTTTTTATAAAGTGTTGATATGTTAAGCATGGTTATTTGAGAATATATAATAGTTACATTTTTCTTAATATTTTCCCTAGTTTATGTCATTTACCCATGAATAGCCTATATTGGTCCTACTTTACTTTAGGTATGGCTACTTGTGATTTTTTTTGTTATTTTAAGTATGGATGGAGTGCCAAATTCTTCAAGACTAGTGCCTTATTGAGTCATAAATTCGCATTCAACCATTAAGAATAGTAAGCAAGAAAAATATAATAGAGGTATGTGTAGACACTGAAAAAGTCCTGATTAATACTATGGATCTAATTCTGATAAATTAACTCCATTTCTTCCTAAAACACTTCAAATTCATCAATTAATTAAATAATCAACATTATTTAGTTAAATTCAACAAATTCAACTATTAATCAAATAATTAAATTTATTGATTAATTCACCCTTTCTTCTAGCTAATATTCATCATATTTAATTATATCAAGTCATCTAATTAAATCCCCCTAAACCCTCTCATTTGAATAAATCAATCAAATCAAATGTCACAATCCCCTAACCTCTTCCAATTAATTAATTTTGAATTAATTAAATCCTAAATCACTTTCTAGTCATCATTAATAAATCCTCCAGCTTTTAACTCCTCAAGAGTTAAATCAACCCATGGTCAACTAACCAGGTTGCACATGAAAATAATTTCTATTAATTATTTAATTCCTCTATTTTCCCTTATGAAGGCATATTCCAAAGAATATTCCTCTCAACAACCTCTCATTCAATTTCCCTCCAAAGGTTTTCAAAAACCTTTCACATCCTCAATAACTCCTCTTACAAATATAATAATTTCTCTTATATTCTCTCAAATCTCAACCAATTTCATTCAATTCCTCTTACAACCTTTCAAATCCTCAACCATTCCCATTTATTTCTCTTCCATCCTCCTCCACTCACACATTTTCTAAAATGTGCTTCACCTTCCACCAATAGAATTGTGACACTTGTCACATTTGTATTGGCTCCCATTTTATCCAACATTCATCAAATCCTCTCATTCTTCAACCCTTGGCTTCTATAAATAGAAGCATCCTTTTCACAATATGGATCCACAACTTCATGCATTATCATTATATTCATTTTCATTGTTTTCAATCACCATCTTCATGCATTTTGAGCCCATTTTCATCACTTAGCATCATTTCCACACTTAGAATCATCTTCAAACATCAAGCTTATCAATTGGGATTGGAAAAGGGCTTCTCTCCACATCAAAGGAGCACCAGTCCCCCTATGGGATGGAGGTTTAGTTATTTCAATATGGTTTCATGTTAGCTTTAGTTGTTTTAATATCATGTTCATGTTTCTTCTTTGATTTAGCTAAGAATTTCATAGGGAACATTAGATTTGGGCTTTCTAACATGACTAATCATTGTTTGATGTTCTTATGTTAGCTTGTTGTAGGTTTGGTGTTCACTGTATGACACAAGAAACCATTTCTACTTAATAATTTTCTAATCTTACAATATTCATATATAACATAAAATAAGCCTTTAAAAATATTTTTTTGATAAATTAAATTGGTGTAACAATTTTTACATTTATATTGCAATCACATTGTAAAATTTGTTGAAGCAAAATTACAAAGAAAGAGGATCCTATCACACCTCTTAACCCAATTTTTTTAAAATATCTGCAACTAGCCAAGGAGACACTAGATCACAAGTATAAAATTTAATAGCTACCTCTCTACAATTTCTATTCAATACTTTAATAATTAATGAACTAAAAAATTTGAAACCCTATAATCTTGTACTTTTATTATATGAAAACTAGAATGACTATGTTGCAAGGTGTCGCCCTTGGTCTCCTCAGCATGGGCCGACACAACGCTTGGGTTCGTGACATAGCTTAATTGCCTCCTCTGGATCATTTATAATTCTAGTGGTTGTATCAGGCATTAACATGTTGATCTTTTGGTGCAACGACAACGACCAATGTAACAATTGGTATTAGAACCGAGGTCACAAGTTTGAACCCCTCACTTGTGCTAGGCGGGATTGTTGCAAGGTGTTTCCCTTGATATCCTCAGCATTGGCCAACATAGCGATTGGGTTCATGACATGGATTAACTGCATCCTATGGATTTTGTATAAAGTTGGCAGTTTTATTGAGCATTAACAGGTCAATATTTTTGGTGCAATGACAACCACCAATGTAACAAAATAACCCTTACAAATAAGAAAACCTATAAATATATATTTATAGCCTTAGAAATCCAAATGATGAAGGAAACATGGTAGATGAGTATTGTAGGGTTTCTCAGTCTATCACCATCATGATCTTAATTCCTACACTCAAGTGCAATGTCACTAGGATTTGCAAGGTAGTTCAAATGGGCTGAAAAAAAACATTGTAATCTATGTCATTGTGTGTAATGATTGTAGGAAAGTTTGAGTGTGTAGAGCTAGAATAGGTTTATAAAATTTGTCACAAATTAGAAATAACACGAGATGAATGTGTTAGGATTTGAAACTCTATTAGCTCCATTAACTTAGATACATTATTTTACACCTTATATTCCTTATTTTCTTCAAATCTACATCTACAATAAAAATATTCATCGTGATAGTCAATCAAATCATATTGGGTGGTTGTAGAGGTTTTCATTGAGTATTAATGGTCAATCCAAGTCATTATCATCATTACCATTTGAGAATGATGTAAAAATTTAATTCTTTCCACTTTGGCCACTTGCATTAATGTGACCATGATAATTGTATCATTTAGTTCCATCTACACTATGAGTTTAGGGCACCAAAATAACTATTTGAATGATCATAGGTAGGTTCAAGGTCAAAATAATTGTTAGATGAAAATATAAGCACTTATCAGCTTCCTCTATCAAAAAAAATCTTGAAGTCATGCCATAACCAAGTGGAAAAGTCATCAAGAAGTGAAATTATGTCCCTGTCAACTATCATTACTTTTCTAGTAACCACATGGTCTTTCCAAGTTGCTCTAGAGAATAGGTGAAAAATTGGTGAATAATTAGTGGAATTTTCAAATTTTCAAGATTCAAGTGAAATTGATACCTTACGCCTTTGGTTGGGGTGTTGAGATTTGGAGGTGGATGGGAACTAATAGTATAGATGTATGTGGATAAAGGAAGTCCTAAAGGGAAATCCTAAAAAGAAGTCCAAATTGTGGGAATGTTGAGGATTATATTTTGGGATTACCATATGATAGGTCCAAGGTGAATTGGAAGGTTACAAGTTTAATAGAAAAAGGGAAAGAAAAATTATTGGTGGGTTTTGGTAAATTCGGGAAGCTATGAAAGGGATACATGAGAGATTGAAAGTTTGAAATCCCAAGTCCAAAAAATACTTCATGAAAATAAATTAGAGATGTGGACTCAAGGAAGAACCAAATAAGGTATCTTTATAGGGATGGTCCAACTCCCTAGTCTAAAAAATAGGAAAAAAATTAATAGAAAAGATTGAGATAGTAAGGAAAATATGGAAGGACATTTGACAACCTAGCAGAAAACAAAGGAATTAGGCATTTTAGTGGAATTGACTTGGGATTAGGGATTTGATCATAGTGTCATTGATGGAGAAATAATTCTAATGCCCCAAATGATGAAAATTTTATGATTCATAATGGTGAGGAAGTTTGGAATTGGTTGAAAGGCATGACATTAAAGGAAATCCCAAAAGTTTGCAACTTTGAAAAACCTAGGAAACACCCCATACTTAGAATTTTTGGAGTTGAATGAATTTTTGGATTTAATAACACATATATGGGTTCATACATAGGGAAAAAATAGAAATGAAGGCCCATACAAATACTTATCATATTGGTTATAAACCAGGGTTGAAGGCACCTAAGTGAAAAAACTAAGAGGGACTTAATGATAAATTTTAAGACTAAATTATTGAGTCCCAATAGGCTGTGCTCTTCAAATAGATGAAAAATATGCTAGGAAATATGCTTAGTTATGAATGGAGAAGAAATATGGAGGTGGAAGGAGTTACTAATGATAGAATAAGGGATTAGAGGATTACATATGGAAATAGATGAAATGGTGACTATTTTAGGATGAGAAGATTTTTGAGATATGGAGGGGAGGGAAATGATAATGAATGGGTGGATATTCATGGTAGTGAATTGAATAACTTGGAATTTGATATAACACTTTGCATAATACACCAGGTATAAAGACCACGATGATGATGTGTCACATATATAAAGGACTGAATCAAATTAAAGGTTAGAATAAATAATAGTCCATATTTAACCATGATATAGAAGACCATGATTTTTTATGGTGGTATGCTAAAATGACCATTATAGATACAAAAATTGATAACACACACAAGAAAGAAAGAATGCATAAATGATATAAATACATAAAAGGTTTCTCCCTTATCAAAGTGAAAAATTTATGATTAATTGATGATCATGATGATAACATTATTTAGGAATAATATATATCAAAAATATTGTGAGGATTTTGTTAGGATTGAGGTGTATCAACCTTTGTGAGTCCCTTGATTTATTTATTAATTATTTTCCCCTAAGTTGCTGATTTAATTTATTAAATGCAATAATAATTGTTTCCAAATTGCTAAGTCCCTTTGTGGGACCTAGCAAGGAGTTGGCATCCTACATGCAAGGTGTGAAAAGGAAAGATTATGAAACATTTCACATGGGCGCTCCATTGGGAATGGAAATTGTTTAGACATGAAAAATGGGCACCATGTTGACATGTGGTAGTTTGTTTTGGAAGCATGCATTAGCGAGGTCTACTTGTGTGAGATTTTATCTCTTCAGAAAATCGGAAGCAAGGTAATGTGACACTTGTCAATTGGGTTACCATTTGAGCTTGGAGAATTGTGCAATCCTCTAGGATGAGTTCCCTTATTCCATGTGGCATGTATTTGACTTGTTGACTGAATATTAAAGAGGAAAATTGCTTAACGGAGACTAAGTTGTCACTTAGAGTTACTAGGAGTTGTGAGTGAGTTATATTTTGGTAGTTAAGTTATTTTTCTCTATGGGATTCCTAGCATGTGAGGTTGCTTTATTTTTTGAGTTACAAGCCTTGCATGTGCTTGCATGTTGTTGCATGTTGGTACATGTACGTGCATGTTTGACATGTTTCTAATCGGGTCACTTGGTACTCGTGCATAGTTTACATGCATGTAGAGACTAGGAAGTTGACACATGGAAAAAATCAACACCCATGTATGAGAAGTATTTATTGATGCCTTAGTGCATTTGTGTAAAGAGATTGATTGTAATTTTCTGAGATGTTGTTATGTTGTCAGATTCACTCTAGAAATTATATCATAGTTAATCAACACCTGTGCAAGCATAAACTTTGAACATTGTATTGAAATTGATTTTTATTGGAATAAAATTGATTAATGCTTTGGTGTTTTGGTTTTTCTTGAAAGGGTTTTCCCACGTAAAATTTGTGTGTTATGTTTTATGTGTTTAATTATGAAAATAATTGTTTGCATGTGCAATCTTAAAGGTTAATTGTAAAAGTTTAAAGATTTGAAATAAAGTTTTGTAGCCCTCTCCTAATTGATTTGCATTGAGGAAGTGTTTTCACACTTGGATTTCCTTTCAGTTGGTATCATAGCCTGGCTAGCTTTGTTATCCTTGTTAGGTTTGAAGGGTTTTTTTTCTTATCTAGATTTAGTGGGAGTTTTGTAGAAAGAGCTTTGTAATCTTGTTTGTAGTTTTAAGATGACAAGCACATTTGGAAGAATAGAGATGGAGAAATTCAATGTTGATAATTTTGAGTTGTGGAAACTCAAAATGGAGGATATGCTCGTAGACTAAGATCTATGGGTTGCAATATCTAGTGCAAAACTAGCAGCAACCTCGTAAGATGATTCAGATCTACAGGATCGAAAAGCCAAGGGTCTAATAAGACTCTGTTTGGCTGATTCTATGCTCTTGAATGTCCATGAGGAGAAGACTACATATAGTATTTGGAAGAAGCTTGGTGACATTTATCAAGGGAAATCCTTGGTAAATAATTTTTTCTTGAGAAAGAAATTGCATTCTTTGAGAATGGAGGAAGGAGGATTAGTTGTTGATCACTTGAATGCATTTAATATGCTAGTGGCTCAACTGGGTTCTGTTGGTGTGAAGATTGAGGATGATGACCGTTGCATGCTTTTGCTATGTTCTTTGTTGGACTCATGGGACCACCTGGTGATGGCTATTGGAAGCAAAAAAACCACTTTCAAGATAGAAGATGTGGTTGCTTCACTATTGTCTAAAGATATGTGGAGGAAGTCTTTTGAGATGGCCAAGGAGGCCCTATCTATTCGTGGTAGATCAAAGGAGAAAGGGAAGAAAAAGGAGAAGAAGTCTAATTCCAAGTCTCTAGAGAGATCTAAGTCTCTTGGTAAAAATTCCAAGGCTAAATGTTGGAACTATGAGAAATCCAAACATTTTTGGAAAGACTACAAAGAGAAGAAAAAGAAGAAAAGTGATAAATCTAATTTTGAATCCTTTTATGAAGATTTGCAGATGCATTTGTTATAGCCTTAGCAATGCATGCATCAAAAGATGTGTTTGATTGATTCGAGTGATTCTTTCCACATGACCTCTCACAAATGTTTGTTCTCAATGGTGGGAAGGTGTATTTGGGAGATGACTCTCACCTAAAGATTGTTGAATGTGGAATAGACGAGATTCAATTCCATGATGGTAGAGTGAAGGGGATTGATGGTGTTTTGTACATCTCTAGTTTGGAACTTATGGAACTTATTAGCTGTGATTTAATTATGGATAAAATTGATAGTCAACTTGCTGAGTAAATTATTCATGATAGTTATCCATTTGAACTTTCCTTAGAAATACTAAAGCATAATATATTTTAGAAAGAAACATTAGAGGTAAAATACATATACAATTATACAATATTTTAGAAATTTTGAGACTTTAACTCAAAATTTCCCCTCTCATGTGATATAATGTTTTAAAAAATTATTTATATATTACACAAAATACAAGTATATGGCCATAAAATCTATCCTTGGTTTATGAAGATCCTAAATTATATTTTCATCCATTAGTTTATTTAGTGTAGTCGAAGCAAGAAAATATTTCCTAATATAGCACCCTAAACATTTCTCACACATCATTCGATCACTAGAAAAAATAAAAAATAAAATCACTTGATTTAGATTTTTTTTTCAAACATTTATAAAAATTATGAAAAAGCCTAAACTATAACAAGATAGATAAAATTGGTATATGACTATTCTACAACCAAGGATGAATGATATCATCCTTTATCTACGTCTCTATTTTTCCTCAATTTCACCCATGTCTCTTTCTACTCCAAACAATGATATTCCACTCTCTATTGGTCCCCCTTTTATTTTTCCTTTTTCTTGCTCAAATATCCTCTTTTTTCTTGTGATTTAGGGAACATTTAAGATCAAAATTTTCCTAATTCTACTTCTCTATCCACATCCTTGAGTCTCTATTTATTCTAGAGTTAATTCATTTCCCTAAATGCCATATGACTAAATGTAAGAAAATTTATAAAGTTGCAAGAATCACTCTTTGTATTAATTTATCCTTCTTTTCAATGAAATTACAATCCATCCATGCTACATTGGAGTTATGTTTCTTCTTCAAAACAACCTTCAACTAATCTATTATTCCTAGAACTAAATATTGTTGTACGTAGATGCATATAAAAATCTTAAGTATAGACTTCCATCCTAATTCTTTAGCTTTTGGACACCTAAATGAGATATATTTTACAATCTAAAGGGAAAAAGAAAAAGAAATCCTACCACAGTGACATGCAAAACTGGGAGTTTTCCCAACATGCAAGAAACCTCAAAAAAACTTTGCACTTTAACCTTTACTCTACATGCTTACATCACCACAATTTGAGAAAAAATACTAAAGATAACAAAATAGAATTGAAGATATCTATTCAATTCATAATTGTATGATGTATTTTTATAAGTGAAGAATTAAAGAATATTTGGAAGGATATTCTCTTTTCAAATCAACTTGCCATCTCTTCCTTCTTTTGTGACTTGTATTCTTCAAAATTAGTTAAAAATTGGTTGAATAAGTCCTCATCCGGCCCATCAACCCATTCTATCCCAAACTTTGACTTCTAAAACTCTATATAAATCATGCTTATACATTTTTGGAGATTCTAAAGGTCATTCTTCATCACTTTCATTTCTAGTTTAATTTCCATGTAATGATCCAACATGTATTTATTAGCACCTAGAGAGCCATTTAAGTCACTATCTACTCTTTTTTTTTTTAGTCTTCCTTAGCAACATATAGGGGATTAAATATGTGTTTTTCTACTAAAATAAGGTACGGGCCTTCTACATTTATTAAAAACCAAAATTTGTGGATCTCTGATATAATTCCTTATGTATTTTCAAGATATTCAATCTATATTTAGCAATAAGATCCATCTTGAAAGATATATTTTTTATACATTTCTCCACAAAATTAGGCTCTTCCTCCCCAAAAATATTAGATTCTTTCATCTCAATAAAGGCACGAAACCGAATTGGAAACCATGAAAAGGTCGAGAAAGGAAGTCTCAAAGAAAAACACAAAAAGGAAAAAGTACAAATGAAAAATACATAAAGAAAGAAACCAAAAGGAAAGAAAAGAACAAAAGTTGGTGGGGTCCCCATTTTATTTATGTAAAAGTATTGGGGTGTATGCAAGGAATAACAGTATCTTAATGAATCTATGTTCTTATTAGACCATTTTATCCAAGATGTGATGTTAAAAAATTTCCTCTAGCTTTGCCTAATTGTGGTAAAAAACATGATGAATTTTTAGCAATTTCCAAGTGTTTGATGAATTTCCAAGCTTCAACAATAGGTATCTGTGAGTTGATTCATTTCCCTAAATTCCATACAACTAATTTGAAGAGTGATTTGATAATAACACACTATTTGGCCTCATATCTTCTTGATTATATGTTCTTACTAGAAAATTTTATCTAAGATGTGATGTTTAAAACTTTCCAATAGCTTTGGCTAATTCTAGGAAAAATCATGATGAATATTTAGAAATTACCAAGTGTTTGAGGAAAATAATAACAACTAAGAAAACCATGCAACCCTTTTTGATATTTGGAGGATTAAAATAAGTTGATCTAGGATAAATTTATTTCCAAGTTCCCTCTAAGATCACAAAATTATCTCTACCGATGGTCATTTATGCTTGACTACCAAATTCATCCCAATTGTTGCTAATGTTATAGTGTTGAAATAATTTTATGTTTCTTTTGAAGGTACACAAGATATTGCTAGACTATACTATTTTAGATTCTACAAGATGCTATTGAAGATATTATAGCTTGCTACTAAAGTGAAAAATAAAATTGTCAAGTTGCAATATGTGTTTCTATTACTATTGTAAATCATCCATAATTTGTTTGATCTCATTAGTTTATCCAAACATATCATTCCTCTTAAAACCAATGCATGAAACCAAAATCTTCTTAGCCTATCTTTATTTTTTGATGATGCAAGATTACCTATAAACCTAAAATCTCCTAGATATTAGATAAATTAGTTAGGTAAAATATATCATGAACTTAAATACTAATGAAAATTTTGTGAAACTTGAGATTGAGACTCCATGTTTATTTCTCATCCAAGTTGTTTCTTAAATTTCTTTATCTATCCATCTCACTAAGTATTATTGTATTACTTTTCTTTTCTCTTGTTTACTTTATTACTTTTAAAATCAATCACTAATTTTGTCTTATCTTTTACCTTCTTAGGTAACTACTATACCCAATGTAAAGTTGTCTATGTATGATTTTAGAGAATCTTATAGAAAGGGGTAGTTTTTCATAGGATTCATGGTGACATAATCTATTTTGAGTTTTGATTTTACAATTTTTTGTAAATCACATATTCACATTTTTTCGCCATACAATTCCTATTTTGAGACCTTAAAAGGGCCATATCTTAAATGTAAATAGACTAATTTTTTCAGAGTGCATTTTTTCTACACACTTCATGTTAGTGTTATTTTCATCTTACTTTATTTCTAAATTATATTTGATGCATTATGCAATGTTTGAGATCTTGGAAACATTTTCAGGTATTGTAAACACACTAATGATAAAGTACTAATTAATTATACTTGTCCGGGGGTCTTTTATGGGAGTCATGAAGTAAGATAAATCTATATTTTGGGGGTCTCTTAATTGGTTTGTTTGGCTGATTCAAATAATTAATAATTAGAATCAAAAGATATCTAGTTATTTTCAAACTAGATAGATTAAAATAAAAGTTATAATGAGATGTATTTGTGATAAATTTGAGATAGGTCAAACATGTGTACATTATCTAGAGTTATTCCTAAATCCAATACTTTTTTGGTAGAAAATTGTATGGTGTGATATTGATCATGTCATATGATTGCACTTGTGTTTTATCAATATTAAGACCATGATAGCCACCACACACATTGAGTTACCTCATGAAATTTTGACCAAAATTTAGGAGATTCATAGAGAGAAAAATGAACATACATTTCTAGATGACTCTACCATGGGTACTCTTTGTCCCCTTGAAGTTTTCTAACTATATGACCATAAATCAATTATAGTGATTGAGGAATATGAAGAAATTGAAAATCAAGATTGCATAGAGACTTCTTTTTATTCTCCTTTTCCCCCTAAATAGAGTATTATTGTTTCCTTAGATTACATGGATCCTAATATAAATATATAAGGTTCATCTTCTTTTATCTTTGAGTTAGCACTTAGAGGGTGATGCCTATCCTTTTCCTAGATTAGTGATTTGATTATTATTAATACTCAACTATCTAGTGTGGACATAATGTCATGGAATGAGAAATATAATATAATGATATGCATTATGATTCCACCATCATCCCTATAGCTTCATTGAGGAATACTAGTGATCCTTCATAGGAGATACATATTATTCTTCTTGATCCACATCATTGGAGATCTAACTACCACATGTTTGACATCTATTTATGGATTCCCACCTATCTATAACATGCCCATTGTTCTTCCTAGTAAATCTACTAATTTTTACCCACATGTAATTGACTATGCATCTAATGTAAACCACTAAAAAAAATTCTTCTTTATTCAATAATAAATGCATCATTTGAAATATAACTTTATCCAAACTTTTCCATTGCATATTCAAAGAATCATTCCAATAATATAAGTATGATTTAACTTTACATAAATATATTCAAGGTAATGTTTCATATTACAATTTCGATATAGATGGACTCCTAATTGCATACATTGCTTCAAAAAGCTTACATGAACTAGAAATATAAATGGTCAAGAATGTCCTTTTCCCAAATCTTGGTTGCTAACTGCATGAGGAGAAGCATCACTCAAGAACTTTTTCACCAACCATGGACTAATTGTGGTCACACACACATCTACCAAATAGGTAGATGGCCCTACCCTTCAAAGAAGAGATTGGTTTGGTAACATCATCCTTCAAATAGCCTTTTTTGAGCATACTAGTGTGTCCTACAAATTTAGAGCTACCATAATGTCTACTACCTCATATATGATTACCCCAGCCTAGAATGTAAATTGGATCACACACTGAACTGACAGTGTAGACAATGGCTTCCTACACTAATTTTTCCAAAGATTCATCACCCAATAACTTCAAGTGAGGTCTTCTAAATCACCACATTTAATTGTTCGATTTGTATTGACCATTAGTATTCTATTCTAAGGTTATCCCCTTTCACGTGGATTTATCCCAACCCCAAGAATAACCTTCCCATTAACTTATATTTAATAACATGCTATAAGATCCTCAATATAACTCTATCTTATGCTACACACCTAGAGCATTGCCAAACTATGTATAGTTTTGACATTCTACGAATAGTATAAATAGTATACAAATGTGTAAACCCCTTCTATTGTATAATAACTATATACTTTTGAACCCAAAATAAAGGTTTTCCAAAGAAAAAGATAAACAAATATATTTCAAAAGAATTGTAAGCATCAAACACACTTAAAAGACAATATTTTCAACATGACATCAAAATAAACAAACTCTTCAACATAATAATAAGGGAGTAGAAATCAGCATGCCTTTTAAAGCTCCAATTGAATAATCTTCCCTCCTAGCTTTATGGATCAAGATCACTTGCTACTTCCACTAGGAACAACCAAAATACCTCTACTGGTTTTTCTCTAGATCTCTCAACAAAAAATATAAAATAACAAGAAACTCTCTCTATCTCACAATTCTTAATTCACTCTCACAAAACTTACAACATAATAACACAAAGAAAATCATATGAAGTGTAACAATTGGTAGAATGGGAACCTCTATTTATACTAATTTGTGAGCAACCAAAGGTTACAAAAAATTAAGTATTTATTCCACCTTTCATCCTCATGCAATGACTCACTCACAGGTTTGCAACACATGGCATTCCTCTCCATGCAAATGGTTGATTCGACTTGATATTTGGGACAACAAGCTAAAAATAGGTTACCTAATTTGAATTCCATTTCAAAATTCTACCAAGTTTGCTTTTGAATGAGTCTAAACATTCATTTGCAAGCTTATACAACTTCAAAGACTTCTTTTACATTCCAACTTCTATCAAATATGGTGCCACCTCTTAACTCTTGGTGCCACCTTCTTAGGTGTGGCTTTGACATATCCTACAAGTTCCTTAAACAACATCAACCACATTCTAAAATTTTTACACAACAACACTATCTCATACATGCTTTGTTTCATGCTTTGTCTTGGTCTCAAAAAACTTTATGTGTTGGCTTCTTTCCTCCAAATTTTGTGCCATATTCTTTATGTGCTATATGCTCTATGCGCCATATGTTACCATATGTGCTTTGCTTCACAATAATAATCATCACTATTTATGCACTTGGGAATTATATCAATAACTTTATTCATATATTATTTATATATATACGCATTTATCAATTGAAGTATATATATACATATATGTATATGCATCAATATATATTCTTTCCATAAGTTTATCAAATACATTTTATTAACAAACATATTTATATTATACATAAATATAAAGAATAGTATTACGTATATATATATTAATAAATATGTTAATATATCAACTTACACACACACACACACATATATATATATACTATATGCTATATATACATATATACATAATTCCATTTCAATATCTTTCTAAAACACTCAAACATACAATACCATTGAATGCCATATATACATGGAATGTATATATATATGTCACTTAGTCCCATTAGTATTCCCATGCATATGAGTAATCCATCCATGAGCATGCATAGGCATGTCTACCTACATATACTCATGTACGTATTTACTCATATGTATGATTTTACCATAGACACATACATATATACATATATATAAATTAAATGCATATATCCCATCGATATAAAAGTAAGCACTCAAGGAAGGACTTCAACAGAAATTCAAGACTTCATCACATCCCTCATTCCAAACGATCATAAAACAAGATTACAATTCAATATAAACATTCATAATCAAAATAAAAGATCAATTACCCATTACCTGAACCAACTTGACTTAACTAAGACTAACTAGGGTGTGAGTGTGTGAAATCTTCATAAGGCCAAATTTAGAGGTTTCCAAACCAAGTTCTTCTCCTAAGTGATACTTTCCCTCTCTTCCGGAGGCTTGATCCTATTCCTGCATTCAACTTAGTTCACCATAATAGTAGTTAGTTTAATCAATGCATCATATACCTCACATATATGTCATATTCACATTATATATTTCATATACTGAATCATAAATCATTCAAATTAATCAAACACTCATTCAACATATTTCCATCAGAATTCATAAATAAAACACATTCACAAATTTATTGAAGCAATTTACCAAACTAGGTAATAGTTAATAGATATTAACACACGGGGTGTAACATATTCCCCCCTTGATAATAATCATCCCTAATGATTTTTTAGTATCAAATAGGATCATAACATAAAGCACACATCATAAAACATCATTATTTTCAAGAGTTTTCAAAATCTAGCAAGACTTGTGGAAACTTCTAATTTATTTCAGCATAGTCTTCCCATTTGGTAGAGTATTTTGCATACTGATCCCACTAGACATTGCATTGCAGAACCTCTCGGTTACATAAGTGAAGCTTACATGTTCCAAGAACCTTGAATGGGTTAATTGTTACTACCCCTGGGTCCTACACCTATAAAGCATTCCAATCAATTTATTACCTGGTAAATACTTCTTACGATATGAGACATGAATGACGTTATGCATCTTGGCAAGAGTTGGTGGTAAGGCAATCCTATATGCAACAAGGTTAATTTCTTCAAGAACTTAAAAAGTTCCAACGTAGCAAGAGCTAATTTGGTTAAATTTTTTAACTTGATAGAACTCTTGCGAGGCTTAACTCTCAACAATACCCTATCCCCTACTACGAAATTCCTAGGTACGCATTTAGAATCAACATAATTTTTTTACCTATTGTTAGATTTTTCTAACCTTTGCTTAATAATTCCAATTTTTTCCTCCATTTTTGATAACATCTCTAGCCCAAGGCTTATCCTATCTTCTATTTTATCACAGCTAATAGGAGTTTGACACTTCCTGCCATATAAAGCTTCAAATGGTGCCATCTTAATTACAAAATGATAGGAGTTATTATATGAAAACTCTACCAAAGGTAGGTAATCCTCCCACTTGTATTGTTTATCCATACAATACATCCTTATTAGGTCTTCTAATACTTGGTTCACCCTTTCCATATGTCCATCCATTTCTTGATGATATGTAAAACTTATATTTAATTTTGTTCCAAGTGTAGAAAATAGGGTTTTCCAAAACCTAGATGTTTCTCTAGCATCCCTATCTAAAATGATCTTTTTAGGAATCCCATATAATTTAAATCTCTTGAATAAAATTTTGTGCTATTACAAGAGCTCCATTAGTCAAATTCCCTGGTATGAAGTGAGCTACTTTTGTCAACTTGTCAACCACTACCAGTATGGCATTGTGCTTGTTCATTGACACAGGGAGACCTTGTACAAAATCCATGCTAATAACTTTCCACTTACTTTATGGAACTTCATGTGGATATAATAAACCTATAGGATGATGATTCCCCGTCTTCACTCTTTAGCATTCTAAGCAACTTGCTACAAATCTAGTTGCATCTCCTTTCATACCCTTCCAAAAATATAATGGCTTTACATCAACTAACATCTTTGTTACATCTATATGTCTTGAATAGGGTGTATTGTGAACTTCTTTCCATACCATGCTTCTTAATTCCTCAATATTAGGTACATAAATCCTTCCCTTAAATCTCAATAATCTATTAGGTTCAAAGTGATAACCCTCATACCTTCGATCTTTCAGATCATCTACGAGTGCTTGCTTAACTTGCTCATAGAACTCGCCACCTTTATATTTTTGCAACACTTGTTCCTTGAAGTCAATTTGGATTGATATCATAGAGGAGATATGCCTCCTACGACTTAAGGCATCGACAACCCGATTCTCTTTTCCCTTGATATAACTGATATTGAAATCATAGTCAGATATCAACTCCAACCATCTCCCTTGTCGTGCACTCAGATTGGGTTGGGTAAGCAAATACTTTAGACCATGGTGATCAGTCTCCAACTCAAATGGTTTTCCCAATAGATGATCTCTCCACATCTATAACGCATGGACAACAACTGCTAACTCTAAATCATGTGAAGCATAATTATGTTCATAGGGCTTCAATTTCCTTGATTCATAAGCTATGAATTTTCTTTCCTACATTAATACTCCACCCAATCCTTCTCCTGATGCATCCATAATAACTAGAAAGTTACCATCTAGATTTGGTACCTTTAGTATCGGTGATGTGGTCAATCTTTCCTTAAGTTGGTCAAATGCTTCTTGACACTTCTCAGACCACTCAAAATTAGTTCCCTTCCTTTGCAATGATGTGATGGGAAAAGCTATCCTTGAAAAGTTTGTGAAAAACTTATGGTAATACCCAGCCAAACCCATAAAAATCCTAATTTATGGCATGTTCTTGGGCACCGACCACTCCAACACTTCTTTTATTTTTTTGATCAACTGAAATACCATCCATTGAGATTATCTGACCCAAATATTGTACTTTCTTTTTCAAGAAGGTACACTTTGAAATTTTTCCATATAATTTTTTCTCTCTCAATTGTTGGAGAACAATCTATAGATGCTTGAGATATTCTTCTTTAGTCTTGGAATAAATTAAGATTTCATCCAAGAAGACCAACACAAACTTATCTAAACAGTCTCTAAATACATTGTTCATTAGGTTCATGAATTTCGTTGGTGCATTCATCAATCCAAATGGTATAATTGTGAACTCATAATGTATGTATCTAGTTTTGAGAGTAGTTTTGTAAATATCTTCATCCTTGATTCTTAGTTGGTGATATCCAAAACATAGATCAATCTTTGAAAATACTACCATTCCCCGCATCTGATTGAAAAGATCATCAATACATGGCAATGGATACTTTTTCTTTATCATTGCTTTGTTAAGAAACTGATAATCAATACATAAGTGTATTGTACCATCCTTCTTCTTTACAAAGATCGCTAGCGCTCCCTAGGGTGAAACACTGGGTCTTATCAATCCTTGATACAACAACTCTTCTAGACGTGCCTTTAACTCCATTAATTCAATTTTGGCCATCCTATAAGGTACTTTCGATATAGGTTTTGACCTTGGTACTATGTCGATAGAGAAATAAAATATCCTCTTAGGTGGTAATCCAGGTAATTCTTCTAGAAATACATCCACAAACTTTCATAAAATAGGGTATTTTTCTATATTTTTTGTTCCTAATTCTAATGCTCTACCTTATTCGACATCTTGGGAGTCTCGAGGTCCATGAAATACTAAATCATCTTGAGAAATGAATTCCTTATATTCCTCAAGTTTTTCCATTTTTACCGCAAAGAGTTGGCAACCTTTCTTCTTTTCCCTATGCATCTGCATAGTGGATATCTGTTGTAACTTAACCTCTCTTGGTGTTCCTTGTATTGACACTAGGTTACCTAGATAATCTAAGCATTCAACTATTCTAGAATGACAATCTACCTTGGCCCTATTTTTCCACAACTAATTCATCCCTACAATGACATCATAAGAACCTAAAGGAGTTATGTATATACTTACTTCTATTGAGAAACTCAGAAGTTCAACTATTGCCTTGAATAGACATTGACTCACTTTAGCACTTTTCTGGTTTCCATATATTCCACAACCCAAAACTTTTTCATGTAGCCAACTTTTCTAGACATTTGACTTGCTACTCTAGGAGAAATGAAATTTTATGTTGCACTAGTATCTATTAAAATTGAAATGGGAATTGCAAACAAAGTACTTGTAACTTCTATTAGATTTATTTGGTACTTCGCTTTCTGATTATCCACAACACCATGAATCCTTTGTTGGAGCACATATTTCTAAGGTGGAATAGAGTTACCATGTGGTTGTGTCCTAGATGGTTTTCTCAGAAAATTAATCGAATAGTGATCCCCGCCACATGTAAAACATCCCTTCACTAGTCCTCTCCTTTTTGTTGGTCTTCTAGAATTACTTTCATTTCCTCCAACATTGCTTTTATAGTTGTTAATTTTTTTGTTGTTTCCTCTTCAATCTATCCTTGGTTCACCCCAATTATTTTGGGGTACCTTATCCCCTTGCTTTTGATAACTTTTCCCTTCACCAGAATTCCTTGGAGTTTGATTGTTTTGTGTCCAAGCGAGCTTATTTTTCTTCCTCTCCTAGTAGTTTGAGATAGAATTAAGCCTTTGTTCCTACTTAATTTCCTTCTCGTACACCAATTCCATGATAGCTAGACCATGAAAATCTACCTCGCCACCAATTTTCTCATTTAGACCCATGATAAACTTTCTTATATGAAATCACTCATCCTTCTGATACATAGGTACACACTTTAGAAGTTGAGTGAACTTATCCCAATACTCATTCACTGAGGAGTCACCCTGCCTTAGGTTTTGGAAGTCAATGAGATTTTGGTCATAGAAGAGTTGGGGCAACCATCGTTTATGAAAAATATTTGCAAACTCATTCCATGTGAGACTTAAAGAACTAAGCCCTAGCTCCATTTTCTTACTCATCCACTAGTTGGATGCTTCACAACCAAGTGAAATGATCCCCATATATCTTTAGTGGCCTCAGAGTAATTTCTTATCTCATAATACTTCTCCATTTCTATAAGCCATGCTTCTTTCACATCTCCAGTAGCACTACCCTCAAGTTTCAGTGGTGTGATCTTCCTCATGTCATGTGATAACTCATTTTCCAAACACTTCCTTTTGGTTCTCTCATAATATGATTGTGACCTATCACTCTCTTGATCACTAGATTTAGTATGATTACGGGAATCCTCCCCTTCTTCCTCGTTGTTGTTAACTTCTTCTTCATCATCATTTGGGATTTCTTGATCCACTCTTTCCTTTCCCCTAACTTCTTGTTCAAGGTTTCTTGTTCTAGTTTCATCCATGATAGCCAAAATATGGTCCAACTTAGCTTCGGTATCTCAACACGACCTACTTCTTGACTTTCCCCAAAGTTAGTTCTCATCCTAATCATTTTTCCAAGAATAGTCATACTTGAAGGTTTCATTTTAATTAGATCTATGAAGGTTTTCTCAATGCTACAGTATTCCAAAAATATCTAACATTCAAATAAGAAATTCTATTTAAAGAACTCATTCATAAATTTTTCCAAAGCAAGATTTTTATTATAATAAAAAAGGATTTCAATTTCCTTGAGTTTACATAGAATGACTATTTAGAGAGTCTAAGGGAGTATATCCCTCTAATTCACTTTTTGATACATAACTTCATGGGGTATATCCCTAATATTTTTTCCCATTCCAATCTTTGAAAGGATAATAACCCTAAGATTTGTCCTTAGACACATAGTTTTGAGGTACATAACCCTTTGATTCACCACTTGTGGCTATTACAATGACTTCCGCTAAGGGAAGGACTCAAGGATCCCTAAATACTATGACTGGGTTTTGATGGCATATCCTTGGAAAGTGACAAGGGTCCAACTTTTTTAGAGAGACAAGAGGTAAGTAGTTGAAGTTGGCATCATCTTTCATCCTTCTCTTCTCTTGAATAATTCACAAAAGAGCATGATTGGATGTCTCAGTATTGCTTAGCCAAATGGTGTCATCATGATTGGATGTCTCTTTCCTTCTTGGCCCGTAGGTAGTGCTCATTTCCAACCACTAACTTTCTTGTAGTCATCCTGAGATGCACCATCTTGGCACAAGAATTTCCAAAAATTAGATTCACATAATGTTGGATTGGAAACTTAGCAATCACATAACTTCCAAAGCTGAACTTGGTAGCTCTAATACCATGTGTAACATGCCCATTGTTCTTCCTAGTAAATATTCTAAGTTTTACCCACATGTAATTGACTATGCATCTAATGTAAACCAATAAAAAAAATTCTTCTTTATTAAATAATAAATGCATCATTTGAAATATAACTTTATCCAAACTTTTCCATTGCATATTCAAAGAATCATTCTGATAATATAAGTATGATTTAACTTTACATAAATATATTCAAGATAATGTTTCAGATTACAATTTCCATATAGATGGACTCATGATTAGATACATTGCTTCAACAAGCTTACAAGAACTAGAAATACAAATGGTCTGGAATGTCCTCCCAAATCTTGGCCGCCAACTACATGAGGAGAAGCATCACTCAAGCACTTTTCTTCCAACCATGGACTAATTGTAGTCCCTTGCACATCTACCAAATTAGAAGATGGCCCTACCCTTCAACAGAGAGATTGGTTTGGTAACCTTATCCTTCAAATAGCATTTTTTGAGCATAGCGATGTGTTGTACAAATCTAGAGCTACCACAATGTTTACTACCTCATATATGATTACCCCAACCTAGAATGTAAATTGGATCACACAGTGAATTGACAGTGTAGACAGTGGCTACCTACACCACTTTGGCCAAAGACTCATCACCCAGTAACTTTGAGTGAGGTCTTCTAATTCACCACATTTAATTGCTCAATTTATATTGATCATTACTATTCTATTCTAAGGTTATCCCCTTTCACGTGGATTCATCCCAACCCCAGGAATAACCTTCCCATTAACTTATATCTAATAAGTTTCTAGAAGATCCTCAATATTACTCTATCTTATGCTACACACCTAGAGCATTGCCAAACTATGCATTGTTCTGAAATTTTACGAATAGTATAAATAGTATACAAATATATAAAACACTTCTATATAACTATATACCTTTTAACCCAAAAGAAAGGTTTCCCAAAGCAAGAAATAAACAAAGATATTTCAAAAGACTTACAAGCATCAAACACACTTAAAAAACAATCTTTTCAACATGACATCAAAATAAAAAAAACTCTTCAGCATGGTAATAAGGGAGTAGAAATCACATGCCTTTTAATGCTCCAACTAAATAATCTTCCCTCCTAGCTTGATGGCTCAAGATCACTTGCTAATTCCACTACGAACAACCAAAATACCTCTATTAGCTTCTCTCTAGATCTCTCAACAAAACAATATAAAATAACAAGAAACTATCTCTTTCTCAAAATTCTCAATTCACTCTCACAAAATTTGCAGCATAATAACACAAAGAAAACCATAATGATAAGTGTAACAATTGGTAGAATGAGAACCTCTATTTATACTAATTTGTGAGCAACCAAAGGCTATAAACAAATAAGTATTTCTACCACCTTTCATCCTCATGCAATGAATCACTCATAGGTTTGCAACACATGATTTTCCTCTCCATGCAAATGGATGAGTCAACTTGATATTTGGGATAGCAAGCTCAAAACGGGTTTCCTAATTCGAATTCCATTTCAAAATCCTACCAACTTTGCACTTGAGTGAGTCTAAACACTCATTTGCAGGCTTAAACAATTTTAAAGACTTCTTTTACATTCTAACTTCTATCAAATATGGCGCCACCTTTTAATTCTTGGCACCACCTTCTTAGGTGTGACTTTGATATATTCTATAGGTTCCTTAAACAACATTAACCACATTCTAAAATGTTTACACGACAAGCAGTTATCTCATACGTGCTTTGCTTCACAATAATAATCATCTCTATTTATGCGCTTGGGAATTATATCAATAACTTTATTCATATATATATATATATGTTATTTATATATGTATATACACACACACACATTTATCAATTGAAGTATATATATACATATATGTATATATCTATATATTAATATATATATTCTTTCCATAAGTTTATCAAATACATTTTATTAACAAACATATTTATATTATGCATAATTATAAAGAATAGTATTACTTATATATATATATATATACAATTATATATAAGTATATATATATTAATATATGTACTATATATACATATATACAATTCCATTTCAATATCTTTATAAAACACTCAAACATACAATACCATCGAACATCATATATACATGAAATGTATATATACTTATATATATGTCACTTAGTCCCATCAGTATTCCCATGCATGTGGGTAATCTATCCATGAGTATGTGTAGGTACGTCTACCTACATATACTCATGTATGTACTTACTCATATGTATGAGTTTACCATAGACATGTACATATATACATATATATACATTAAATGCATATATTCCATCGATATAAAAGAAAACACTCAAGGAAGGACTTCAACACAACTTCAAGACTTCATCACATCCCTCATTCCAAATGATCATAAAACAAGATTGCAATTCAATATAAACATTCATAATCAAAATAGAAGATCACTTACCCATTACCCAGACCAACTTGACTTAATTAAGACTAACTAGGGTGCGAGTGTGTGAAAGCTCAGTAAGGCCAAATTTAAAGGTTACCAGTCCAATTTATTCTCTTGAGTGATGCTTCCCCTCTCTTCCAGAGGCTTGATCTAGTTCTTGCATTCAACTTAGCTCACCATAACAGTAGTTAGCTGAATCAATGCATCATATACATCACATACATGTCATATTCACATTAAATATTTCATATATTGAATCATAAAGCATTTAATTGAATCAAAAATTTAGTCAACATATTTCCATCAGAATTCATAAATAAAACACATTCACATTTATTGAAGCAATTTACCAAATTAGGTAATAGTAAATAGATACTAATACACGGGGTGTAACACTATCAAATCCTAAGGAGACATTTGAGGACTTAGTCTCCCTATTTTGTGATAATGATTCTATATTTTAACATGTCCCATATTTTTTGTACAGGATAATCTATCTCCACATGGTTTTGACAGGCTAATTTCTTTAGTTAGGCCTGAGAATATTGATTTAGTTGTGATACTTTTTAGCATTGATATAGGAAAATTTGAGTAGTTTAGAAACATCTTTTTCTTTTTTCCTCTAATCATTCCACCATTGGAGTGGGAATTCGATAGAATTACACCACATAATTTCTTTCTATCCAAAGAAAGATGCATTTTTCAATGCAAAGGGACCTACTTTTATCTCTCCACTATGTGGGGTCATTAATATTTCAAGGGTATATTCTATTTTTTGGGCTACATGGATCTTCTCTCTTAGTGGGGGATTTATTACTCTTTCTTAGGGTGCTTTCCTTCCTTTGTCGTAGGGAGATTTATCTCCCTCTCTTAGGGGCTTCCCTTGTTTTTTATGAGGGAATCACTTGTATATGGGCACCTCATAAACCTATGCATTAACAATACCCATCTATTTCACTCACCTATGTTCTGATTAAGGGGCATTGGTTTAGGTTTTTTTCCTTTGTCATTAGTTTAGTGTCATTTCCATACTCCTAGTTTAACTTACTTAGGTAGGATCATTTGATATTAATATGTATGAGTGGACTGAGTTGTATATCTTTATAATTATACCTTCCTCCTCTTATGCATTTCTTATAAATGCACTCACCTAGATTTATTTTTTGTCATACATTTTTTTGCATTTTATTTTTTCACTCTCATTATTAATGGGAAATAACATTTTTAGCTTATTATTTGGCCTTGAGTAGTGTTTTGGATATCACTATGGCACTAGGTATTCATAGACTTCTTATAATTGTAAAATCTAGAAGATACATCCCTTTGCAAGAAATATCCATAAAGATGGAAAATATCCTTCTCTCATCTATCCAAATCCTTGAAATATATCCAAGAGATAGCATGCAAGATCTTACAAGATATTAAGAAAATAAAAACAAGAGAAAACCATTTGCCAAGGTTTGAAGAGAAGATTATAACTCTAAAATGTGTACAATCAAGAAGTGGAAATAATTTCTATGCTCATAACTAAATTAATTAATATTATCACCAAAAACCAAAATGAAAATCTCTGTTAAGAGTTCTAAAATATTTTAAAATATATTATATCTCTTGTTTAAGCTTGCTCTCAAAATATCTACCTCAAAATGGAATAATAAATTCTCAAAGAAGGAAGCCCATCCTTAATCCCAAGTATAAGGTGAGTAAAAATCAGCTCAATCTCCCATATCCTCACCAATTACATGGTGTCACTTGTCTATCTCTCAAGGAAGCCCTAGCCATTGAAAATTCAACAAAATAAACTTTTATAAAATATTACACTAAAATAAATAAATAATTGTGATAATTATAATTATCTAACTAGGAAATGCCAAATTCAACAATAGAAACTCCACTCAACAAGCGGATGGTATAAAATAATAAATTATCTCTTACAAGGCCATGTGGTCATAGTCATATGGTCTTCCAAGGCTTTCCCCAAGGTATCATTAATGAGCCCATAGCTAAGCCAAGAAAGCCACCTAAATATTTCTACAAGCCTTTAGATGTTCCCAAACATATTGACCCCAACACAAGCATCAATTTTTACATTATGAAAATCAAATGTAAGATTTTGGAAAATAAGATTCAGGGGATTAAATTAAAATTAGTCAATGCTCAATCAAGAACAATGTGGAAGCACTAAAGATCCTCATGAAAAAATAAAAGAGCTTAAAGAGGAGCAGACGAATAGTGTGAACTCTAGCAACAACAAAATGGAGTAGGCAGAAAAAGAAAAGGTAAAAAGTTATTGCTAGAGGGTGACAAAGAACCCAGTGCTCAAACCCATGGGAATAAGAAAAATCCTTTGAAGAAGAAAATAATGAGTTGTTGACTCTGGTTAATCAACACTACAATCAAGAAATGGAGGTGGCTAACACCCTTAAAAATATGAAATAGTCTATTTGATTTTTAGTTGATTTTCATTTGTTGTTGTTTGACTACTACTTGGTTGTGCCTTTCCCTGATTGTGCAATGTTTTGATGTTAAGGCTTTAGGTCCCTTCAAAACCTATTTTTCCTATTAATAAAAAACACAAGCATCAAATTTCACCTAGAAATAAAGAAATTGAACTTTTATGATGTCATAAATATTGCATTTTCATTCAAATCTAAGTTTACACATTTCATTTCAAATTAAAACTTGCACACATGAATAAAATTCATTTCATAATACTTGGATAACACTAATACATTACAATTTAAAGGATAAGAAATATTTATAACATTTATGGGTTCACACATGGGTTTTCAAGATCTCATATGACTCAAGATTTTTCACATATTCATGCCTTAATCACCCAATAATTGGACTAAGAAAGTAGGTAAAATCATTGTCTATCTTCTCAACATGCCTTTTGTTGGCCAATACTTTTTTTAAATTCTACAAATTTAATTGCTTACATTAAATCCCATTTTGGAACTCATAGCTAAAGCATAATAGGATAGAACATTATATCCTCATGATTTCATACATACACATGATATATCACAAACATGAAAATAAAGGCATGTGGAATACTACATATTATATTTCTCAATGCACACATTATTATACTATCTAAACACTATGTAATCTTAATCAAATCACATCTTAATTGATGCAGGAGCATCCAACGGTGTAGGGCAATCTTGCATCACCCAAAAATAATGTTTTCTTTATTTTCTTTAGTTGTTTTGATCCCATGATGACACTTAGGGGATATAAGACTGTCATAAATCAAAAATAGCAAAAATGAGCACTTACTATTTTTAGTAAGTTGGCCTAAACAGACTCATATGGACGTGAAAATTTACCCCAAGGAGCAGAGCTGAAAAAAAGTTTTGGTCACGAAAGAATCACCTCAATACCCTGCACGATTTGGGAGAAATTAAAGTTTCCGTCCTGGGGAATTTCTCCAATGCAACTTCAAATTCAGATATAAAACTTTAGAGGCCCCGAAACAACTCAAAAGATGGCTGAACTGACCTATGGTCAATTTATGTGTTGTAGAGCTTGTTGATAGCTTTCCAACGATATGCAATAATACCAAATTGGACACCCGAATCAAACATTATGGACTAGCGAAGTTGGTCCTCTAAAAAGTGAATATCTTTAAAAAGAATCTTCCTAGGCCAGAAATCAAACGATGGGACTTTTGGTGCCAAAACAAAAAAGGGAAATTTGTACTTTCTAGAACATTCTAGGGTAGTTATTGGGGAATATAAAAAGGTTAAGTGGGGGTTGTAGAAGGTGGCCATGATGGTGCAGATTGTGGCTTCGAATAGTAGATTTTTCTTTTTTGAGTTGATTTTGTTGTAATGAATCAAGCCCATGAGGCTGTAGCATGTAAACTTTGAATCTGTAATTTCATTTTCTGAAAATAATTCAAAGTGAGTCATTTCTTTGTCTCACATCTTCTGTGTTGGTAACTGTTATTGTGATTTATGTGGGTTTTGGGTGGTGTATCCCTCATTAAGTAGTATCAGAGCATGAGTTCTTGAGCCTATAACAGAGTGTCGAACGTGAGGCAGTTGTAGCAGGATCTATGAGTGTGGGTTGAGTTCAAGATTCCTCCAAGAATTTCCCAGTATGGCAAAGGTAGAGGTTGAGGTCGTGGAGGAAGAGATCCACCAAGAGATGAAATAAGAGCCCTTAGAAGGAAATTAGAAACCTTGCAACAAGAGGTTTGAAGAAGAGATGTGCAATGAGACAAAGATGAAAATGAAGATGAAACGAAAGAAGAAATGGAAGAGGAAGAGCAAGATCTACTGGAACCTGGAGAAACAAGATTGTTGCGAGTGATCTCAAGCATTGGGAAGAGACCTAAAATGGAGGTTTCAAATTTTAGTGGAAATATGAATCCTAAAGAATTGATTGATTGGATCAATGACATGGAGGAATTTTTCGAGTTTGAGGAGATTGAAGATTCTCACAGAATGAGGTTTGCAAAGACAAAATTGAAAGATCACACCAGTATATGGTGGAAAGAGGTCTAGTTAGAAAGAGGAAGACAAGGGAAAGATAAAATTTCCAGATAGGACATAATGGTGTGAAAATTGAAGAAACAATTTATTCCAATCCATTATGAATTAGAGCTTCTCAAGAAGATGCAGAGCTTGAGGCAAGCGACAAGGACAGTGAAAGAATACACAAAGGAATTTCACAAGGTCCTAATTCAGACATGACATTATGAGGTGAATAAAGAGAAATTTTCTCATTATATTAACGGGTTGAAGCCAAGCATACAAGAAGAATTGGCACTGGTAAGAATGACCACTATTGAAGATGCTTATCAGTTTTCTCTAAAGGTTGAAGAACAACTGAACAAGAGGTTTGCGAACAAACAATGAGGTGGAGGCCATGGAGGAAAGACTGGTGGATGGTCATATGGAGGTTGAAATGAAGATCAAAAGAAGGGTGAAGGCTCTAGTAGCAGCCAAAACCAGAAAGGAGATAATACTTACCATCCTCATGATCAGAAAAATGGAGACCAAAGAGGAAGAGGAAGATTTGGACGAGGATTGGGAAGAGGAGGCTTCTGTGGAACCTATTTCCAGTGTGGAGAAGAAGGACATAGAGCCTATGAGTGTCCTCAACATCAAGGAAGGACAAATAGAAGACCTGAGGGTAATGCACGAGTTGCACATGTAGATCATGAGGATGCCAAGTCTTCACATTCTGAGGATGCAAAAAGAGGAGAGGTTCTTGTTACCATAAGAGCCTTGCTGAATGAGGAGAAGGAACCAACTCAAAGGAAGAATTTGTTTCACACCAAATGTAAGTGTGAATGTAAAGTTTTCAATGTTATTATTGATGGAGGTAGTACTGATAACCTTGTTTCAAAAGAAATGGTTAGTAAGTTGTGGTTGGAGAGAGGAAGGCATCCAAACCCATACTAGATTGCTTAGTTGTTGAAGGACCATAAATCCTTGGTAAATGAACAATTTCTGGTAAATTTCAAGATTGGAAATTACCATGATGAGGTATTGTGTGATATTATGCCTATGGATGTTTGTCATATGTTGTTAGGAAGACCATGGCAGTTTGATTGGGGAGTAGTACATGATGGAGATGCCAACACCTATTCTTTGACAAAGGATGGGGTTCGTCATAAGCTGAAGCCCTTGAAAGAGGCAGAAGAAAAGGTATGCAATAATGCAAGATTTTGTTTGTTTGATGGAAGAAAGTTCCTAAAAGGTATGAAGCATGAGCATATATGTTTTGCATTAATCCCTAGAGTTGATAAAGAAGATACCATTGAGGTACCTATAGAAGTTTCAAATTTGTTGAATGAGTTTCAAGCTATTGTTTTTGATAATGTATCTGAAGGTTTGCCTCCAGTAAGAAAGATTAGTCATCAAATGGACTTGATTCCTAGAGCCAGTTTTCCAAATAAGGAAGCTCATCGTATGACTCTAGTAGAGAGTGAAGAGTTGACCAGACAAGTGCAAGAGTTGTTGAAAGGATTGATTAGGGAGAGTTTGAGTCCATGTGCAGTACCTACAGTACTAGCACCAAAGAAGGATGGGGAATGGTAGATGTGTATAGACTCTAGAACCATCAACAAGATCACCATGAAGTATACATTTCCCTTGCCAAGAATGGATGACATTATGGACTCTTTGAGTGGAGCTGAGTACTTCACGAAGATAGATCTGAAGAGTGGATATCACTAGTTCAAGATTAGAGAAGGAGATGAATGGAAGACAACCTTCAAAATCAAGGAGGGCTTGTACGAGTGGTTAGTCATGCCTTTTGGGCTAACCAATGCACTAAGCACATTTATGCGGCTTATGAATGAGGTATTGAAATAATTTTTAGGAAAATTTGTTATTTTTTATTTGGATGATATTTTGATTTTCAGTAAGACATTGGAGGAGCACTTGATGCATATTCAAAGAGTTTTTTAGAAGCTAAGGGAGGAGCAGCTATTGATTAATTTGAAGAAATGTAGTTTTGTGAAAAGGGAGTTGATGTATCTGGGATTTTTTTCTCAACAGAGCGTCTTAAAATGGATCCAGAGAAGGTGAGAGCTATCATTGAAAGGCCTACCCCGAGGAGTGTTACAAAGGTAAGATCATTTCATGGTCTAGCAAGTTTTTAGAGAAAGTTTATTAAGAATTTAAGTATTATTTGTGCACCTATAACTGAAGCAATGAGAGGGGATAGAAAAGAGTTGCCAAAATTTTTGATATGTTGAAGAAGAAAGTTATAGAGCAACCTATTTTGGCACTTCCAGATTTCAATAAGGTCTTTCAAGTAGATTGTGATGCTAGTGGCACTGCCATAGGAGTTGTTTTGAGTCAAGAAGGTAAGCCTGTTGCCTATTTTAGTGAGAAGTTGAACGATGCCAAGAAGAAATATTTTGTCTATGATCAAGCGTTTTATGCTATAGTTCAGGCTTTGAAGAAATGGAGACACTATTTGTTGCCAAAATAATTTGTTTTATATATTGATCACTAGGCTTTGCAATATCTCAATAGTCAAGGAAAGTTGAATTAAAGGCACTTAAAATGGGTTGAGTTTTTGCAGAGTTATAATTTTGTTTTGAAGCACAGGAGTGGAAGGTCAAACAAAGTTGCAGATGTCTTAAGTAGAAGGAAAAAATTGTTGATACAGATGAATATAGAGGTTGTTGGGTTCAATGAACTCAAGAGTTTGTATCCAAAAGATCTAGACTTTGTAGAAGCTTGGAAGGCTTGTTTGGAACCTTTTACATTGGATAGGACGAGATGGTTGGATTTCTTAATCCAAGATGGGATGTTGTTTAGAGGAATCCAATTGTGCATTCCAAGGAGTTCTATGAGAGAGAATCTAATCAAGGAGAAGCATAGTGAAGGATTGGCTGGACATTCTGGTTGAGATAAGACCATTGCTCTTGTCAATGAGAATTATTATTGGCCACAGTTACAACAAGATATGAAGAAATTTGTACAAAGTTGCAGAGTATGTCAGATGGTGAAAGGAACAAGTCAAAATACTAGATTGTATCAGCCATTACCTGTACCTAAGAGGCCATGGGAGGATATTAGTATGTATTTTTTTCTTGGATTGCCAAGGACACAAAGAGGGCATGATTCCATATTTGTGGCGGTGGATAGATTTTCAAAGATGGCACATTTCATTTTGTGTCATAAGACCAGTGATGTTGTTCATGTTGCAGATTTGTTTTTCAGAGAGGTGGTGAGACTACATGGTCTACCAAAGAGTATAGTTTCAAACAAAGATACCAAATTTGTTGGTTATTTCTAGAGGACATTATGGAAGAAGTTGAAGATAGATTTGAAGTTCAGTTCTGTACACCATCCAAAAACTGATGGACAAACAAAGGTGGTGAATAGGAGTTTGGGCAACCTAATAAGATGCTTAGTTGGAGATAAGCCCAAGGGATCGGATTTGATTATACCATAGGCAAAATTTTCTTACAACAATTTTATCAATAGGAGCACTAGTAAATCACCATTCTAGATTGTATATGAGAGTAGTCCAAGAACTGCTTTTGAACTGAGAAAGATGGATAAGGGGGAGAAGAGTAGTGTTGATGCTAAAGATTTTGTTGAGCACCTGAAGAATTTGCACGAAGAGGTGAAGAAACATATCAATAAGATGAAGTCACAATATAAGGCTCAAGTAGATCATAAAAGGAGGTATAAGGAGTTCCAAGTAGGAGATGAAGTCATGGTCCATTTGTGAAAGGAAAGGTTTCTAGTTGGTACATAAAACAAGTTAAAGATGAAGAAGTTTGGACCATGCAAGATCTTGAAGAAGCATGATTCAGGAAATGCTTATGAGGTAGAGTTGCCTAGTGGAATAAACATTTCTCTTATGTTCAACATTGCTGATTTGGTAGAGTATCATGAAGGTGATATAGAGGAGAGTCCAATAAATCAATAATTAAAAATTCCAACCCCAACTTCAGAGAAGGAAGAGATAGAAGAAATCCTAGATAACCGTGTGGGTAGAAGCACAAGAAACAGGAAGTATGCAGAGTACTTGGTGAAATGGAGAGGAAGGCCTGTTGAAGATTCATCATGGTTATATGAGGCTGAGGTTAACCATTTTGGTTTCCCTCTAACTCCTAAGAAGTGACAGGTCACTTTTCAAATTACCCTGGGTGTCTGATGCAGGAGCATCTAGCGGTGTAGGGCAATCTTGCATCACCCAAAAAAAATGGTTTTTTTTTTTAAATTTTCTTTAGTTGTTTTGAGTCCCATGATGGCACTTAGAGGATATAAGACTGCCAGGCATCAAAAATAGTGAAAATGAGCACTTACTATTTTTAGTAAGTCAGCCTAAACGGGCTCGTATGAACGTGAAAATTTACCCCAAGGAGCAGAGCTGAAAAACATTTTTGGTTGCAAAAGAATCACCTCAATACCCTGCACAGTTTGGGAGAAATTAAAGTTTCCATCTCGAGAAATTTCTCCAATACAGCTTCAAATTCAGATATAAAACTTTAGAGGCCCCGAAATAGCTCAAAAGATGGCCAAACTGACCTATGGTCAATTTGTGCATTGTAGAGCTCGTCGAGATCTTTCCAACGATATGCAATAATAGCAAATCGGACACCCGGCTCAAAAGTTATGGCCCCGCAAAGTTGGTCCTCTAAAAAGTGAATTTCTTACAAAAAATCTTCCTAGGCCAGAAATCAAACGGCGAGACTTTTCGCGCCAAAACAAAAAGGGGAATTTTTTTACTTTCTAGAACATTCTAGGGCAGTTATTGGGGGAAATAAAAAGGGTTAAGTGGGGGTTGTAGAAGGTGGTCCTGATGGTGCAAATTGTGACTCTGAATAGTAGATTTTTCTTTTCTGAGTTGATTTTGTTGTAATAAATCAAGCCCATGAGGCTCCAGCATGTAAGCTTTGAATCTATAATTTCATTTTCTTAAAATAATTGAAAGTGAGTCATTTTTTTGTCTCGCATCTTCTGTGTTGGTATCTATTATTGTGATTTATGTGGATTTTGGGCGATGTAGCCCTCATCATTAATATACTAATTATATTTATTTATATAACCAACATATGAATGATTCTCTAACCATGCTTGCACAAATTTAAAATGATGCAAAAAAGCTAAGCACAATTCTCAAACCATAATAATCAAACATGGATATAAAATATAAATGTATGATATACATAGGATATGAGGTTAGAGTCATTCATTCAAAAAAATATTCATTTACAAACACATGGACCAATTATCATTCAAGTAGATCTTATAACATGCTACACCATAATAATTATATCCAAGGAGAGTATGTTGAGATTCATATAATGGTTAGGCCTTATACAATCCATCATGGGGGCCAACTAGACAACAAATCAATGACCATTGCATACATCATGATCCCTCATTCTTCTTTCACTTTATTCATGGGCCCATCTCTATAATAACTCTATAACTAACACATAGGATCATACCTCCACCCCTTTTCACTTTGATCATGGATTGTGAATTTCACCAAGGCTAATTTTGTGATAGCTATATGATTATCACATACAAAATGAACCCTTTTTTCCCAACCCATTTTCTAGCATTTTATGGAGACTAGCTCAATCACATCTCCATGAATCCCTCCTAGATTTGATAAATGAGATGGAATTCCTTAGACTCATACATAATTTTTATGGCAATATATTTTGTGTTGTATGTGTATATATTCCTTTTGTGTGTTTTGTACATCTAAAGGCATTGTAAAATATTAAAAAACACTAAACATTTTCTTCAGTGTCCTTTTTAGATTAGTATAACATTTACAAATTATTATTTTATTCTAGCATACATTTTCTTAGGCTCAAATGCATGCTAAAGAGGGTAAATTTAGAGATGAAAAGGACATACTTAGCACTTTCCCTCTTTTATAACACCTACTTTTAATCCCTTCTCTTTAATAAAATCTACAACAACCTTTTATGACCATTTAACATGTAAACTATCCCTGATCCTATAATCCAATTCACATTTAACCTTGTAGACCCCAATCTCCTTAGGTCTATTTCAATTCTTGTCATAATCACAATGGACACTACCTTGCCCATAATCTTGTCCCTCATATATGACCACTTGTGGTTGCATCCACAATATTTAAAATATCTATTTTCTAATTTTTATGCTCGTTTTTTTCACTCGAATTTATATCCTTATCCTCTTTATGTACAAATTATAAAAAACTAATAATATGACTATGTGTAAGAGAAATCATGAAAGAATAAGTAGTAACTAATAGTATGTCATGCCCTAAAAAATACATTTTACCACTTAGCAAAAGAGAACAAAAATATTAAAGGAAATAGGGTTTCTTTTTCCATATTAACGAATTAAGACACAGAGAGATTGTAGTTCAATTTTTTTTTAATAGAAACAAGTAAATAATAAATAAAGAAAAAGAGGTGAAGTATTTCGGCGAAGTAGAGGTGCTTGGAAATAATGGCATGAGGGTTAGAAAATACCTAGAAATGTTATGTTGATTTGTTTTAATCAAAAAGCTTCCATGGAAGACTTGTTTTATTTGGAGTGAGGAAATGTGAGGGGGAGGGGAAACTAATTACTCATAAACTCCTTATTCTCATATCTTCCTAAAGGCATCGAACCATTTAGCCTAAAGTAAGAAACTGAAAAATGCTTAGATTCCCATGCTAAATAGATCTTAGGGAAAATCCATGTAACCCTAAACATAAAGACATTATTTTAAACTATTCTTTTTTCATTTCACTTCTTTTAATTTTGCAAGTTGGGAAGAGAGGGAGAGATGGAGAAATGCAGATTTACCACCTGTTACATTTTGCTAGTTTGAAATCCCTTCTTCTTCTACTATGATTTCGTTTGCAGGAAACCCTTTCTTTGTTGGTGATTTTTTTTCTTTCCTAATCCTCCTATTTTAATGGACATTGTGTTTGCAGATGTACAAATTTTTTATTTTGGTTCAATTATAATAAACTTTATCAATATAAATATTGGGTGACAATTAATAGTGTTAATAATAGTTAGAAGGTGAATTTAACAACATTGTGTTAACATTTGCTTATTTTTGTAATAATCATTTCGATGAGGATCGATCAAAGAGTAAACAATGAGTGGATTATATGTCCTCAATAATAATCTATGGATTGACAAATAGATATAAATCTTACTAATAACTACGACATTACTAATACCTAATTTAAGACTGAGTGGTATTAATATTAATTAAGTGATAGAATATCGGTAACATCATTGCTAATGTTCAATGCTTGTTTAAATATTAATATTCCCTTATTATGTCTAAAAGATGATTAATTAGTAACAATTTAGTTGCATAGTCTAGTTGGTTAAACTATAATAGTCTCATAATTCATAATACCAATATCTTTGATCTGTTTAATTTATCGTCCAAACATTGTTAGTACGAATTTTGGGGTATGCAATATAGCTATGGTAATCGATCATAACATGATATTATCATTATAAATGGCAATTAAACTTGATGACACAAATCAAACGTCCATGTATGTACATAATATGATTGTCTAGGATAACATTAATTTAACAAGATGAGTAATCACTATAAAAGGAAACCATATGTGAAGATATGAAACATTTCTCTTAAATTGAATATGTATAATTGAAATCTAGAATGGAGAGTTGAGGTCTATCACCTCAACAAGCTATTTCATTAAGGGACTAAAATGGAAACGAAACTTACATGTAATCCAAACTTCAATTTAATTATTTTCTCATGCATTTAGGTATTTGAATGAAAAGATAAATGTGACTTTGTCTAGGGGATCAAGGATACCTAAAACCAGTAGGATAACATAGAACACAAGGAGGTTAAAGACGCTATACCAAGGAGTCAGGTAATAGTAGTGATAACCTTGATGAGTCGTAACTTGTGTTGACTATAATTATAGAATTAATATTGTACCAGAGTAAGTACCCAAATAATGTTGATCTTAAAGACAATGCACTTGGTTTACATCTAACCATCGTTAGTGAATAATGTCACTTGTGTGAATATCGATAGTAGAATGTAGGCTTTGGTTACAACTCCAACACTTAGTGAAGAAATTAGCTTAATCAATGCATTTAAAAAAAATAGTGGTATTTTGTGTGTTTTTTTTAAAATGTTGGTTGAGTTGCATGTTCACATGTAAAAATTATGGGCATGACATAGTACATACAATAACAACAAGAAGCACAAACATAACATATTAATGTATCATAGAATAAGTAATTACACACTTCCATAGTCACACCTACACACACACACACTCATATTAGTCAGTGAGTACTCTACACTTTTCCCAAGATCAATCAATATAAATCTTTCAATATTTTGTGGGGCTTGGTCATAATTGAGAAAGTTTTGCTATTCAACTACCTCAAGACAAACCTCCAAAGGTACTCATGACACCACCCTATGCAACTATTGATGCTTTATTATTGGTGGTGAAGAGTGAAAAGTTATAGAGGTTGAATTAGTAACCATATAAGACACATCTATAGTCAAAGGACACCACTCCACATCTACCTATGCTATTGTACATGAAGGAATATGATTATGTTAGAATGCATAATTGCATGTGATTGTATCATATTGACAAACAAACAAAGAAGAAAGAGAAAATATAAGTTTCTAATACCATTTTTTGATCTAGTACACAATTTGAAACAAAACCAAATAAAAAGAACACCAACCTTTATGACAAAACTTCTCGAATCTAATGTTTTTTTTTTTAAACTTTTCCCCTTTTAATTTAAAATGTAATATATCTACTATGCTTTTCACTTACTATCAGATCCAAGATTAAGAAACCTAATTAAAAAGGATAAATCTATTTTTATCTTTAGAATATCCAAAATCTCATGGAAAAGCTACCATTGTGAAAGAAAGTAAAAGAATAAGTTGGCACGCGCCAAAGCAAGGGATAGAAGTCTCCACTTCACGGGTAATGGTTGATGGGAATATCTCCTAGGTAATCCTTAAAAGGTGGGTCATTAGATTTATGTAGATTTTATGCTCCAACATACTTCCGTACTAAGCAAAGAAATACTGTTCACGTTTGGGACTACTCTCTTTTGCGTACTTGTTATTCTTGTAAAATAGTATTTGATATGACCCCACTACCAACAATAAAACAATACCAACTCATGGAAAATATTCCCTTTTTTTACTTTATCACTTCACCTCTTCATGGGAATAGCAAATCCAACATGGTTTTTTTCTATTGTGTGTTTTAAGGAAATATTTATCAACAAGAATATAATAACAATAGTTACCTAGTAATTTAGATATATAATTATATTAAATTTAGTAAGTATAAATTCGAAACAATAAAGGTATGGAAGAAGAGTAGTTAGAGTTCAAATTCTTTTATCTACAATCAATCAATATTTATTTTAGTTGAGTTGGCGATATGGTTCACAAAGGTTTAAATAATGTGTTAGTAATAATTAGTCACATTGATTCATCCTTTGTTTAAAAAGTCTTGTTGAAGGAAGACAAAATTTTGAAATCTTTCACTATCATTTTTATCTTCTCAATGATGTTTTCATGCTTATATTCAAGAGCCTTAAATCGTGCTTAACGACTGTCAACCTATTTTTCAACCTCTTTGTTCACTTTGAGTTGTTAATACATAATCATGGATAAGTTTTTCTAATAAGATTCTTAGTGTTGCAAGCATAGTATATAATTTATAAACAATAGGTAGACCTTAAAATGAATGGTCATATTAACATTATTGCAAGTACTACATTCATTTTGAATATTATTATTATTGAAGGGATAAAATAATAAGATTCAAAATTATTTAGAGTTACTAAGTTAATTTTGAATGAAAATCTTAAAATATGGCCCTCAGTTTCATAACTAAAGAAATTTAATTGAGAATGTAAATAAACATGTGCCAAAATTGAAATAGAAGGGATTAAGGTTTTGTATATTGTGATGTGAATAATACCTAATTGTATGTTGTGATTATGAGATTATGAATATGAATGCTAAGGTGATTAAATCCTTAGGATCTACGTATATGAGATAGAATCAAGCATCTAAGGATGCTTTATAAAATATGTGATCTTATTTTAGATTTACAATCTTGTCCTAAACCTATGTGATATTATTTGAAACATAAATGAGTATTTGATACCTACACAATTTTTTCACCTAATCCTATTTGAAGAAAGGAAAAATTTAGTGGTGTTAAGGAACACCATGGAGCTTGACAAGTTGGGGTGTGGATGTTTACTAACTTCTTCCTTGCACCTTGGTTAATCCCCAAAACTAAGTCAACAACAAAGAGAATAAGTTAGGGAGGCAATGAATGCTTATGTATGGATGGCAACAAAATTCATTAGATTGATCAAAGCCCTTAGAAACACTCAAAATAGTTTAATATCCTATGGAAATGGATTAATAAATTTTAAACAAGGTTATCACCATAATAATGTATAGACTACTACTTTAAAATATATCAATCACAACAAACTTAGGATATATTCTTTACACACTCAAACAAACACATTTCTTCACTACTAGAAACATATAAAATTTTCAATGATGTAGTGCCCCTCCATTCTCACCGTGGATGTGCAGGTAGTCGGCCTTGGAATTCGGAGATGAAGGTAAAATAATGGGGATATTTAAAGGTCTGTACTAATGATGTAAGTAGTTGATTTGTTTTATGATACTGTATAAAGATGCATTGTTATGATCAATATGTGATTATTTTATTGTGATAATTATTCTAACTGTTATGTAACTGATTGTTATGCATAGATGTGGTTACTTGTTTGATGTGTTTTGGTGAAAGGGACAGTATCACATTACTCACTTGTGAGTACCCTGCTACACTGCAATTTCCTTTCACGGTGTGCATGATTGTATGACTATGTATATATGTTCGACCGATTTGTTTGTTGCAAGTTGCAGTTACTAGGCATCGAATCCACTTGAATTAGCAAGTCTGAGCATGTCTTAAACCCAATGGAATAGTTGTTCAGAGATAACATAAGATCCCCTACTGTAGCCATCATCCTCGAGGAGGATGAGTATTCAGTTCGTTACCTCATCAACGTTGTCAGATGCTTGTGGTCAGTTGGTCCTATTTTTTGTCCCTGGTAATTGTTGTTGATATTTGGCTTGTCTTTGAACTTGCAAACAAGTGACTTTATGCTATAAGTTTTTGAATTCCACCCTTGAATGTTGTGCTTTGAATCATTGATGTGAAATTGAAATTGACTAAACTGCAAAATACTTGAAGTAAAAATAATTATAATTTAAATTGCTATATTAGCATTAAATAAAAGAACTAATGAAAATAACTATTGTAATTTAGTACAATGAAAATTATTGCACACCAATAAAGGCAATGAAGTGCATGTTACATACAAAATATTTGGATAGCGGTTACAGTCATTAAAAGAAAGCATAGTGGAGAAGATGGGAGGCACAAGGGGAACACATGCCGAAGGTGGAGGCACCATTATTAGAAAAAAAAAAAGAACAAGCAGTTCTAAGTCCACTATCAACAGGCGAATCCATTCATGATATTGAAAGCTATTGGATTGCAAAAAAGGAGGAAATAATAATAAAAGTCATAGTCAGATGGGAAGGGGATGACAAGAAAGAAATGGGGGAAATATATATATGATGGAGAATGCTCGGGAGAGGGAGTTTGAACATCGATGGGGAAGCCATGTATCATTTTCAGGGGATTGCATTAGGAAGAGCATGGTATGAACTTGGATCGAACCATGAGGTACGTTACCTTCCATAGTTAGTGAAAGATATTTGGGGCACTCTTATTTGGCAACATCTATTCATTTTGTAGCAGTTCACGAATTTGCATGATTAACATTCAAAAATTTGTTAAAAAAAAAAATACTACTTGAATTGATTATTGTGTTTTGCATGGAGGATATCAAATCATCTGCATCAAATTCAACCTTTACATAATCCTATTATACCTTCTTTTGGGACTGTGATGTTTGGATGTTATTTTAGTGTATATTTTATACTCCATTACCCCCCTCACCCCCCTTTGTTTAAATAATGTTGTTAGAAAGTTTCAAGCTCCCATTCAGATGTTATAAGTCGGTAGAAGTTGGTGCTATGTCTACAATATTTTTTTATGCTTCCACTCCTTTGCATTTTTGTCCCCACCTATTGACTATAGTTGTTAATTACTATAAGAGTGTGCACACACATTCATTAGAGGCTACTACACTTTGAGGCATTTTGTCTAACAAATCATGCACCTCGACTATGCTTACATTGTTTGCAATCCATTTTGTATATATCCCGCGATCACTCTAGTCCATGAGATGACATCTCTTTGTGGCGAAATCCTAGCTACCATTTGTTGTGAGTAGATGTCACCGTACACTTGCCAAGAAAGTGTCTTACCTATGTAGATGAAATTATGGTCTAATGAGTTCAAGGGTCATTGGATGAAGAATTCACAAGGTATGAGTTATAATGATATAAACTTAGGATGCCTTGCACGATTCAAATGGAGAACTTGATTAAAGATAAGACAATGCTAACTCACACCTTAGCTTATTTAAAATTAGGCATTATTGTCTTCCCTCTCATGCATTATGGTTATTCATATTAAGAACCCTTCTATACTAAATGGATTATAGTTTATCAAAATATGCTTTAGATTTCTTTAATTTAATTAATTGGTTATAGACTATAAAATATTTTCTAGTCGAAATTGATTAGGTTACGTATTCACTCGAATATGCTCACTTAGATTTAGACTTATGTGAGTATATATATAGATATAATGTTATGGTAACTAACAGAGAATGTTTTGCATTTTGTTAGCAATGGTACATGATATATATATATATAAAATAAAACGAGTATATAGGGTAAAATGAATGAATGAATATATATATAATGGTATGTTGATTTAGGTTTATAGTAAAATAAATATTTTTACTCTATAATTAATTGATTATGTAGATAAGTAATAGGAAAATTAATTAGGAATAAAATTGAGTTACTCATAGTTAGATAATTGAAGGATGCGTAAATAAATGAGGTAGATTATCTTTTTGTAAAGTATTGAATGTTGTTGATGTGTGTAAATTCACTATGAATTGGCTATTAGAATAATGATTGATATAGATGTTTATGAATTATGTGGAAATAATGTTTCTATGGTTGTATTGCTTGATTGATTACTTGCATTGAATATGGTGTTTGTTTAGTGGAATCAAGATGTTTTTGGGTTATTGTTTAATGTGGAAGTCATTTGTGTGAAGTTGTTATGGTAGTCTTCTAGAGATTTAGGAGGGAGTATTTTTGTATGTATGATTCTTATGATGGTTTTACTTTGGAAATGGTTTGGTAAATTTTTGTGTTTTGTGTTTTGTACAAGATGGTCAATGCCTTGCACCATGAATAAAATTATTGTGATTGTGATATGTGAGTGGGATGGTTAATGACTTGCTTTGTATGTGGGTCCATGTGATTGTGTTAAGCTGCAAGATGGTAAATGCCTTGCTTGTTTGTAGGGTTTACTAGTTGCAAGTAGGGGGAGTGGCTCTCAATGGGGGCCGAAACCCAAAGTGGTGACCAGGACAACCCATTGGAGAGTTTCTTAATCGAATGATAACCTAAATAATGAATTGGGGGGATGGGTAAATTTTCACATTAAACAAGATAATGGATGCCTCACCCATGCCTGTAGTGCTTGTTTAGGCTAAGGATGGGTTGAGAAGGCCTAGTTGGCAAGATCAACTTCCTTGGACCCTCATGAAAGGAATGTTGGTTCCGCATGTGTCACCCTATGTGGCCAGCGTCTAGTGAGAGACTGTCAGGACAACTGTAGATGGGGGCCAAGGTCTAGTGAGAGATTTCCAGGACAACCCATGTCAGGACCATGCGATGACACTCTTCCCTATTGCAATCTAGCATTCCCTAGTTATGTGTTCCCCTTTTGTTGTGTGTATGCCTCTGGAAGTAGTGTATGTGTTTTATGTGATGTTAACGTTGTTGCAGTGTTGAGTTGTAACCATGCATAGCCCTTGTCTAAGTTAGCCTGATGTATTCTTAACTGTTTGTTTGTAGTGGGACCTTAAATGTTATCTCCTAACACAGGGGGTGGACCTTAGGGTTCTACATGTTTGAGAGGTTGGTTATTTTTCCTCCATTGGGTTTTCCTTGTTGCTTGTTCATGTGCATGGAGGTTGTACCTTCTGTAGTGAATACCAGTTCATGATCCAGTTTGAGGAGACATTCTTTTATGTATCAGACTTGTATATCAGTTGTACCTATTATTGTAATTTGATGTATTCTTCCCAATTGTATTTAGGGAAGCCTTTCTGTAAACAATGTAATGATGTGACGAGTTGTGGTATACTCTCATGTAATGTAATTTGTATCTATACTTGTTAGTTATTTATAAATGATCTTTCATGTTGTTTACAGATGATATGTTATAGAAATGGATATTGTTGAATCATCTAATGTACTTGTTTATTAGACAAATCATGTAAACATATTTGTTAATGGAATAATTCTAGTTCTTGTTTATAGTTGTGTTAGTAATGCAATCATGGAACCTTAGAGGACTTAGTTTAGTTTACATGTTATGTTAAGTTATGCAGTTCACTGTTATTCTTTTAAAAAAAATGCTCCATATTTAGTTATGTTTTGTGTTATCTTCTAGGGTTCCTTGGTGGGGCATTACAAATGATATAATTCAAAGATCTACGACACACAAACTAGAAACATAAGAGCTAAATTTATTATTTGAAAAATTACAAGAGTTTCCAACCAACTTATAGTATCAAATTCATTCATAAACAATTTATTATTTAACAATACATCATGGTGGGTATTTAAAAAGCATAAAATTTTGATAGAGAAAATGAAAATTCATAATTTATCATCTACTTAATAATATCAAAGCATTTTCTTAGTTACTGGGTCCTTCCAAAATTATAGAGGATATATTGATTCCCCTTATTCACTACTCTAATTCACAACTCAACTATACAATTGAAACATAAAAATGTGGTGACCTTAAATTTAATATCTAAAACCTAAGTTCAATGAGCCATTATTTCTAGGATTTCATTAGGATGCAAATCAACAAGGTGCATAGATTGACTTTCAACCTCCAAGGTGAGTTAGTCAGACCTAGATATGATTCTTTTGAATCTTAGGAATGAATTGAAAATGATTTGGAATGATTGAATAAATGACCTAATATGATGAATGTAAAATCTCAAAGATAAATAGACTGAAACAATGATTTGCAAGTGGACCTGGAAAGTGTAGAGTGATCATGTGTACCTATCACCAAAAGCTAATAAAAATGAAAATTCACAATTTATCATCTACTTAATAATATCAAAGCATTTTCTTAGTTACTGGGTCCTTCCAAAATTATTGAGGATATATTGATTCCCCTTATTCACTACTCTAATTCACAACTCAACTATACAATTGAAACATAAAAATGTGGTGACCTTAAATTTAATATCTAAAACCTAAGGTCAATGGGACATTATTTCTAGGATTTCATTAGGATGCAAATCAACAAGGTGCATAGATTGACTTTCAACCTCCAAGGTGAGTTAGTCAGACCTAGATATGATCCTTTTGAATCTTAGGAATGAACTGAAAATGATTTGGAATGATTGTATAAATGACCTAATATGATGAATGTAAAATCTTGAAGATAAACAGACTGAAACAATGATTTGCAAGTGGACCTGGAAAGTGTAGAGTGATGTGTACCTATCACCAAAATCTAATTTTGAGTGTTGTAAAAGGACTAGGTCACCCTTGGGTGAATGGGTCTTTCTTAGGGGGTCCTAAATTTGTTTTTGCAGTCCTCTTGTACTACATCTGAGCTTCAGATTCCTAGTTGTAAACTTGTCAGAATGTTGTTAGCAAATTTTGTAATTAAGTTTTCATGGCTTGACAAATTTGATGACAATAAATGTAATAATGTAAAATGGATCTTCAAACTCTCTTCAATCCTCTTTAGACCTATAACCTACACATTCAATAAGAGGGAAGATGTTGTGCCATATAGGGGCTTACCTCGATCAAACCCCGTGTAAGTGTTTCCACTTCCACAATGGCAATGTCAATGATAAACCAATAATGGAAATGAAGGAAATGATGAATGGACACAATGTTGCAACTCACCACCCTTCAATGGCTTCCTTGAAGGACTGAAGTCATGCACATCTCTTCAAGGATTTGGTTCTTTCTTTGTTTGAATACTTGAATTCTTTGGAGACCTACAACAATGTTAGCCTTCATAAAACATGAACATGAACACACAAAATTTGACATGATGTTGGATCTTGAATTGCTATAATAAACTTTGATAATGTTGCTTTCACTTGCTCAATAATGCTCTTGAATTCTCTTGAAAATAATATTTGATCTTGAATGTGTACATTAGATATCAAATGATAAAATAACTAGGCATTTATAGGTGTTTATCCAATTTCCCAAAAAATAGATTCTAAAAGCTAACACTTCATATTTGAATTTTGGATGTTAAAACACTGTCAACAACATATTTAAATTTGGGTCTTGGCTAAGAAGGGGGACCCAGTCACCCATGGGTGAATGGTTCCTGGCCTAAATTTCCAGAACACTCAAAGTCAAGGATAATTTAATGATTGGATTCATTTATTCAATACTTGTCCTCCTTCAAAAAATGGTAAAAATTAGGCTTTGGGATGCATAATTTGGAAAATCAGAAGCTTAGTTAAGTCCAATAAATTAAGCAGACAAAACATAATGTGAAATTGTTAAGGTATACAATTTTCTACACTACATTTAGCCCCCACTTTAGTGAGATTATGAGCATACACTCAGACTCACAATAAAATAGAGAAATATATATGTCAAGAGGGGTTCAAATGTACAAATGTTGAAGAGATAGGATGACTAAGGATCAAGGGGGTTGCACAAGCCCCTAGGATCCAAGATCCCATGACAAGCCAAAATGAGCACAAATTAACACACATGTATGATATGCAACAAGACAAGATACACAAACATACATGTTAGATAACATGAAGCATACATGATGAAATCACATGACACCACATAACATATGGATGGCAATGAAATGAAAACAAGAATGATGTAAACATGATGGAGACACTTGAGAAACACATAATAATAAATAAAACACAAGGTTAGTAATAAAATATTTGTTTCAGTAAAGCAACAAGACCTTAGTCTTAAATTGTCTCAAATACCAAACATCATCCATTAAATAAAGAAAATGCTCCATGAGGACTGAAGTCATATACATCACTTATGAAACACATGGCTCCACTGGAAAGTGAAGTGTATTATACTAGATGGCCATGTTAAAATGGGATTCTCAAGTTCATGACCTAGCAAGGTGCATTATGTTGAATCCATGAACTATCTTGCAAAAAATCGCCTTAGGGGGTGCAAGAAAACTCACTTCATGGGGTGCAATAAAAATCATCTCAGGGAGTGCAACAAAAATCTCCTCAGAGGGTACAATAAAACTCACCTTAGGGGTGCAATAAAACTCACCTTAGGGGGTGCAACAAAAATCCCCTGAGGGGGTGCAACAAAACTCACCTAAGGGGGTGCAATAAAACTCGCCTTAGGGGGTGCAATAAAACTCACCTCAGGTGGTACAACAAAACTCACCTCAGGGGGTGCAATAAAAATCACCTTAGGGGGTGCAATAAATAATGATAAGACAAGGCCAAAACCTCAAGGGGCGTCATGATGAGACCACCTCAAGAGGAAAATCTATCAACATCAAAGGGGCACTACTTGATGCTGAAAGGTCACTCCTTAGGGAACATTACACATGATATCACCACCAAGAGAGGCTAGTCAAGGAATGTAAAATCTCATACTAGGGAACACCAACCATAGTATTACCACTAAGGAGAAAGTCACATGCCAAGAAAGATCACATTCTTGTGGGACATCAAGTCCAATATCACCACAAAGGAGACACATCACATGGATTAAGGAGGCCACACTTTGGTTGAAAAGGTCACACTTCCTAGGAGATGTATGCCATCATCACTAAGAAGGGGCCATTTCTTATGCTAACAATGAGTGAGGGACTATATTCCCCCCCTTAAAATGTTAGTGTACACAATGCACTAACATTTTAAGGAGATAAAGAGGTATCCCAAGAAGGAATACACCTAGGGGAAGGCTACCTAATCATTTCTGCCCCAAGTGTAGGGACAAAGAGGAGCCCGAAATAAATAATGATATACTACCTAACTCCTTGCAAGAAAGATGATTTGCATAAAATCTAATGCATGTGGTAGTGAGTGTAGTTCAATACTAGAACCATCACATGGCAAGGAGTAAAACAAATGAATGTTAATCTATCATATGTTCAATTTGATCCCCATAAGGATCAAATTCTCTTAATTTCTTCTTTAAAGCATGACATTCGGTAAGATACCCAAGTGTTCTATGGTATGCACAATAAGACATGTTTGTACTTTTTCCTTTCAAGTATCTTCTCGTTCATGGATAGGTGGTAATGTGATAATCCCTATTTTGAGAAATGTTTGTAAGTTCCATTCATTTTTGGTTATAGTGTGCAGAAATGGTAGCTTCTTAAGTTTATAAGTCTTGTGTTTCTTACTTGATTGACCAACTATTTGATGTGAAAGTGGAGGATCTTGATAACCTAATCCCTTAGTTTCTTTTGATGGTGCTTGCTCCAAAAGGGAATGGACTTCATGTCCATTGTTGATGTCACATCCTTACTTTTTCAAAATCCTAAAGCCTTGTCCATAAGTTTGTTCCAAGTAAATGGGTGTGTTTGTAATGTTATTCTCATATGATGGAGGGTTGGTTGGTGTGATTCCCTTGTTACTATTATCGATAGGTTCCTTTATGCATGTTATTTGAGTTATGCCTTGTGGTTCGGTTTCTTGATGTAACAAATTGAATTCTTTAAGTGGTGGCATGATAGGATGTTGTTGGTATGGAGTGGTAAGTTGTTGCATTGAGGGATAAAAGGTTGCATTATTTTCAAGGTTATGCAAGGATTGTTGTATAAAATCATGCATGCTCTCTTCATCTTGACTTATGACATCAAGAAGACTTGTAATAGGAGAAGGTGTATCATTAATATCATTATCAAAAGCATTATCATCACTAAACACACAACTTGAAACATCAACCAAGGATTTCAAGGACATCCAAATTTTACCAAAACCATATCCATGATGAAACTTTTGCAATAAGGCTCAAATTATTAAACAACAGGTGAAGGGAATTTAGATAACAACCTCAGATAGAGTTTCTTGAGAATATTCTATCACAAAAAATTGACTGAAGCCCAAATAATAGGATAGGGTCACCCAAGGGTGTCTGAGTCCTTGTTAGGGGTTTTGAAAGTTGACGTTTGACTGAAGACTACTCTGTTTAAGGATTCTGATTCTACTTGCAACCAATTGTAACAACAAATAAATTTCTAGAATTTGCTTAATGTATCCCAATTTGATGCAAAATAGAAGTATGCAATGATGTTGAAGATTTTTTAACAAATTTGAATACAATTTTTTGATCTGAAATGTAATAATTGATTGATTGTAATATGCAGAGACCTAAAAAATGGTGATTTTGAATGCAATTTTTGACCTTGAACAATGCACTTTATTTCACTAATTGAACTAAATATAAAATGCTTTAAAATGTATAGATATTGATTCCAAAATAGGGATATGCAACAATGAAATTGAGTAGATAAAGATAAAAAAAAAGTGTGAAAAAGCTTGTTTAAGCACTTATACAAGGATAGGGTCACCTAGGGGCAACTAAGTCTTTGTTCAAGGTTTTAAAAATTCAAAATCTAAATGTTGAGATTGATGTTTAAGGTTATTGTTCCTATCTGCAAATAGGTTTGACAGTGACTATTTTTTTTAATTTTTCAATGTAAATGAAATGCAAATATATGAGAATTTTGAAACAAAATGACACTTTTTTTAATGCAATTTTGAAATGAAAATATGATCTAGATGATTGAAAGACACTGTAATGCAACTTATGATGCAATATGAATGTAATATTTTTGGATTTTTTTATTTTTTTATGATGCAATATGTAACCCTAAATGAGAAACACAATGATGCAAAACCTAGATGAGAAATTTGCAAAACACAATGATGCAAAACCTAGATCTAGGGTTTGAAAGACTACCAAATCAGAAAGTTGTGATGAAGAATGTCAGGTTCACCAAAATGAAACATAAAAATTTTGTGACCTTAAATTTAACATCTAAAACCTAAGGTCAATGGCCCATTATTTCTAGGATTTCATTAGGATGCAAATCAATAAGGTGCATAGATTGAATTTCAACCTCTAAGGTGAGTCAATTAGACCTGGATCTGATCCTTTTAAGTACTAGGAATGAACTGGAAATGATTTGGAATGATTTAATAAATGACCTAATATGATGAATGCAAAATCCTAAAGATAAGCAGACTGAAACGATGATGTTTAAGTGGATCTGGAAAGTGTAGACTGATGTGTACCTATCACCAAAAGTTGAGTCTGAGTACTATAGCATGACTAGGCCGCCCTTAGGAAAATGGGTCTTTGTTAGGGGGTCCTAAAATTATTTCTGCAATACTTTGGTACTGGATTTGAGATTTTGATTCCCAATTGTAAACTTGTCAAAATTTCGTCAGTAAATTCTACAATTGAGTTTTTGTGGCTTAACAAATTTGATGACAACAAATGCAATAATTCAAAATGGATCTTCAAACTCTCTTCAATCCTCTTAAAACTTGTAACCTACACATTCACAAAGAAGGAAGGTGTTGTGCCATATAGGGCTTGCCTTAGTCAAACCTCGTGTAAGTATTTCCACTTCCACAACGACAATGTCAATGATAAACTGATAATGGAAATGAAGGAAATAATGAATGAACACAATGTTGCAACTCACCACCCTTCAATGGCTTCCTTGAAGGATTGAAGTCATGCACATCTCTTCAAGGATTTGGATCTTTCTTTTCTTGAATTCTTAAATGCTTGAATGCTTTGGAGACCTAAAACAATGTTAGCCTTTACAAAACATGAACACGAACACACATAGAATTTGGCATGATGTTGGATCTTGAATTGTTGTAATAAACTTTGATAATGCTACTTTGACTTGCTCAATAATGCTCTCGAATGCTCTTGACAATAGTATTTTCTCTTGAATGTGTGTTAGATTTCAAATGATAAAATAACTAGGTATTTATAGGTGTTTATCCAATTTCCCAAAAAATAGATTTCAAAAGCTGACACTTCATATTTGAATTTTGGATGTTAAAATACTGCCAACAACATATTTAAATTTGAGTTTGGTTAAGGAGGGGACCCAATCGCCCATGGTGAATGGATTTTGGCCCAAATTTCTAGGACACTCAAAGTTGGGGACAATTTAATGATTGGATTCATTTAGTCAATGCTTGTCCTCCTTCAGAAAATGGTAAAACTTAGGCTTTGTAATGCATAATTTGGAAAATTAGAAGCTTAATTAAGTCTAATAAATTAAGGGAACAAAACATAATGTGAAATTGTTAAGGTATGCATTTTTCTACACTACAAAAATGTTAATAATTTATTATTATTTTCTTTATATTGAGTGACTTCCTCTCTAATGATCACTCCCTATTCTCAACTTCTATTTCATGTGCTAGAGTCCATCATATATTATTTCCACTACACAATTAATTTCATCTAGGCATATGACTTTTCTATGAATTTTGTGCTATTGCATGAACTTTTTCTTTGGTACCATTCTAGGATTATTTTGGAAATGCTACTCTAAATTGGTCTAGCTTCATGTTAAAAAAACAACATCCATGAAACTTTCTTAGTAAATAACCACTTGTTTATATCTAATTGATATAAATTGGAAAATTATATTGGTTGAATATCTACTTTTTAAAAATAAAGAGGATAAAAATTTATTAATTAGAGCCAAGAAATCAAGATACAAAGAGAGAAGTGGAAACAAAAACCAAAGCAACTTGGAAATAAGAAACTAAGGAGTCACCCAAAGAACACAAAAACCAAAGCCAAAGAAGTCATCAAACCAACATATCATCCAATGCTAGCTAATGTAAATTTTGAGACTTCTCAATAGACTTTTGATCCCAAAAATTAACTTCCCACTCATCTTGTTGCTCTGAAGCCCACTTAGCCAAATGGTCTACCATCCAATTCCATTCCCTAAGGATATGGGCATAGGAAACATACTCAAAAAAATTTCCCAATCTCAGAATCTATTTACCAATCACCACCAGTTACCAATGAACTCCCTCAAACCTCTGTCCATTAAGCATATTAAATAAAATCATAGAATCAACCTCAATAATGACCTTCCGTAATCCTAGAACACAAGCCTTCTCCATCACAACCAAGATGGATTGAGCTTCCATAAGGTTATTCAAATCATGTCCCATATATATGGAAAAGAAGAAGACAATCTCAATAAAGCAATCCCTTCCCACACCACCAATTCCAACATGACCTAGATTCCCTCTAGAGGAGCCATCAATATTTATTTTAAGAACTTCAATTGGGGGGAGCCCAATTGAATTCCTTAGCAATTCTCTTCTTTGGATAGCGACCCATCTTAACAATAGGATTAAGAGCCATCTTATCAAAAATACCTAAGCCACTAATCACAAAGAGATCTTCCCTTTTGAAATATTCATCCAAAACACGCTTAACTTCAATCTTTTCCTAAACCATGCACACAATATTTTTCCACAGCTGGTAGACTCCAACCTGACATCCTTGGAAAATCCTCTTGTTTTGTTTTAACCGAAGCTGTCAAAAAATGCAAGGAGGACCAATTTCACATGCCACATTCAGAAAGGTAGCCTTGGTAGGAGGCCTCCCCAAATTGTTCCAAAATTCCACCAGCCAAGTGGTGTGAACACAACTCTTATTCCACAAACCCCACCAAAAATGCTAGATTTCCTTGGTATAAAGGCATTGGAAGAACAAATTAGGGATAAATTCTTCACCATGACCGCACAAGTTACACATAGAAGGCCACTAATTTATTTATTTTTTTTGCAAATTATCCCAAGACATATATTCCTAGCAACCAACCACATAAAAATCTACACTTCGGCCAAACATACTTATTCCAGACTTTCTTCCACCAAGGAACTTCTCTCTCCCCACCACCTTGTTGGACAATAACTTGGTATCCTTTAGCAATAGAGTAATACCCCTTAAGTTGTAAACCCCAAGCTAAGATATCACTTTCACTTGAGGAATTACAAAAGTTATTAGTCAAAATTGAGAATAAAACCTCTTTATCTTCTAATGAACCTCCCCTAGGACATTATGTAGGGTCCTTCTAGCAATAAATCTCTAATTAGCCTAAATAATGAATAGACTTAGAATCCACCACATGTATCGAACCATCTTTAATGTATCTATCACAAAGTTCTTTCAACTGTGGGTATGTAGAAATGATAGGAGGATACCCATCCCAAGAATCATGAAAAAAAGAGCCTCAAATCCCTTGTTACAATTCCAAAATAGACCTTGCTTGATATGATTAGCCCCTTTCTTAAGGGTTTCCCAAATCCCTAAGCCTTTCCCTATAAGTTCAATCCGAGGGATATCCACATTGGCTATCTCCCCTAAGTATTTGTAAGTAATATTTTGAGCCCAAAGTTGCTCAGAATTGGTGCACCACCTCCATTAGAGCTTAACATCCAAAGCCTAGCCATTGAAGATAGATTTTTGCAGCCCCAAACCCCCATTCTGAATAGGAGTACAATCATTTTCCCAAATAACCAAACTCCATTTTGAGACCTCTAGACTTCCAACCCAAAAAGATTTTTGCAAAAGGGAATCAAAATCCTTAATAAAGCTTGAGGGGGCTGCCAACAAAAGGAATATGTAGATGGGAAGAGCTTGAATCAATGACCTTAACAACATAACTCTACCAAAAGAGGAGATCCAACAAAAGTTCTAATGGCTAATCTTTATGTGAATTTTAACAAGAATTGACTGTCAATAATTCCTAGAAAAGGGCCCAACTGAAAGGAGAAAGCCCAAATAAGTGAGAGGAATAGCTCCAACCTAAAATCATATAATATGACAAATTCGACACTGAATGAGAAGGAGAGTTTTAAATAAAATTATGGAGGACTTGTCCTCATTAATATTTTTCCTAGAAGTAGCCAAGTGAATGTCTAGAGCTTTTCTAAAGTTTTTTGTCATCCTTACATTGGCTAGACCCATCAAGGCCACATTATCTATGAACTGCAAATGAGAGATAAAAGGCCAGGAACTATCCCAAGACCAACCATGGATCCATCCATGACTAACATGGGATTTTAGAAGATGACCCAAGCCATCAAGATGAATAAGTATGGAAATAAAGGATCTCCTCACTAGAACCCTCTAGAAGCTTTGAATAATTGAGATGCAACTCCATTGATGATAACCAAGAAGTATTTGGAGGTAACACAACTCATTACCCACTCTACCCAATCTTGAGAAAATCTAAAATCTAAGAGAATTTGTTGCAAGAACCTCCATTTGACCCGGTCATAGGCTTTGGACATATTTAATTTCATGAAAATATACTTACCTTTTGAATTTTTCATAGAGTGAATAGCTTCCCCAACAGTCACCACCCCATCCAAGATATACTTACCTACAACAAAACCCCCTACTCTTTCAAGATAAGGGCATTTAGACATTTTTTAAGTCTTTCTGCCAAGAGCTTAGTTATGATATTATAAGCCACATTGCATAAAGCGATGGGCCTAAGATGATCAAAGGACTAAACCTTTTCCTTTTTTGGGATAAGAAAACATTTGTTTATTGTGCTACAATTCTCTAAAAAGCTCCAACACATCTTGTTTGAGAATTTCCCAAAAATCCTAAAAAAATTCAAAACAAGAAGCCATCAAGTCCAAGAGCTTTTCCTTTCTTCATTTGAAAGACAACCTTTTCCACTTCTTTAAGAAAAACAATATTATTGAGTTCTTCATTCATTTCCAAAGACACCATAGGAGGGATGCATTCCAAAACCAAGCCCTCCTCCTCAACCTCTTGAGAAGAATCCTCAAAGCGAAGCAACAAAAAGAAAAGCATAACCTCCTTACAAATATTTCTTCTTGGAATCTCGGAATCATGTAATAAATAACTTACATATTCACCAATACTATTTAAATAACATTGTGTATTAGTCCATTTCACCAATTAAAATTTACAAATAGTTGCTTGTGAGGAGCCATTTCACCAATGAAAATTTACAAATAGTTGCTTATGAGGACCCATTTCGCCAATAACATTAATTTTTTTTTATATTTGAGGACACATTTCACCAATTACCATGACACCTCCATGCTAATTGTAGGGTCACAATCACCTTGAAAATTATAACGTATCTATAATAACACGAGATTCACCAAAATTTTAATATACCATTTAAAAATAATGCATAATTCACCAAATATGGATTGATATAAATACAATCGAAACTATCATTTATTCTTACACATTTTGTTCAGTTTTGAACTTGTGGGCTCTCGATTCAGAAGTTGGAACATTGAAGTTGATCATAGGAAAGTTACAAACTTACAACATAGGAATTCCTGCATTAATGAATAGCAAGTTAGTGAAAACCTAAACTTAAAGATGACTAATCATTTCTTCATAGTGTTAGAAGATTTCTTTATCTCTTTTCCATTCTTGCTTCAATCTTAAAGATGATATTAAGTAGGGAATGGAATCTATATTCTCTATCCTTAAATAAGAAGACATTTTTTTCCAGCTTTTATTCAAAGTGAGAGATCAATATGTTGAGTAGCAAGTGCAACAAGGGTAAGACTCCTCAAGGTGGTGAGGGGACTAGGAGGCCATCAAAACACCCAAAACATAGAGTTACCATATAGTCTTACTTTGGAATTGGCAATGCTTCTAATCCATCAAATCAAGATGGAGCTACATCATCAACTCTTCCACCAAATATTAATGAAGGCATTCACAATACTTTACCGCCACCCGAAGGTCAAGGTGAGAATGTCATTGCGTTAAATGAGTTAAATGAAGATGGAAATACCACAAAAGATGTTCCAAGGGATACCCTGGTTAGCTAGAATAAGATAATTGACTTGAATGATGTTGGTAGCAAGAAAAGAAAAGGAAAATCAAAAGTGGGGCACAAGTGGGAAGTGACAAGGAATTTTTAGCTTGATTGGGTGTCAAATTACCCATTCATTGTACCAGTGGAGAAATCAAACAAAGATGAATCTCCAACATAATGCAAGTGTATGATTTGTAGTTGGAAATGTAAAAGAGATAAGAAGTTGTAGATAAAGCTTGACACTATAGAAAAACATATCAGTAAAGTTCATGAAAAAAAATCATAGACAAAAAGGAAAAAATAGTAGTATGATGGAAATCAAAGGAAGAATGTCTTCCTGTTAAATATGTCACGAAATATGAAGAGCATAAGCAAAGAAAGTCGAAGCTTGCTACATGTTGAGGTACAGTTGAGGCTCAATTTGGAAAATTAATGGAAGCAGCACAAATGTCAAAAAACTATTCAGATGAGTGTTGTTTTTCATATTTTTTCCAGAGGGCGTCCTATGATAGACTACCCAAAATATTTTAATTTATTATCTTTTTTGGGTGTTCCTCAATTTCGTAGCGCATATCGGTCAGTAAACATTGGATGGGAATGGGAAAACTATCTTTCTATAGTGGAAAAGAAATATTTAAAGGAGAAAGTAAGAGATTCAAACTTCATTGCATTATCTTTAGATAGAGTTATTGTGGTAGATAATACTTCTTGGGTCTATATGCATATGCATACTATAAAAAAATGTTCACCAAGCTCATCTTCTCTATGTTCATAAAATGAAAGAAAGTTCAACATCACAAAATCTATTTGAACTAGTCAAGAAATCTTTGAATGGAATTGTAGGTATGGATGACTTGACAATTACCAAAAAGTTGGTGTGTGTAGGAGCTGATGGAGCTGTAGTAATGCAAGGTTATAGGAATGGTGTTTGCACAAAGTTAAAAATTACTTGCACGCACCATACATGCTTGGCATTCATTGCATGGCCCACAAAATGAATTTAGTGTTTAGAATTGTAAGCAAGTTTCCTATAGTATCAAAAGTTGAAAATCTAGTCTACGAGCTCTATGAATACTTTTGTTGAAGTCCCAAATGTTTCATGGAATTTAAAAATTTTGCTGAGGGAATAACAACAAAAAAAAAGCTTCTTAAGGATGTTGATACCAGATGGATCTCCCTGCATGGACCAACACAACAAGTTCTTTCAAAATATCAATCCTTGATTGGAGTAATGTACTAGCATTGCAACACAATAGAAAAAGCTCCTGACCTCTTACATAGGTTAAGCGATATAGAGACACTCTTGACTTTAGCTAGTCTTCTCCCCATGCTGGATGAAATGAACAATCTTATGAAGAAATCCCAAGACATAACTATGTATATTACTGAATATGCCAAACTACATAGAAACACATGCATGGCTTTTGATAATCTATATCTAGATCTAACTTCTAAAAGCCCAAATTTTTTCATCTGGCAGAAAATTACATATTTGAATCATCCTGATAATTATTTATAGTTTAATGCAAATGGGTACTTATGTATCTTTATATGTGGATTTGAGATACCAATGTAGCATTATACGATAGTCAAGCACTCTATCGGATAATTACCTATTACAAACAAATATTTTAATGACATTGTTAAATCTGTTAGTGATAATTTGAAGGAAATTGCAAAATCTCTTTCCATAGAGATTTATGATAGATTCCCTCAACAAGAAATACTTGAAGCCATGGGTATTGTGTATCCTCAATTTTGGATAAACCAAGATAGCCCAACATGTTTTCATGATAAAGTAAAATTCTTGGTCGAACATTTTTTGAAAAGTATAAAATACAATGAGTAGACAATATAAGGAATTATAAATGGAGATAAGCTTAGACAAAAATGTAAGAATTTTGCATGAAGTATGATGGACTAGTTTGATTCCATGGAGAATCCCTTTGAATTGGGATCAATAACAAAGGCTTGGACAAAATTAGGTCAGAGTTAAATATTGCGTAGTTCGATATTAGAATATTTCAAACTTGTTGATTTATGTCAAACAATGATATTGAGGTTGGTGGAGGATGAGAGAGTTTTCAGTTCATTGGCGTTTTTGAAATCAAAGATAAGAAATAAACTAGACAAGAATTTGGAAAATTGCTTGAGGGTGAAAGGAATTGCGTATAATGTCAAGACTTTTCCTTTTGAATGGGAAGTCACAATCTGGAGGTCCATATGCAAAAGAAGAGGGTTGTGTAGCACTCCAAATGTTGGTATTGGTGGCACTAGTAGTGGGTCAAATGATAGTGACACAATGAATATTAAATTTAAGACATAGGGTGAAGAAAGTGAAGACCAGACTCAGAATCAAGACAAATCTTTTACTTTATCTCAAGTTAAACGTTAGTTTCAGGACCCTGACTCCATTTAGGAAATGGAAGTGAATTAGTAGCTTTTAGTTATTTATACTACACTTCATGAATCATTTTCCAAACTGTAGTTGATGATATTTTACATTGTATTTCATGAAATTCTGAATCATTGCACTTCATGATATTTTACTTAAATTACACTTCATGAATCATATTCAAAACTATAGTTGATGATATTTTATATTGTATTCCATGAAATTATGATATTTTATATTTATATTGCATTCCATGATATTGAATTTGATATGTGATTCTGTATCATTTTTAAAGAGCACTTATCACACTACTTATAAATTCCTATTGCATTGCTATTCACACAATCTTTGATAAATAATTGAAAGGAATATTAATACATTCCTTGAACATAAGCTAATAGTTCAACATCCATAACATAAACACATGATGTGATATGACAACTTATAAATAACCCTTGATTATTTTGAGTCAAAAGATAGTGAATACAATACTGTAGAGCAAGATAAGTTGATATTTAAAATTAAAGAAATACACTTACGTATTGGAAAACAATGAATATTAACAAAACAACCCTTGATCATTTTATTGATAGTTCATGAAATGAATACACCAGGAGAGAAATGGATTTGAATTTGCACCATTTTCTATTCAAAATACTAGTACTGTTATTGAAAATTACATTTGCATATCAACAAGACTCAAAAACCTAAGACAAAACTCTAAATTGTTCCCTGTATTCTCATTACAAAATTTTCTCTATTATCAATCAAAAACCTATACATTTGGTTGTGAATTCCTTCTTATAGAAATGAAGGAGCAAACAAGCCTCGGGCTAGAATGTACACATGTCCATTTCCTTTTTGACTGATATAAAATATATTCCCCAATGCTGTTATATTTACAATTCAAAGGAGGGAAATATCACGTGGGACAAAAACCATTTACATTTTTTGATGAATATTTCTCCTTCCTTCCAAAAGGTACCTTTTAGTTGTTGCAACAGTTTATCCACATGATTCCAAAATTTTGTCCATGTACACCAAGCTTGAAATAAGAAAATCATAAAATGAAGAAAAAGGAAAGGAAAAAGGACCTCCACGTCTGCATCCCTATCATCAAATTTAAACTGGAGAGAATACAATATTTTAACATTACTTTATCAAAGGCCTAACCTGCATTGGTTCTAGGCCATGTATTGTATTTTCCCTACTATTACTCTCCATTGTTGCAGACTTAAGACCAAAATTGCACTAACCACCCCCACAACAACTTTCTAATCCTCCAAGAAATCAAGATATTTGTCCTTCCATGACTGAAACTCCTCTTCTGAAGGCCAATTGAATCCAATGAGACTGTTAGACTTTGCTCTATATGGTGCATATTTGGTCACCACTTGGTTGGATTATTTTTCAAACTCTTCCAAGGAAATCCCTACTTGGGTAAGCATATTCATATTGCTCTTTAGCATTTGCTTGTCAACACATTCATAGATTATGGTTGCTTGAGTTTCAATCACCTCATTTGCTTCCTCCTTCCAATCCTGCAAGGACTTGACCTCACCATCTTCATTTAGGATGTTTAGGAGTAGATCAAAATTCATTTCATCAAACCCCTTAACCAAATCCATTATTTTTTCCTCCAAAAGCTCAATCTTTCCTTGGAACTCTTAGATTCCACTTACAAGCCTAAGGGTAGGCTGAATGTTGTCTGGCTTGTTAACATCATGATTTGATCCAACAACCATGAGCCTGAGGTCTTGGTATCTTGAAATCGATCTCTCCATGAGTGGGATAGCCACTTCCTTGTCCCTATCAAAATTCTTGACAACATCAAACATCGATGAGTAATTAGTATGGATGCTAATAAACCTCTTTTCAATTCCCCTATTTAGATGCTCCAACATTGATTTCACAATATTCAAATTGCTAGTAAGGATTAATCTACCATGTTCCTTGCATCTTTCTTCATAGATCTTCAAATTTTCAAGCAAGTCTTCCTTGCTAATCTCCTCAATTTGGTGTTCACTTGAAGTGCTTGGTTCCTGAACTGATAGGAAAATTTCCCACATTATATGGCACAATTTCCAGTGAAGTATTTGTGGGAGGAGCAGGGGCAGAAGGTGTTTGTGCTTTTGGTGAAGAGGGAGAAGTAGAGTTTGTTTGCATTGGCACATTTGTTTGGATATTTTGCATTTTTTTCTTTCAATAGTGTCATTTTTGTTTGCAACTCCATAATATTTTATTGACCCTAGTTGTATTCAATCAACAGGTCATTATACATCTTTTTGAACTTTTCTTTCTCTGTAGTAACTGACTCCATTGTTGCCTTTGTGAATTGAGAAACATTTATAGACATGGTGGCTACTTCAATTGTAGAGGTATCTGATACCCTCTTGATAATCAACCCTCTATAATCTGTAGATGGCTTTGTAACTTGTGACTTTTTAGTGTTTGGGGCTAGGGCCCAAATTTCCAATGTGTCCCATTGCTCGCTAAAGGAAGACCCTTGTAGTGCAATTGTTGCTTCTTATTCAAAGTCGTATAAGGTCCTAGCATACCTCCTTACTATGCCAAAAGCTATGACAGAGGCTAGGTCCCACTCTGGCAGCAAGAGGAGACCACTTTTTCTTACTAATTCTCTACCCTCTTGTGTTGTTATACCTTGAAAGCTTTCTCTCATTTCTTTCATAACTTGAGCTTGTATAACCTTTTCATGTAGTTCTAGGTTTAGGCTCCTCTTCTTGGCAATATTTTTAACATATTCATCCCTTTTTTTCTCTCCATGCAAATTCCATGAAATCAAAGGACTTGACGAATGAGTCATCATCCATAAAACATATTCATCCATTTTTTGCTCTCCATGCAAATTCCATGAAATCAAAGGACTTGACAAATGAGTCATCATCCATAAAGTGTTTTCAAGCCTCTTCCCTGACATCATCTATGTTATTCATGCCAGTTAGATCCACCTTATTTAGTCTGAGGCCCATTTGTTGTGATACAATATCCTAGGGGGAGAAGGCATTCCTTATTGCATTTCTTCCTTAGTAATCAATATTTCATCCTTAGAATCCTCAGCATAGACCACCAAGCCACTTGATTCTACTTTTTGTTTCTTTGGGGCTGGCTACCTTGGTGGTAATGGCACCCTTGGTGGTGAATCCAATTCAACAATCGCATGACTAGTTGACCTTGGGGGAGATAATGGTGGAATTTCTTGTATTGGCAAAGGAATTCTTGGCCCTTCTTGTTGAGAAGAGGTAGTCATTGTTTTCTATTCCTTCACCTTATGTTTCCTCCTTGTGAACACTAGTGTTCTTTTTGGGGGCTGGTAGGTTGGTCTCTCCTCCATCACAAGGTTTTTCTCCTTGCATTGTTCCTCTTCTACAATAGCTTTCCTCTTGTCCTGAACTATCCTTTCTTCCTTCAACTGCCCAACTATTTTCTCAAAATTATGAAATACATATTTGGCTCTTTGAATTTTAGCGTCTATGTCTCTAAGAGCCAAGAATTGTGTTTCCTTTGATTGCATTTCCTTTTCCAGCTTGTTGAAGGAAATCCATTTCATCTTCCTATCATCTTGCTTTTGAAAGTCAAAGATATTCCTAATCATATCTTTAGGGAAATAGAAGTTGTGGATGAACCTAGAGCTATAGATTCTGGCCTTAATTCCTACCATGAAACACTCAAGATCATGACTTATAGCTCTAGCCCTTTTCATCCCAAATGGCTTGAGGACATCAACAATTTTTCTCCATCCTTCATCCTTCATGAAAAAGTTAGAGAAAATAATGTATGTAGGGAAAAAGGTTCCCTTTGATCTTTCAAATGGTTATCCTCTACATCTACTAACTGCCACATCACTCCTAGAAAACCAACTTTCAATGACACATCCCTCAACAGTATATGAGGTGCAACACTTGTACCATACACTCTCAAAATTGTGTAGCTTGGGTAGGGAATAATATCTCCCCAATTGTGCTCAATATTCAAGTCAAGCCTCCTATCCTTAGGCCTTAAGAAATCATGCAAAGCTGCAGGGATTATTGGCATATTCAAATTAATACCCTTCTCAATTTAGAAGCAAATATATTCTCAAACACCACAAAACTAGATTGGCTATCATTTATGTCAAGAAGTGTGGTCCAACATTGGACAAGAAAGTCAATATCATCCTCCCTTCTGACCAATGTCATATCCTTTCCAAAGTAACTTTCTCGTTTGTAGAGAAAAATATGCATGAATAAAGAATACCAGTAAAATCTCACCCCATTCTCACCATTTTTTAGTGCAACTAGGCCCCCATGTATATTTTTAGCCAAGTATGATCCAAAGTCATAGAGGGCATTGCAAGTGGGATGCTAGATATGGGTAGCCATGCACATCTTAGCCATAGGAATTCCTGTAGTCAGATCAAACCCTAAGATTTGTCACAAGGAATAGAATGTATTTTGAAAATATGTCACAAAATAATTGATAGGGAACAACTCTTTATCTAATGGGCCCAGAATAATTTTCCCTTGTCGATTAATAGATTCCAAAAAGTTTTGCAATATTGAGATCTTAAAGGTATGCCTTACTTTCTCATACTCGGCTTTGAGTGCCTTCTCATCAATCTTTACCATATATTCACTCCACTCATTTTGATTGAAGACCTCAACTTTTTCTGCCCTAGTAACCTTTACCATCTCAATTCCATCATAAGTTCTCACAATACTTGAGATTGGTTCGTAGTTTGTTGCTATTTCCCTTAGTAGGTCAAGATCCATATAAACATTTGGTACTATCACTTTTCCCATGTATAATCTCTAGGAGTTGCCAATAGGGATGTCATAGTTTTGATTGTTGGAATTGTGTGCCTCAATCTCATAGGCTGAAACCTCTAAAAGAGAAAAGTTAGTGTGACATTCTTACTGTCTGGCTGACTAGTAGTTGTGCAACCTTGTGAAATGTTAAGGTCGTCGAGACCTTGTTGATGTCTTGTTGATTGGAGCTATCGCTGTGACTCATTGTATTCGGTGTAACCCTCTCCCGAGTGGGTTGGTCTGGCCAACAGGCCATTATTATCAGATATCGAGGAGACTCTGAGCGACAAGTGGTTTTGGGGAGAGGCATGAAGACTCGGTAAGAACTCTTGGCGACGGATGGTGTCTCACCGACAACTTTACACTCAGAGTCATTGGAGTAACATGAAGGCTTCGGTATGAAGTCTTAGCGATGGAGGTTTGTCTCGCCAATGCTTTAGTTTGTTGTTGGTATGACTCGTGGCAAAGGGTGGTGTTGGGGTGACTTGGAACCTTCGGTGTTACCTCTTAGCGATAGCCTAAGTCTTGCCGACAAGTGTTCTTTTCGGTATGACTTGAAGGGCTCGGTATGATCTCTTGGCGAATAGCGATACTCTCGCCGATGGGAATGTTGATGTCTATGTGACTTTGGAACTTCGGTATGACCTCTTGCCAACTAGTGATTATCTTGGCGATAGCGCTACATGTGATGGATATCAGTATGATGTCTTGGTGACAAGGGGAAGTCTGAGTGACAGTTTGTGAACTCAGTATAACTTCCTGCCGATGGTGAGGACTCTTGGTGATAACTACAATTGGGTCTTGTGGCATCAGGGAGACATGGTTAGTGTCTCACTCACATGCGAACATAGGTTGAACATTGTTGATTGATTGGAAAACTATCCTACATGGTGTTTCTTCGACCAATCAGAGAAGCCGAATGGGAACCATTGGAAGTTAGTCTGTTGTGGCCATTCTATGAGGAAGTTCAATAGACAGGGACAACATGGATATACTCTGCAATTGCAGATGATGTTTGGTTAGATCAAGAGTGGGATGATCAGTGAGATGAAGAGTTTGGTGTGTGATAAGTGAGAATTTGATTTTGAGAGCGTTGTAATCTTGAATGTTCTGTACAAGGTTTATTAAGGATTATGCTGCTGTAAATTAACATCAGAAAGATAAGTCTGATCTCTGTATGTAATTTCAATTACTGTAACACAAAGGGGCTTTTCTTGGTGTGGTGGGTTTTTCTCCTGTAAGGGTTTTCCCACATAAATCTGGTGTTCATCTATGTATGTTTATTTCTCTGTTTCTGCTATTTCTTTCAAGTGTATCTTAATTGGACTGTAATTGAAAATTTAAAAGTATCTCTGCATTCTTCCCTGAGGTTTTGACGTTAGGAGAGTTAGTTCCGCACCTTAGCTTTCCTTACAACTGGTATCAGAGCCTGGGTAGTTGTGTTATCCTTGTGGGTACGTTGGGTTTTTTGTGTCAATTTCTGTTTAGTGGGAGTCTTGTAGAAGTTTGGTAATTCGAATTATAGGTTAACATGGCAAGCACGTCAGGAAAGATTGAAATTGAGAAATTCAATGGCAACAATTTTGAGTTGTGGAAACTTAAAATGGAAGATGTGTTGGTTGATCATGATCTTTGGATTGTTGTGTTTGGAACGAAGCCTCCAGGCATGAAGCAAGAGGATTGGGACCTTGCAGATAGAAAATAAAAGGGGTTGATAAGGCTCTGTTTAGTAGACTCTATTCCTTTGAAAGTTCATGAAGAAAAGACTGCATCTTCCTTGTGGAAAAGACTGACAACTATTTATTAGAGCAAGTCCTTGGTGAATAAATTGTTCTTGAGGAAGTTGTACTCTTTGAGAATGCAGGAAGGAGGGTCTGTTGTTGATCACTTGAACGCATTCAACATGCTGATTGCACAGTTAACATCTGTGGGTGTGAAGATTGATGAAGAAGATCGATGTATGCTGTTATTATGTTCTTTGCCAGATTCTTGGGATCACCTAGTGATGGCTATTGGGAGTACGAAATCCACTTTTAAGATGGAAGATGTTGTTGCTTCTTTTTTATCAAAAGAGATGAGAAGGAAATCTTCTGAGATGACGAAGGAGGCTCTTGTTGTTAGAGGAAGATCGAAAGATAAAGGCAAGAAGAAGGACAAGAAGTCCAAATCCAAATCAAAGGGGAGATCAAAGTCTCATGGCAAGAAGTCCAAGGTGAAGTGCTAGAATTGTGGTCAACCTGGTCATGTCCAAAAGGATTGTAAAGAGGAGAAAAAGAAGAAGTATTCTTCCGACAATGATTCTTCTCAGAGTGATGCAGACGCCTTCATTGCAGCCTTGGCTACACAGGCATCAGATGATGTCTGGCTGATTGATTCTGGAGCATCTTTCCACATGACATCTCATAGAGGGGTATGTGCAGGATCATGAGGGGCAAAATTGGCAAATGTATGGGTATTTGTAGGGTATGTGGCTGGCAGACTTTTTATCCAAAATTAATGAAATGAAAAGGGTTTTAGAGGATATTCTTAGCTTTCCAAAAATATAAATTATGATTTAATTTGAATTTAATAAATAATTATTATTCATTTTCTATTAGAATTACAACTAAAGTCCTTATCGATAGGCTGATTGAAAAACATCTATAACTTTCAAATGGTATCACATTTTTTGAATCGAAACATGTGTCACATTTATATAACACATACTATAGGATTAAAAAAAGAAAAATTAAATTTCATGAAGTTTTGGCCAAGTTAAGGTGGTTAGACATAGAGTTTTATATTTTTTAAAAGTTGTAATAAAAAATCATAATTAATTATTTGCTTGAAAAAATTGCAAAAATATGCATCACATCCGAACATAAGGTCCTATACTTATACACAAAATCTTATAAAAAATATTATAATTTTATTATGGTTAGGGTGGTCCGGAGCCGGACACCTACTTCTTATTTTTCCTTTGAAATTTAAGTACTACTACATTGAAATTTCAAATTTTTTTTGCAAATAGATTTATTGCTTTTAAATGACTAGTGTTTGAAACTTCACATTCAATTTTCTACAAATTCTATTCTTACATGTGCGAAATAATATGGATAACTCGGTATTCAAATTTTTTCGTCCAAAGTTGCCTAACTCTTACGTTTTGATTTTTTGCCACTTAAAGGGCTGTGTTTTCCATGATGATCATGCGTACCCGGTTTGGTTTTACAAAGTAAAAATATGATGGTGGAAAGATTGGTTGGAAAGTGATTCATCGCTTTGGAAATTGTTGGCGTGCAAGTCGGAATTCAATTCCACGATGGAAGAGTGAAGGGAATCGATGATGTAATGCATATAGGGTAAACAGGCATCACTTTTTGTTAGTATCTTTGGAATGATACTAGAGTGCAAGTCCGCGTTCTGTAAAATGGTTGCAATATGACTAGAGGCTCTATGGTGCTAGCAAGAGTTGCTTGTATTGGTATCTTGTATAAGCTGGATGCACATGTTGTTCAATGCAACAGTGTCTTTGCAAAGTCACAGAAAGATACTCATGGGGAAAAAGAGGAAAAAGTTCCTGATAGTGTAAACTCTATGGAAGTTTAACTTCCAGCAGAAAAGACTATGCTTTGGAATCATAGGCTAGGCCACATTGGAGAGAAAGGTTTAAAAACCTTGAAGAATAAAAACCTAGTTGAGGGGCTTGAAGATTGTAACCTCGAATTTGAGTTTTGTGAACATTGTATATATGGTAAACAACACCGTGTTTCATTTTACTCCAGTCCTCACAAATCTTCTGGTTTGCTTGATTATATACATTATGATGTTTTTGGTCCAGTGAATGTTCCTTCTTTGTCTAAGTCAAGGTATTATGTATCATTCATTGATGATTATTCGAGAAGAGCATTTGTTTATTTTTTGAAAAGTAAATCAGAATTGTTCAGTCAATTTAAGGAATTTAAGAACCATGTAGAAAATCAGACTGGAAGAAAAATAAAATGTTTAAGGACTGATAATGGCGGTGAATTTTGTTTTGATGAATTCGAGAGGTACTATAAAGATCATGGGATTAAAAGACATAAAACTACACCTTACACTCCGTAGCAAAATGGAGTTGCAGAAAGGTTCAACAGGATAGTGATGGAAAGAGCACAAAGTATGTTGAGCAGTGCTAGCTTGGAGGAGAAGTTCTAGGCTGAGGCAGTTGCTACAACATGTTACTTGATAAACCATTCTCTGAATTTTGCTCTTGTTGAGAAAACACCTTTGGAAGCATGGTCTGGAAAGAAGCCCTCTCTGAGACATTCATGTTTTTGGCTATGAGGCATATGCATATGTGTCGAATGAGAAAAGATCTAAATTGGAGAACACGACTGTCAAATGTATTTTTATTGGTTATAGTGTTGGCATAAAAGGATACAAGCTTTGGAATCCTAATACGGAGAAGCTTCTATACAACAAAAGTGTTATCTTTCATGAGCTAAAGCCTTCTACCTTGGATTTGCAGTCAGAGACAAGAAAATAATAAGGATGTAGTTAAAATTCCTCCGACACTAGATAAATAGGAATTGAAAATTCAAAATGTACCTGAAACTGAGGAGAGCTCAAGTAGTTCTAAAAGTTCTGAAGAAGAAGAACCTCGGCCTCAGCAAGTGAGGAGGTCAACTCATGAAAGAAAGCAACCTGATAGGTATGGGTTTCTTTTGATAGATTCTACTTGTGCCTATGCTTTAATTTCTAGCAATGATGAGCCTAGGACTGTGAAAGAGGCATTTAGAATGTCTGATTCAAACTCTTGGTTGGAAGCCATGAATGAAGAAATGGCATCATTAGAAAAGAATGATACTTGGAGTTTGGTGCCCTTGCCTGAAGGTAGAAAAGTTGTGGGTTGCAAATGGGTATTTAAAAAGAAAATAGGTCTGGATGGCAGTGTGGAAAAATATAAGGTGAGGTTGGTTGTGAAGGGTTATTCCCAGGTAGAGGGAATTGATTATGGAGAAATTTTTTCTCCTGTAGCTAAGCTGACATCCATTAGATTTCTTTTGTCACTTGCAGCAGCGTATGACTTAGAGGTGAACAGATGGATGTGAAGACAACATTTCTTCATGGTGATCTTGAAGAAGAAATTTATATGTCCCAGCCTAAGTACTTTGTGGAGAAAGGTAAAAAAAGATTGGTTTGCAAGTTGAAAAAGTCTCTGTATGGATTAAAGAAGACTCCTAGAATGTGATACCAAAAGTTTAACAATTTTTTTTTGTCATTGGGATTTGTAAGATCAAAATCTGATCATTGTGTGTATTACAAAGCTGAAAGTGATCAAGTTCTTATTATTGCTCTTTATGTTGATGATATGTTGTTCATAGGCAATAGTAAATTAATGATTTCTAATCTTAAGTCTCAATTTTCTGTAAAGTTCGAAATGAAAGATCTTGGTGTAGCAAGGTATATTCTAGGGATGGAAATAACCAGGGATAGGAAGAGTAGAAAACTTTGGCTCAGTCAGAGTAAGTATGTTAAGACTATTCTAGAGAGATTTTGTATGAATGATTGCAAGCGGCTAAATGTTCCAGTTTTGCTGGGAACAAAGCTATCTGTTGAAGACTGTCCAAAATCTCCTATTGAGATGGAGGACATGACCGGTGTACCTTATGCTAGTGCAGTTGGTAGTCTTATGTATGCAATCATTTGTACAAGGCCAGACATTTCCCAAGCAGTGGGAGTACTTAGTCAGTTTATGGCTAATCCTGGGAGATCACATTGGGATGCTGTAAAAAGAGTATTCAGATATTTGAAGGGAACTTTAGAATATGCATTGTGTTACCATGGAAATTTGGTTGAATCACATAGGACTCTCAGCATTCGAGGCTATGTGGATTCTGATTGGGCAGGGGACATTGACAGCAGGAGATCCACCAGTGGATATATCTTCATGTTGAATGGTGGTGCAGTTAGCTGGATGAGTAAGCGGCAGGCTATAGTCGATTTGTCCACTACAGAGGCATAATACATGGTAGCAACACACACCTGTAAAGAAGCAATTTGGTTAAGAAGTTTGTGTTCTAACATTGGTTTTGATGTAGGCCAAATAAAAATTTATTGTGACAGAGTGCTATTTGTTTGAAAAGAATCCTACTTTCCATGCCGATGAAACATATTGAAGTGCGTGATCATTTTGTATGAGATATGGTGGAGGATGGAAAGGTCTCTTTAGAAAAAGTGGATACTCTGGAGAATGTTGCAGATGCATTGACGAAGCCAGTGAGCACAAACAAGTTCAGGTGGTGTGCCAGTTTGATGGGCCTTAGTTCCCATGAATTCTAGTAGTTATGTTGTGCTCTGGAGGTGCTTGTGTGATCTTCGTCAAGTGGGAGTTTGTTGGAATTGTGTGCCTCAATCTCACAAGATGAAACCTCTGAAAGAGAAAAGTCAGTGTGACATTCTTACTATATGGTCGACTAGCAATTGTGCAACCTTGTGAAATGTTAAGGTTGCCGAGACCTTGTTGATGTCTTGCCAACTGGAGCTATCGCTGTGACTCGTTGTGTTCAGTGTAGCCCTCTGCTGAGTGGGTTGGTCTGGCCGACAGGCCATTTTTATTGGATATTGGGGAGACTCTAAGTGACAAGTGATTTCGGGGAGAGGCATGAAGACTCGGTAAGAACTCTTGGCGATGGATGGTGTCTTGCCGATAGCTTTACACTCAGAGTCATCGGAGTAACATGAAGGCTTCGGTATGAAGTATTAGTGATGGAGGTTTGTCTCGCTGATTCTTTAGTCTGTTGTTGGTATGACTCCTGGTGAAGGGTGGTTTCGGGTTGAATTGGAACCTTCGATGTTACCTCTAAGTGATAGCCTAAGTCTTGTCGACAAGTTTTCTTTTCGGTATGACTTGAAGGGCTCGGTATGATCTCTTGGAGAATAGCGATAGTCTCGCCGATGGGAATGTTGATGTCTATGTGACTTTGGAACTTTGGTATGACCTCTCATTGACTAGCGATTGTCTTGGTGATAGCGCTACATGTGATGGATATCGGTATGATGTCTTGGCGACAAGGGGAAGTTCGAGCAACAATTTGTGAACTCAGTATAATGTCTTGCCGATGGTGAGGACTCTTGGCGATAACTACATTTGGGTCTTATGGCATCGAGGAGACACGGTTAGTGTCTCACTGACATGCGAACACAAGTTGAATGTTGTTGACCGATTGGAAGACTATCCTACGTGGTGTTTCTTCGACCAATCAGAGAAGCCGAATGACAACCATTGGAAGTTACTCTGTTGTGGCCATTCTATGAGGAAGTTCAACAGACAAGGATGACATGGATATATTCTGCAATTGTAGATGATGTTCAGTTTGATCAATAGTGGGATGATCAGTGAGATGAAGAGTTCGATGTGTGATCAGTGAGAATTTGATTCTGAGAGCATTGTAATCTTGAATGTTCTGTACAAGGTTGATTAAGGATTATGTTGTTGTAAATTGACATCAGAAAGATATGTTTGATCTCTGTATGTAATTTCCATTACTGTAATACAAAGGGGCTTTTCTTGGTGTGGTGGGTTTTTCTCCCGTAAGGGTTTTCCCACGTAAATCTGGTGTTCATTTGTGTATGTTTATTTCTCTGTTTCTATTATTTCTTTCAAGTGTATCTTAATTGGATTGTAATTGAAAATTTAAAATTATCTCTGCATTCTTCCTTGAGTTTTTGACGTTAGGAGAGTTAGTTCCACACCTTAGCTTTCCTTACATCGGTTGTTAAACCAATAGTTAAATTGCGCCCATCTAGTGTATGGTATTGAAGCATCTTTAGTAGTACATTGTTTATCAATAATCCCATCTACAATTTGTGTACCTTAGAATAACAACTGACCCTTGGGCTCATTAGAAGTGGAGGGTTTCAATTGCTCACTTGAATCCTAAACTAGAGGTCTAACTACAGGTTTCGACCCAGAGGATTGGTATTTTGATGTAGACGCTTTGACTTTAGGTGCCATAGGTGACATACAACTCAAACTTTAGCAAATTATAAGCTTACAACTAGGGCATGGATTTAACGCAAAGAAACAACAAAATTTATCAAATTTGTAGTACAAATTGACATCAAACCTTAAAAGAAATGCAATCAAAATAGAGACCCTATTTGATAGAAAATGAGAATGAGTACCTTTAGTAAATTTTCAAGCAATTGAAAGGCAATGTATCAATTTCACTTACGGTTTTGCAAATTCTTGAAAAACCCTAACATTTGAATGTCGAACGAGCTTGAAATGAACAACAATAGATCCTTAAATGTGTTGAATACTTTAATAAATTGTAATTATTCTTTAAAACAAGTTTTTATGGCTTTAAAGAAGATCAAAATGGTAGTTCGATGTCATATCTTCCATTACTATTCACTTGCATGAATGAGAATGGCTCCTTTTTCCACAACCTTGAACTTCAAATTTCAGTCGTCAATCCAATAATGGTTTGGCTTGATAAATGGTCTAGATTAGGTCTTTATCAAGTTTGAAATATGACTATAGAAAACCCTCACCATCAACCCGTCAAAATACACCATGTGGATTTGTTTCCATATCATCCTATAGGCTCCACCATCACTTTGAGCTTTGAAAATGGCTACGTGTCAACCTCCCCACCTCCCCTCTAGATTTAACTTGTGTGCATCTTACATCAATGGGGAAGTAGGGAATGAACCAGATTAAATATGGCACCTTCAGCTTGCATGCATTTTACCTTTCATACCATCAACCAATGTGCATAACCCTCAGATCCGATGAATGACCAAGATTATAACATCATGTATTGCAATTTACCATGTGCTTAAAAGAAACCTTTAGTAGCCTAGATATTAATGCTTCCTAACACTATGTCGAAACATTTTCAAAATATTTCATGCATTTCAATAGTTTCTTGATGGCTCAGATTGCACCACGTGGCGCCTCGCCACTTCCCCTCTGAGGGATGGGAGATGTTGGTGGGTCCTTGTGGGCTAGTGGGGGACAGTCAAGATTAACCCTCAATACTCCATCGTAGTTGTTGATCCCACAATACTTAATGCTCACTTCCTTCACATGATAATGGACCCCACTGATAGATAAGACATGTGGCATACACTCGCCATCCTGTTGTAATATTTTAATGAATATTAATTTACCCAACGATGGAGTGAGGAATGGTCAGGATGCAACCACTTAGATCCAACCATCTACATAAAAAAGCCTAAATCTATAGTGCCTAATGTTAACAACTTAAAAGGGGGACTCAACTAGGTTGATGAGTGATAGGGACATAAACCTTAGGCCAAGACTTTAGACTGATGATGAAATATTAAACCTAGAAATAGGGACAACAAATATTAAAGGATTTGGAGCCCGCATAACATAAAGCAAGATTAAATGACTCAACGGGCGACAACCGAGAACACTAGGCTCAAGGAATCGATAACCAAACAGATTTAATGGCATAAGTGGTAACTTAGGAAACTTGGAATGGGCAAATACCGGTCAATGATGAATTAGAATGCAGGAAAAAGGATTGAAACTTAGGGTTTTTAAGAGGGTTTAAGGCAAACATAGACCCTAGAACAAGAGTAAAATTTAAACCCTAAGCCTTAGGACACACCCAAATTAGAAATATAGCCAGATTTTGCAATACTTTTCAGTGAAACATAAATTTTTTGGGGGTTCCACCGTGCTCCATACAGGTTACAGGCTGAAAAGGTCATTGGACTACCAAAAATCCCTAGGTTGCAGACCTAACAACCCTAATTTAACTAGTTGAGTATTACCAAGAATTTTATATTTCAAACTGTAGTGATCTTTTATATTATATTTGATATTTGATATTGTATTATTTGAAACTATGCATTAGATTTAATAAATTAACATATTATTAATAATTTCATATTTTAATTGTGTTAGACATGTACTCAGTGATTCATCACTTAACTCAATTCTTAATAACATATTAACAGTAGTACCATATACAACAATGAACATTAGTAATCATTTAATGTGTATCTAGTAATTGAAACCAAACTTTTTCTTGAAATGATAAAATAAATAATACATATAATTGAACATTAATACATTAATGAGTTTGAGTTTTTTTATTGATTTTCACATGAAGGAATACATAGAGGCACTGTCAATGAAAACTATTGCTCAAAGACAACTTTGCACAAAGTTGAGTTGGAACTTGGAAACTCATATTATCAATATCAAATCACTGCATTACCTTTTCTAGCAACTTCCACTGTTTAGGTGTTGGAATTGTCATTTGTTGTAACTGAGGTTGTTTGACTTGAATTTTTTTTAACAATTCATGATTGAAATTATTTCTTGAATTCTACAGTTAAAATTGCATTCAAGGTTATCAGTGGTTTGATGGAATCCAAATAGTTTGCCACATCTAAGTTCTAAGGAAACTGGTCCAAATCAATCTTCCTTGCGCCCTCCATCTTCTTTCTAAAATCATCCTTTCCAATGAATCGCCCATTTGTGTCAAAAGCCTTTGGAAAACCAAGCTCTATGAAGTTCCTTACCTTTTCATTCATCTTCTCCATCTTGTTTGTAGCCAAATGCACAAATTCCTTTGTTTCATGCATTTTCAAACACTTTTGAATGATAGTTGACAACATCATTGAGGCACCAAGCCGATTATTAATCCCTTTTGATTTCAAATCATTTTCGTTGGCTTTGTAGATTGTTTTTTGAACTTGATTTGCAGATTTCTCTAATGCCACCACATTTTTGTTGTCTGCTAAATATTTGTTTAGCTTCTTATAATGTAGTCTGATAGCATCAGTCAATTGAAAAAATTCACACAAATGATCAATCCTCTGCATTATTTCATCCCAAATATTTTGTTTCATATGCCTCATTATTTCTCTACAAAATTCATTCTTATTTTGACAAGATTTATTTCCATTTTTTGCTTCCATCAACTCTGTAGCCAATCTTTCATATCTTTTTCTCTCTTTCTCTAATTTTTGTTCCCACTTTTCATTTCCTTTCCCAATGCTTTGTCTTAATTTTTTTGAATTGGATTTTTCCTCTTCATATTTCTTTTTTCTCTCATCTAACCTTTGTTTTAGTTCATTCACTTCTCTCTAATTTTGTTTATCCTCTTTGGTTGTTGATGTCGAGGCTGATTTTTTTATTCTTTTTTTCTAATTCATTGCTCCTGTTATCTGTTGCTTTCCTCTTTTCTTTCTCATTTTCTAGGTATACCTGTAACTTTTCTATTTGAGTCTGCAACATTTCTTTCTCTCTCTCTCTTTCTTTAGCAATGATGTGTGCACCAATTCATTTTTCTTCTTTGATACATTAATTTTGTCAATATTTTTGAGTCTAGAAAAATCCAATTGTAAATTGCTCACCTAAAATTTAGATCAATCCATTTGATTTGTTGGTTTATTTTGAACCGTGGGAACAACAATCATGTACTCCATGATTAATTATTTGTGTAAAATTTGGGTAATACCATGGTTGTTGCAGGCTCTAAAGTTACAACAGATGTACTCTCCATTAGTTGCTTCTTTTCTTTTTTATACAATTTTGATTTCTTTTTAAACTCTTCAATGTAATCAAAACCTGGGGATGCGTGAACAATGGAATTCTTGAATGGTGAAGGACTAGGAGTACTTGCAATTTCTAATGCTATTGCAGCCATAGTAACTATGGGAGTGCCTATAAATAACTCCTTTGTGGTGGAAATGGTAGTTGTACTTAGACCTATGAAAATCCTTTCCCTCTTTTGTATGCCTTGATCACTTGGTGTTTGTGTGGTATCTTGTATTGTTGTCCTTTTGTGTGTAATTTCTTGTTGTAGCACATGTTGGCCACTACTAGTACTAATACCCATACCATCGCCACTAGTGGCAGTGGCAGTTGCACTAGGTTCTCCACCATGGGCATGTCCTAGTTGTGATTGTATTTGACCATGAGGATTAGGATTTTAAGCTCTAACAAAATGAATTGTTTTAGTTGTAATTTTATTCCCTTGGTCTACTCTATCAACTCCAAGGCCTTGTTTATCAATAGGTTTTCTATGGTCTACATCTATTACTGTACAAATGCCTTGTCCTAGGGACCCCAAACCACCACCTTCATAACCCATTTTTTTAGCTATGGTTTCTCTTGAAGTATATGCTTCTTTTGTGGCCTCACTTAAACCAACTTTGACATTGCTTTGTTCTTCCCTATCATCATTATAGTCATCATCAATTTCTTGATCGTCATGTTCATTGGGATGCTCTATATTTCAAATTTTCTAAACTCATGATCTTCTTCATTATCTCCAAAGTCTGCAAGAGTTCTTGGTTCACCTAGGTCCTTCTTCATAGACCAAAAGGTAGTAATTTTTTATTGTGAAATTTTTTTATTTGTAACTTCCTTATCTAAAGAATCTGGCATGTTTACTCTACTAGATGGTTTATCATATTTTTCATAAAAAAATTTGTACCTCCTGATTATCTTTTGGTGTAATGCCATAATTTCTGCTAACAATTGTTCAAAATAAATACCTTTCTCAACAACACTTTTCTCCATTGTTATTTTGACCTCATCCCAAGAATCCTTGTTTCTCAAGTTTTCAAGCAAGGGTTCACTTTGATGTTGAATTCTACTTGCAACATTCCTATTGGCCATAATCATTAATTTAATGGTGTCACATTGATCATACTATCAGTGATAGGCAACATCAAAATTCAAAAAATTCAAAAGATCATGTTCTGCACTAAATGCTTTTCTCTTGAATGTGAACCCTCCACATGAAAAAGGAAAAGAAGGAAATAAGGTCTTCTTTTGTTGATTGACAAAGTGTAGTTCATTAGTACTTTGCATCTTCCTTACATATTCCAATGCAAAAACCCTTTTTGTCACATGCATTGGAAGTTTGTATGGCTCTACTGTCAATCCATAAAATATTAGCACAATACATTCTTCCATTAAGTCCCAATCAGCCAATTTTATTTCTTTTCCTAGTTGAATGTAATTTCTGCATGACATAGGCAATCTAGGCATTGAAGTATTTTTAATTGCTTGATGCAATGGGGCCAAAAATTAGTCTACAAAATGATTGTAGTTCCTTCGAGAATCATGCATCCTTGTCTTAGTGGTCCAATCATATACTAGAGCCATTTTCTTTTAGTTGGCATTACTATATGGCTGAATCTAAAGCTTGTTGGTCTGAAACATTCCACTAAATTTGAATAGAAAAAATAACACAAGTAGGTTGTGAACCTAAATGTCTTAGTGGACTTTGAGTGTGCACCTCCTTTAATCATTAAAAATTGTTCATGCATGGATTATACAATGTGCTCGATAAATTTATAGTTGACAGGTTGAGATGTAAAAGAAAAATGGATATTATATACCATTTCAAGGAGGCTTGCACCCACTTCCCAATTGCTATCTAGTCTAAGGAAAAATGCTAGCATGGAAATAGTATTGTGAACCCATGGTATAAAAATATCAAAAATCATAAGGAGGCTTATGATTACCTTTCAAATTGTTTCTAACTTGTATGTTATCTTGAACTATTTTATTTATGAAAGAACTTTTCTCCTTTTCATCAACTACTTCATAATCACTAGCAATCTTTTCTGAGTCAATGTGGACGTTTCCAAATTCTTCGATTGTCAACCCCAACACTTTTCCAAGTTATTTTGTATTAATGGATAACAATTCTTCTTTGCTATCTTTATTAACAATTTCTATCTTGTTATCATCATAATTTTGGGCATAGACCATGATAGTTTATGGGCAAGGGAAAACCTCATGTAACATCATGCACCCTAATCTAGTTACCCATGATGCACTATAACTATTAACTTGAATTTTCTTTGCATCCTTATTCTCAGATGAAAATCTAATTTCTAAGGTATGCCTACCATAGATTTCAGGATCATAAATACCATGGTATTCATTAGTGAAACTTGGGGTTTTAAGTAATCCAACATAATGTATTGTTTTATCCAATTTTTCTCTAGTGGTACTAGTGGTATACATACTTATACAATGTGAAATTGTGAATTCCCTCTTATTCCTCCTTAATTTTTCTTAGTTCTTAAGTATCTCAACCCTAAACCAAAACTTCAAAGTTTGAAAAAATAAGATTTTAAGAAACAATGAAACATAGCCGTAGGAATTATGTCTTTCACTTACCCATATTTTGATTCTTGAAAAGATTAATACTAACAGGTGTGGACTCGATTTGTTGGAAGTGGAATCCAAAATATCCCTGGTGCACTGCAATGAGCAATCTAAAATCTCCCCGTGTGCTGACCCTCTCACTTAAAAATAAAATCACTTAGCAGTAGAAATTTTTATCTTTTTCAAACATTAAAGTGAATGAAACGTCAATGTGCTTCTTCTGAAATACACAATTAGTACATGGTTGTCCTGCATTGACAACAAATTCTAAACCATTGATCTTTGTAAATCCAATAGTTATAGGGTGATTTTGGAGGTTTAAGTTTGCAAGCCTAGCGCTCTGTGCATTTCATTCCAGAATGCAACTACAACCATTGATCAAATGTTCACCAAACAGTTGAGTAATTTATGATATAAACAATAAAAATATGTTTTAAATTTGTTTTAAACTTTAGTGTGCTAGGAATGACATCAAGGCCAAGGAGTCGGTAACTTAATGTTGCAAAGGACTTAATAAAATAAATAATGATACTTGGAATTGGGGGAGATGGTCAATGAAAAATTAGAAATCAATAACATTTCGGTAAACCCTAACAAGAGTGACAACTTTTAGTGTTTATAATGTTTTTTTTCAATTTGATGGCAACTTTATTTTTTCATTTGTATTGATTTATGTTTTAAATCTGCATACAAATACTTCATAAATAGATAAATAATTAATTTCTTAAAGGAAAAAAAAAACTGTTTTGAATAGAGTCATAGACACTAAACGTAGAAAATAATTCTTTACTATGAATGAATAATGAAGAATAACACAATCATTTATTTTATTACAACTGAATTATAATGTTACATTATTACATATCTTTTAAAAGTTTAGTAGAGCATGCAAGCTCCTGTTTTGCATAAATTACATATGTCACTTTACATAGAAACAATTGATTCCAAGATGTTGCTCATGAAAATGGATTAAAAATTGATTCCAAGCTTCTGCTAATGACAACGTAATACAAATGCAACTCTGAAAATAAATGCATAGGGCTTGCCTAGCCGACCATGCTAGGGAAATGGGCACTGTGAAGATAAAAAATGTACCAATCGCAGCTTCCATGCATCTAGATAGCTCACAGTGAGTTTGTAAGTCCACAGTTCCTCTTTATGAAAGCACTTATCTCCATCAGAGATCCTCATCCTAGTTCAAAACTTGTCTAAGAAGTCAGGTGAACCAGATCAACTTCTTTCCAATTCCACCTATTTTGAACTAGAAGGAAATTGGTCTTTTACTCTGTAACTACATAAATGGAGGCAAGAGAATTTAGAGTATCCCCAATAATACCACATCATCTTCTTCATTATTAACCTTACAAAATGAAAACCCTTATGAAAATTTAGAACATTGAACTCAATAGTAAAGCCGCTAGCCATCAATGAATGATTTCAGTTGTGCTCACTATCCCTATTTATGGGCCACCAATACCAATACCAGCCTGATCCTTGTTACTTGTGAGTTGTGTCATGTGCGATGTTGGGTATAATGATAATCGTGCAAACTAATAAACCAACTTAATCAATTCGTGTAACTTAAGTCTTACATTTACAATTACAATGTTTTTTTTATTGTTGTCTGGCTACATGCAAACTATACCTCAAGCTGACAAGCTATCAAAATTGCTACTCAAACAATATGAAATCATTACAAAACTTGTTTTAATTGATCACTAGATTAATGACATCATCATCTACAATATATTGTGTAGTTTTCAATATCAAGCTATCCAATCAATCGCTTCAGATGTACATATGGCATTAATCTGCGATACCCCAACCACACTTTCTTCAAAGAAAGACAATCTAGTGGATATGCAAAAATTAATTAAAACTTATGGAAATTGATAAAGAGAAAGCACATTCCATGTGTTATACTTTCTACCATTTTTAGTATCAAGTTATCAAATCAAACATTTCGCTCGCTTCGGATTAGAAATTTAGAAGAGCAACCTAATTTTAAATCTTTGATAATCATTGATCTTTGATTAACTTAGCACTGACCATTGATTCCCTCCTCTTTGCAACTAAAATATTCTTTATCACTTAGCTTTCCTTCATTCCCATGCATCTCCTTCATTAGCTTTGTGGCCCCCACTACTCTTTACAAGCCGATAGAAAAGCCACATGTTAGCAGCCCGCTTCCCCTCTAAGAGTTGTAGGTTTTAGATCAACATTTGTAGGCTAGTGGGAAATAAACTAAATCAACTTGACGACCATCAACTTGCTTCTCCTTTAACCAATAGGCCAGTGACCATAATGTATATCCTCCTTTAGCAATAGATGGTTGAGTTTAGAACATCTCGATGAATAATTTTGTAGTGCTCATACATCCTTTTAGTAGCACACTATTTAACCTTTCATAATTGTTGAGAAATATTTCACCAAATATTCCCATGCCCTTTATAGTTTTATGAGTGGTGGTGATGATGCCATGTGTCTCATTCCTGCTATCCCTCCACAAGCCTAGATCTGACATTGGGTCCCCTACAGGCTAGCAGGGAACAACTGAGATTCATTTGTTAGAGCACATCTTAACTGTTGATTTGATCATGTTCAACCATAAAAAATGTAAGGTGGTAGCTGCATAAGAAAAGTTTTAAAAAATATTTTCATGTTGTGGAAGGAGAGCGATGGACACTCCCATTTTTCTCAACACCATAAGGCAACAACAAGCCTTTCTTGGATAAATCATAGACAAAAGGTTGAAAGGGTTGTTGGTTTTTTCTCACCCATTGATTTTATGGGAAACCAAGAAGGTTCTGGGAAAGGAGTTTTTGCTTGCACACCATAGGTTTAGGGAAAATGCAGACATTTATATAATGTTTCTTTCAATTCTACTATACATGGGTGTCTCTCAGGAAAAGTGAAGAAGCTATGTCAGATGGTATTCACACACCCAATGTTGGGAGATATTGATGAGGCCCTTGAAAATGTGGATGACAACCTAATGGTTCCAATGCTGTAGAATTACTACATGTTCAAAAATGGAGTTGAGGTCAAGAAATTTCCTGTGGTGAGATCCCTCAACCTGACAACATTGGAGAAATAGTGGGGTAAAATTGAAAGAAGAATCAACTTGTTGCTAAAGGTTGCATAGATGGTGAAGACACCAGTTAGAGGGTGGGTAGTGAAATACCTAGAAGAGGAAGGTCTTGCAGGAAAAATGGTTGCAAGTGACAACGATGACTAGGAACTAGGGATTGGAAAAGAGTGGGTGGAGAATGATGCTAGAGACCTGAAAGTGAAGGCCAACAGTCCTACTCATCACGTGTGTGGAGCCGAGTGCCCTGTGATTGAAAACTACCTGGAATACAAAATGATGAAGGAAGTTGGTGTAGATGAAGACTAAGCAAGGTTTGGATTGTGCAAAAAGGGTCTTGTCTATAGTATAGTGTGTCGGGTCTAGGGTATATACATAGATGTGTTTTGCTTGAGGCCGTTTTATTTATAGAGGCCATTTTGCAAGCTATGATGATAGAGGGGTAAGTCTGTAGTGATGTTCTCTGTAAGTATAGTGGTTGAACATGACAGTATCTAGGGTGGAGCCAAATTTCTCAAATCAAATGTACTCTTTTTTTAATTTAATATAGGGTGTTGTCCCTTAGCAGCTATTAATCGAGCAAAAAAAAATAGTAATAAAATTTCAACCATTTATTTTTGGAAATCTAATGGTTCTAATGTTATTCTAGAGGTTTGAATTCACAAGTCTAGTGCTTTAGACATTTTCTTCCGGAATGTAACTACAGTTGTCCATAAAAAAATCATCAAACGATCATGGGTTATATTGATTTGCGCTAACATCTGACTTCAGAAATAATGAATATGTTGACACTTGTCCCCATTTCAGACACTTTATGAAGGAATTTGGATTTGTGGAAATTTTTTCTTAGAATAGAGCAATATGTAGCATTTGATATTTTTGCCACCCACACTATGATTTATTATTGGCATACCAGTTTATTTCACCAATGAATTTTTCTACTGGTATGAGATTATGTTTAATTCGCCAATGGTTTTTTTCTTCAGTTGAAAAAAGGTTTAATTCACCAATGAATATTTTTTTGGTTTGAAAACATTTTTGAATTGCCAACAAAAATATTTCATTTGCTTGAGCACAACTTTAATTCACTAATTTAGAAACATCTTACTGGTTTGAAAACATGTTTAATTTTCCAATGTAAATATTTTATTGGTTCTAAAAAAATTGCAATTCACCAAGATTTTCCATAGACTTCTAGCGATTACAAAATATTCACCAATTGATTTTTTTTTTGAAAAACAAAAAAAATCACCAATAAAATTAATATTTTATCGGGAAGTATACAAGATTCACCAATATTTCACACCTTCACCGAGGGGGGGGGGTTCTTAAAGTTATCCCTAATCCCTTAATTCCCATTGAGTAAGCTCCTTTAGAAACTCAGACTCATTTTATAGATTCTCTATCATGAGCCCAAACTCCCTAGACTCCCGCAAGACCTCATCAAGAAGAGATTGAATATTTACCTTAGCTCAAAAATGATTTCCAAAATACTCTTTGTTCCATCTCTTGAGTTGATATTTCACATACTACAATCTCTTAATAAAGGAGTTTGTGGCAATACCATAAGTTGGTTTACCTTCTTGCCACCAAATGGCCAAAAGATTCTACAAGGATTCCTCATGCAACCAAATTAGTTTAGAAATTGAAGGAGGGTTTCTTTGACATATCTAAAAAATATATTACCAACTTAATGTTCAAGTGATCAGATCCCCTCCAATCCAAAATCGTAGAATTGGAAATCCATCGATGACTCACCCAGTAGCTAGAAACTAGGAACCTATCCAATTTCTCTTATCAAATCTTTGCCACATCTTCTATTGTTCCAAGTAAACTATCCATTATTGGGATGAATATCAACAAGGCCCAAAGATTCAATACCTTCTTGAAGCAACATCTAGCCTTTCTAGCCCACCTCGCTTCTCTTCCAAGTTCACAATAGCATTAAAGTCTCTAACCATAATCTATGCAAGGAAAGGTGCTAAAGAATTCACATATTTAATATGGGCCCACAAGCCAACCTTGCTAGAAAGATCCATAGGAGCATAGACATTTGTAAAAATGATAGATTCCCCAGAATCTATACTAGAATCCACAACATAAACCCCCTGCATTTTGGTGATCCACCGAAGAGGGGTGAGACTATAGGGATCCCAAAGAAAAGCTAACCCACCAGCACAACCCTGAGAACCAACACGTTGACATTGACCACACCACCAAAGATTTGAAGTAATGTTATGCATACCTTCAAGTGAGAGTTTAGATTCTTGTAGAAAAACAATATCTGGTTTGTGAATCCAAATTAAACCTTGAACAACCTTTTGTTTAGGGATGTTATTCAAACCCCTAGCATTCCATGAGAGAACAATCATTTTTGGAAGTGAGAGTCAATGAACCTAATTGATCCTGACTCCACCAAGACATCTCCTATTAACTTCACCTTTTCCAGATGTTTCTTGTGACCAACTTTCAAAAGCTTCTTCTAAGTACCCTTCTTAAGAGGCTTTTGTTGAATACCCAACACAATAGAATCTTTCTTCATCTAACCCCCTCTAAAATATCCTTCCCAAATTGAGAGGGAGAGGGATCCCCAACATAAGTCATAAACATTATCTCATTCCTTGATGGAATAGAAGAGCCTAACCCAACATGATCCAGATTTGTATTGATTATCTTTGTAGGAGTAACCTCCTACAAATGGTTCATATTGTCACTTGTATTTGATTCAACCTAGACAATAGCCCCTTCCTCTACACTAGGTTTTTGAGAAACCAAAACCATTTCATATTCATCAAAATCTTCCAAAATATCAAACCTATTTTGGAATCCTTCCTACTAGTGCTCTTTTAAAGGCATTTTCAACCCCTCCCCTTGTTACGTTTCTTGATTAGAATAAAGCCACCTTTATCCCCTTTCATACCTGACATCAAAGCTTTTCCCTTATCCTATGCCAAAGGAGGAGGATGGGAAGTTGAGGGAGCAGAGTGGATGACCTTAGGACAATTATACTAAAGATGTCCATACTCATGACAAATGTGACATCTAAAAGGAAACACTTCATAGTCTAATTACTAAATCCAAGAGAGAGACCTTAACCTAATTTCCATAGAATCTAGAAGTGGCTTATTCAAATCAACTTCAAAACACAAGCAAGAATAATAAACTACCTTGTGATCTAGTGTCTGTTGGGAAGGTCCCACCAGTTTACCAAGCCACAAATTAATCATGTGTAATATATATCTCCAAAATTCCATTAGAATCCTTAGAAGACACACCCAAACATGTATTCTCAAAGGAAGCTCCTTTTCCAAATAAAAACCCACATACCAAGGTTTCATAAATAGGCTAGTCTAATCATAAAAAATATGGTCCACTCTCAAAATCACTTCCACGTCTTGTCCACTAGTCTTGAAAACACAACAAAAAAATAATTATTCGCAACCATGATCACTTCCACATCTCCCTCTTGGTCCCATGTTTGACGATCCCAAGATTCTAAAAAAGGTAGAGAACCTTAATACCCATGAATTTGTAGTTCAAGGCATTATC